>CM051706.1:14129660-14640355 GCA_028022725.1 Lycodopsis pacificus | reverse complement strand
AGTGCAGTGACCACATACTGAGAGGAGGGAAAGAGAGAGTAGAGGATGAGAGAAGAAAAGACAGACAGAGAAAGAGACGGAGATAATGAGACAGAGATGGAGAAAAGATGGTGGAAGTCAGAGAGGCGGTGAGGAGGAAAGAAGTGTCAGGAGGGGCTGACGAAACTCAACCTGAGCTCTAAATGGCTCCTTAACAAGAGGCTGAGACAGCTAAAAGGAATTATACACATACACTCACAGAGTCCAACACACACACGCACACACACACATCCACAGGAGTACCAGGCGCTCACGCCTTTGCACGTGGACTCACTTGTGCGTGATACACATTTTGTTGCACTCACACAAACACACATTTGTTTATTGCCCTCATGCATTAATTAAATTGCTACTAACAGGTTTCATGCAAACAGGTACATCCCTACTTGAGTATGGCACTCACACATTTGCATTTAACACATTCGCACTCACAAACACACACACATACTGCATTATATCTCTGGTCAAAAGGAGTTGATATGCATTGCACACACAAGTGCACGTATAACCCCCCAAACACACATTTAGCTTCACACACGGTGATAGGTCTTTTAAAGGGGTGTTTCACACCTCATCGCATTTCAATTAGGAGGTAAGACACACACACACACACACACACACAAACACACACACACACACACACACACACACACACACACACACACACACACACACACACACACACACACACACACACACGCACACACAGCTTGACAGTCTGTCCGTTGGGTGAAGAAGATTCATTTGGATTCTCATCTCCTCTCCTACCACTTCCCTTCTGTATGTGCCCTTTCTTTTCTCTCTCCCTCTTTCTCTACTTATCTCCCCTCTGTATATTCACTTTGCTCTCTTTCTCTCTCTCTCTCTCTCTCTCTCTCTCTCTCTCTCTCTCTACATCACTGTGAGTGACAGTGGTTTGACCTCCGGGGTTGTCAGGGGAGGCTATAGCACAGACGTCCTGAATAGAGGAATCTTTCCCTGGGTGCAAGTCTGCTGAGGGCTGTAGGATGAGGAAATCCTGCAGCCACCTTTCCTACCAGGGACACAGTTTACATGCAATACTGTCACCACATGTGAGTGGTTTGCAAGATAGTTTGTCTGTGAAGTTGCATATAGTAACTCCCTCCATTCATACATTTTCTTTTGTTTATCCGGGGCCGGGTCGCGGTGGCAGCCAAGGAAGGTAGACCAGACGTACCTCTCCCTAGCAACATTTTGCAGCTCCTCTTGAGGGATCCTGAGGTGTTCAGGCCAGCATATTCTGGGTCAACCACGGTGCCTTTTACCAGTTGAATGTGCCCGGAAAACCTCTGAAGGTGTAGCTTTCAGGAGGCATCCTGCTTAGATCCCTGAACCACCTCAGCTGGCCCCTTTCTACGTGAAGGAGCAGCAGCTCTACTGCTCCCTCTGGATGTTTGCCATCTCTCAGGCTGAATCCAGCCACCCTACGCAAAAAAACTCATTTCAGTCGCTTGTTTCCGAAATCTCATTCTTCATCATCATCTCAATGTAAAGTCTTTGGGACAAGCTGACAGGCTCGGACCAAGAGACACTAATGCACATGTGCAGTGGGCTGGACAACACCAGTACAGCAGTCAAAGAGCCATTTTCACTGAAATGACTGGCCTTATCCAGTTTTCGTAATACATCCATTGTAATGTGACGGATGGTTACAACAGATCATTTGGGGACACATTTTTACCATTTTCTGATCCAAATAAGTTTGTCCAACCAGTGGATTTATTGAAAATGTGTCTGACTACTGTCTGACTTCTTTATCGTGATGTAAAGTGATGTTGCCACAAGCCATTATGTTCAAACCCATGGAAATACGCCTCAAGTTGTAATAAACCAGAGTTCTGCTCCTCTGTTCCTTGCCTGTGATGTTCATCTTCAGTCTGAAATTGTTAGGAAACTCCTCAGTAATCATCTCAGCTCGGACTGTAATATATCACAAAGCACTGGGGGGGGGGGGGGGCTTATCCTCCAGTGTATTTATTGAACAGTGAACCGCATAGTAACTGTGAGCAAAAGCAGAGCAGAGCGATGTCATATGACTGACACACAGGGAAGAGGGAGCAGACTGAGGTCATACAGAGGTCAAGAGGGAGTGTAAGAGCTGTCTTATATAGTATGTGTTTGTGTGTGTGTGTGTGTGTGTGTGTGTGTGTGTGTGTGTGTGTGTGTGTGTGTGTGTGCGTGTGTGTGTGTGTGTGTGTGTGTAGAGAGAGAGAGGTAAGCAGAGGATAGATAAATGGAATGGGTATAAATGGAATCCTTTCCAATTGGGAAACTATTGTCTGTCCATCCCCTCTAAAACATACCTCACACACACACACACACACACACACACACACACACACACACACACACACACACACACACACACACACACACACACTGTGAGGGTAAGACAGGTGTTAAGCATGAAATTCATTCCACCCTCGACTCAAACCCTCTCTTTCTCTCCTCCACTCCGTCCTCCCTCCCTTATCTCTAAGCTACCATCCTCCTCTTCTTCCTTCTTTCTTCATCCTCCAGATTCTTCTTTACAGACTTCATATATTTTTTTCTCTTCTGATGTGACTGACGATGTGTCACAGCTCTTGCAGGACACTGAACAGCACCTTTAAGGATGTAACAAAATGTGTTTTGCCTCAGTGCTTTACAACAAACCGAATGTCAAATCCCTTAAAAAATGTATGTTACTATAAATTGTTGCATTTCCAGGGAGGCAGATCATGTGAAACTCCGCTCTGTTGCTTCTCACACCCACACAGATGTATTGTTTTTTTTTCTCTCACAGAAAAAAAATTTTTTATGGGTAATAATGTTTTTTTTTCTGTAATCCCTCTCTTTCTCTAATGTGTCTTTTATTGCACCAGTACAGAACAAAGCCCTGAGGCGCTGCACAAAAAATCTCTCTCTCTCTCTCTCTCTCTCTCTCTCTCTCTCTCTCTCTCTCTCTCTCTCTCTCTCTCTCTCTCTCTCTCTCTCTCTCTCTCTCTCTCTCTCTCTCTCTCTCTCTCTCTCTCTCTCTCTCTCTCTCTCACATAGAAACACATGGCACAAACAGAAACCTTGCACAGTAGAGTATGTTTTGATTCATTTAAACAGATCACACAAAGACTCGCACACACACTCACACACGCTCAAATATCCATCTGCTCACATACACAAGCACAAAGACACACACTGTTGACGTCATGATGTAACTGTGTCAGGGAAGCACTAATTCTCTGTCGTTTGTCAGGTCGCTGACAGTTGCTCACACAGAACAATAACTGCTTGTGTGTTTTTCACTGGTGTTATGAGTGAGAAGCTGTATTTTACTGTTGGCCCTTGGCTACAGAGCAGGCCGACAGACGAAGGAAAAACAGAGACAGAAAGTGGAGGAGACAGAGAAACCAGACATGGCAAATAAGGGAGGAGAAAAAAAATGTGTGTGTGCGTGTGTGCGTGTGTGTGTGTGCGTATACCCTGTTGCCAGTGCTATTAAAGTTGTATTGCACAGACAGGGCTTTTAGAACATCGACCATCAGCCAAGCAACTTAAGCTAATACTTTTTTTAAAACCTCAGTGCTTTGTGCATGGCAGGGCTTCTCCCAATGTGTGTGTGTGTGTGGGGTGGGGTGGGGGGGGTGTAACAGTTGGGATTGTTGGCCTGTATTTGTGTAAGCCCTTTGCGCCATATCTTCTCACACACACGTGCACATGTGAGCCCCAGCATGATGTTTGAAAATGACAACATCTAAAAGTTGCTGTGGTCGTCTGCCTTATAACCAGTCACGTTAGTGATGTTGCTCATCTGTTGATCCAAAAACTTCCCAGCACATCACCAGGACGGAGCTGCCTCTGTAGCGGACCTCTGCACCCAGCGGTGCGGCAGGAACGCCAAAAGGATTATCAAAGAAACCAACCACCCCAGCAGGCTCAAACTATTCTGCCTGCTGCCGTCTGGCAGACAGCAGCACAGCATCCGGTCCTGCACCAGCAGGCTCAGGGACAGCTCCATCCCACAGGCCATACGACTACCGAACTCTTGAGCTCATCACTTGACACTTCATCACTATATACTTACTGTGTGTCAAACATTCCTGTATACATTTCATTGATACAGTTGCAATTACTATCTAATTTATATTACTTTGTTTTATATTCTATTTACGTTATATTTTATCCCTTATTTTAACTTGCACTATTATGTTTAAGATTCTTTTTTTCGATTTAGTTTTTACTTGTGAGATCTTCTATTTCTTTTTATATATATATATTTAATGCGCATCTTTAGAGGGCTCCTTTTCATTGCCAATGACTGCTTCACTGTTATTGTTGTGCATATGATGAATAAAGAACTTGAACATAGAGCAAAGTAACACTTATGACACAGAGTTGAGCATTTATAGCAAACGGTCATTAAAAAAGGCTCTGCTGGGTGAGGGAGCTCTTAAAACAACGAAGCAGCAATGACAATTCTGCAGTGAGAGCCAAATCCCCCTGAACACACACATGAACCTTAAGTATTATTTAAATCCGCAAGATACAACAAATACAGCACATAAGGAAGCAGCAAAAGGTGTTGGCAGGAGCAAACCAGCAGAGTGACAGTGAGTGCTCCGCCTGAACTAATGCTGTGTTTCATTAAGGGCATGCACAGCATTACAACGTTCACATCGCCCCTGAATCCCTGGTAATTGCATTTATAATGGTCGATTCTATATCTCAACGTTTTTGTTTTTCTTTGCCCACTCCTTTCTTTCATATACTTTGACACAAACGTCTTTACAAATGTTACGCCCAAAAAAAGCAAGTTGAAATTGAAACTGTAATTGAAAAAAAAAAAACTCTCCATAACAGAGTGTGAAAGAGTGAAAGACAAAAAGTCATTACTTTATTAGGGAGATAGACCAAGAAATGTTAGACTTTCTATTTCTAAACATACAGCAGGGAGGCACACACCACATACACATCCACATCCACAGTTACTGAGTGATGAAGGACATGGTGCCGTGAAAAAAGAGAAGAGGACTAAAAAATGGACAGAAATAAGTTTTTCTGTTATGTGTCAAATTCTTGTGAAAAATGTCTTACGTTTCCTCCAAGAGAATGACATTGGAGGATTATTTAAACCTGATAAGCATTTAAAGTCTGTGTCGTCCCTCAACGTTGCCCGTGAGGCTCGTCGGGATGGAGGCTGCCGAGTCATGATGACACTGCGATGGCAACACCCGCACTGCTCTCCCCTTGCTTTACCTTCATACGTCGGGATGATTTTAGAGATAAATACCACAAATACTATGCTCGTGTAAACTCACAAAGCCTGAAAATCCATCATTCAAGACTAAACAATTTGATCAGTTCTGGCTTGCAGCAACTGCTCAGATTATGGTGTGTGGAATTGCATTCAATTTAACTCTAAAGTAGTCTTATCATGGTTGCTAAACTCATTCTATGGCAGACCAAGTGCAAAATGTGGTGATCAAAGTAAGATATTTGGGTCAAATCATCAGGAATAATCTATGTGATGATGACGATGTGCAATGCCAGTCTTGCAAACTGTATCCAAGCTGAGCCTGATGTAATGTCCCATGTTTGTCCATTAATGTTCCCACCTTTCACCTGTGCTTGGTGACCTTAACTGGGCTTACACAAACTGACGCAGGGTTTTTTTGGAAACATGAACAGATGTCTGTATGTGTATTAATCTCTGTAGACTTGTGAACTGCAACGATTATATCTCCAAGGTTGTTGTCCTCGTTTGGTATCTATTATTTAATGTTGATCTCATATGGACCTATGTGTCTGAAACAACGTTAAATCAAGTAAATGAAAGATCGAAGAAGCAGACAAGTCTCTTTTTCTTGTCTTTTCTCAGAAGAAGCCACACATGAGTGTGTTTTTTCATTCGTTCTCTATACATGTCCAGCATGTACACATTCAAACTACTTTACTTTCCTATGCGGATGTCCAGGAAAACACTCAAGGTGACTCTGCCCAAAAACGAGCAACCAATGCTTTGTCTGTGAGATAAAGAGAAAGACAAAAAAAGAGCGAGTAGAGGGGAGGGAAAGAGAGGAAGAGGGAGATTAAGAGAGGGAGAGAGAGAGAAAGAGAAGGGGGGGGGTGCATGCGGCAAAATAGAGAAGGACAGACTGAAGTCATTCAAGCTTTTCTTCCCCCTGAATAATCCCAGTTTTGTCCAAATTTAGTTGGAGGAGATTGTGGGACACCCAGTCCTTGACATCAGCCAGAAAGTCATGTAACAGCACCAACTTATATTCTGACTGAATCCCTCACGTTTCTCTCCCTCTTTCTTTCTCTATTTTCTTTTCACCTTCCCTGTTTCTGTTACTCCTCCGTTCCACAGTGATGCAATATTATGTAAATGTCTCAGTCATTGAGCTAGGATTGTCTGGAAGGGGGTCAAATTGACCCATTACTTTGGGTCAATTTGGGATACTCAAGCCTCCAATAGCCAACAGGACGGCATTAGGCAGGCGAGGACGGACGAGATGGTTGCAGAGATGAGAGCGTCTGTTTCTCATGAAGTGACACATAGTTGCAATGACTTCCCTGACCATGGGCCGGCACTTTATGTTGTTTTTCACCAGCTCATTGGACATCGCATTGATCCTCATGTAGTCCATACTCATCAAGGCCAGTCGAACCTACACAGAGAAAACAGGATTGTACTTGAGTCCAGTGTCCAGACCTCTGTAGCTTTTTGTAATTATTTTAACTGTGACTAATATTTTTGTTATTGTCAATAAATTCCTTTAAAAGCTCAAAACCAACCATGTGTTAGTCTGTGTCTGAATACTCAGATTCTCTCAGCCTGACTGGGGCACCAAGCCCATGTGTTCCTACTGAAGACATACATCTTTAACAGCAGACCATGGTTGAATACTTTAACAAAAAACTCAGAGGAAAAAGCTATATCTGGCCTTGGATACACAGACACTATTTGATGGTAGGATTAACATATTGTTGGTTTTGGTCTTTCATTGGCAGTAGACCATTATAGAGCATAACCAGTCTCCTTTCACAATGCTAGCATGTATTGCTTTAAGGAACAGTGTTTATTGGCTGATCTAAGACTGAATTAATCGGGTTTCAGTCTTGAGTTACTCTTCAACAGCAATTTCAGCCTCCCAAACATGGGGTGCTTTCACTCTTGACCTGTTCTGGTGTGATTCAAATGAACTGGGATGCATTTGCATGTTTAGTTCAGCTTGGGCTGCCGAGAAAGCTGTGAATCTGACTCTGGTGCATACTTCACAACCCGTGCGGTTTCTTTGTTGTGTGAATCGTTTTCCTAATTCAAAAATAGTAAAATGTTGTGACCATGATGATCTACAAGTTGCAGTCTCAACTAACACTAGAGAAGGTAGATAAATCAAGGTGCACTAAAGTGCAGCATGGCTTACTGTATCTCATTTTCCCTTGGTGGTCCATGTAGTGCTAATGATGAAGGATGGCAGTCACCAAAAAAAGCTACCAGGCTTGAACACAAACTGAATGAAAGCCCCCTTAAACTGGATTTGGATTTGGGATTAACCTTAATCTGACTCAGGTGATTTAATTAACTGTCCTGCAATCAGGATAACACCATCAGCCAAATGCAGAAGATGTAAGTCGAAACAAAATCTGGTGACAGGAGGTTATCATACCTTAGACAAGAGTACTGCGATGTGTGCTGTTCGTTCTTCAGGTACATGGGCGATCCAGCGAAGGACGGCCTCTTTTCTCACATTGAGGTCGTTTCTACCGAGGATGTTGGTGAGTTGCTGCACCGAGAGCTGCAGGAACTCTTCAGAGACAACAAGCTTCTCAAAGTGATCAATGATGTAGCGGTAGGCCTTGTGCTGCAGTTCGGTGGCGAAGCAGATGCCGGTGAACTGAAAGATGCCGATGCAGTTCTCTGGGCAGAGCTGCTCCCCCAGGAAGTCGCAGCAAGTTTGCACCACGCCCATTATGTTGAGCTGACCGGCTGCCAGCAGCAGCTCCTGCACGTTTTCCCCCGTCACAGAAACAGAGCCGGTGTATGCAAACTCAATGATGAGCTGCATCACTTCAGGAGACAGGCCGGGTATGTGGAAGACCTTTTTCTCTGGAGGTGACGTGCGTGTGAAGAGAGCGCTGTGGGTCAGGATGAACACACAGCAGAGGATTAAACAAAACTGACTTCAGATGTTTCTTCTCATCTTCACATTGATAACAATAACAATGTTTTTAAGTAAGCACACGCAAAATCAAAGAGTGTAACTAGCACTGCCAAATAAATGTCACAAATATGTAATATTACATTTTGTATCTTATTTTGGTTTTCTTTTGTGATCTCTCTGGAATTGTTTCACCACCATCGAGAATTTATTTCATTTCCTTGCAGCTGTGAACAGCTTCTCCACTTGTGTGTTGAATCGACCATCTCAAGTGTGTGTAATTACTTTTTTAAATTAATTAAGTCACATTCTGAAGACACAACATACTCAATGCTACTACATAATACTAATCGGCTTAGAAGCACTATGGAACTGAGGACTACTGTAGAGTTCAAATAATAAATCCAACTTCAATTAAAAAAAAACTATCTGCAATCAATGTACTCCCCCAAATTTCACATCATGGAGGTTGATATTTAGTTGTAATCAACTGAATGGCAGCAAGAACCTTCATTTACCTTTCACCAACCTAATATTTTACATCTTTTTTTTTTTAATCACAAATGCTACATGAAGCTATGTAACTCATTACATATTGTGATTAGTCTCTCAGACTTCAGATCATTAACTATTACTTTCTGCACATTTGAAGGATATACATTCACAAGATTCCCCCTGGGATCAGAAAAATAACTCACAGGAAGTACGGGCTGCATTTACGACCCTGTGGATTTCAAACGATACGTCCTCCACTTTGATGACTGCGTCGCAAACTATCCCTTTCAGAGAGGTGCTGATTCAACTACGTGTTTATTGTTTGAGGTTGAAGTTTTGCAGTGCTATACATGCATCTATGCAGGAAGCCATTCATGCACACATCCACACACACACTTACAGAGTCAAACACATATTCATTGCCCAAAGATCTGCAGTAACTCCCTGGTATTAAACCCGCTGCCTTCCTTAAGGGCAAACACAGCAGGTAGCCTGAGATCTAATTAGCAAGTTAGCCTTTGGTTGACTGAGTAAAGACTCCATCCAAGACAAATCTGAGCTCAGTTCACGACATTGTACTGTGATAAAGAGGAAATGTGTGCAGCAGTGAACAGTAGGAGGGAGCATTTTGTTGACAAATGGCTGCTAAATACAGCGGCTTCCGATTAAACAGTATCCGAGGAGGTGTTCATGAAACAAAGAGGCAGTGGAGAAGAATGACTGTAATCAAATAGATTTCATCAAAGTACTTGAACTTATTCACCGGGGTCATTGTGGTTGTTTTCAAATCACTGGCCCACTAATCTGTCTTGAAGGCAAAACAACTCAGGAGTGAGATGTCAAAACATTCAGACACACAGCGTGAGCTGAATATTTACAGGGAAAATACGATTTCAAAGCCCCAAAAGCAAAAAACTGGAACTATAAATCACTGCATGAGGGTGATAGAGTCGTTCATCAATAACAATGACTTTCAAAACTAATTTTCAATTTTGGAATTGAAAGAAATCCAGCAGCCTATTTGCATTTTGAATTGCTGGAAGATCAATTATGGAGCAACTAGTCTGTGACTAAATTCTTAAGTATTAATTAATTATTACTTAAGTATTTTGCAGCATGAAACCTATTTACCGGTTGTGTCTCTCAGGTTAGCTGCCTCTCTCATGTCTAATCTCTGAATATGTTAATTAGATAACATGCAATGATTGGAACATTTTTTCCCATGTTTAGCTCATTCTACAATTTGTTTTTATGAATTTAATAGTTGTGAGTCCCGGAGTTTCCCATTTTTTAAATCTTTAAATCCAAGAGCTTTCTCCCCTCTGTCAGCAATTAAATTGGGGAACATTTTTTTGTAATATTGGATTTATTTATTTGGGCATTCATTGGTGGTCGAGTGACTATAGATTGCAGATATTGGATGGATTGTCATGAAATTTGATAGATAAATGTGTGCTCCCATCAGGATGAATTGTAATAACGTGTTGATTAAATAACTTTACATCCAGTTTGACATTAGTGATTTTATCAATGATTGGATGAATTTGAATGAAATTATTAGCTACTTATTCCCCTTGAGAGAGGTGTGATTTAAGGCTATGTGAGGTATTCTTGTGTCTTTTGAAGTGTTGTTGTAATGTTTGGACTTGATAATTATGGTCTCTCTGGATCATTATTAGTGCTTGAAATATCCAAATGTTGATTGACAATATATTTTTTAAATAATAAAGGATCATATCTCTTTATTGTTTTGTACCTGACTATCAGACTTTAACCTCAGCATCAGTCAGGAAGAATTGTTGCCATCAATTCTACTCATTGCAATAAAATGGTAATTCAGTTCCATTTGTTATTTCGTGCCTCTCTCTTTCTTGCTCTCTGCAGAACGTTTCCTGTGTGAGGTTAAGCAAGCATAACCATGATTAACTGGAAATATGACAAAACAATCCTCTGAGCGCCTCTCAGTCATTATGTCCAAATATGACAGAGTGGTAATAATAAGAGAAACAAAGAAACTGGAGCCACAAAGTGTGAGCAGAGCAGAGATATGACTGGACACTAATGAAGATGTATGTTGCCAATACACCTCACTATGTGTGCGTGTGCGTGTGTGTGTGTGTGTGTGTGTGTGTGTGTACTTAGGAAGATGGACTTCATTGGGATTTAAATTGCCTCTAAAAGAGCTTGATAAATGCAAGTAGGAAAAAGAATTACACCTGTCAGTTACAATTTATTCACTAAAAATGTCTATTGCTCTCATCCATGTCATGTCTGTGAATCTATCTGCCATTACCACATCCTACTGATTCATGAATTAACCCTTATCACCTTGCTATGCTGCTGTAGTTCTAAATGTGTTTAAATGTTTGTGTGTGAAAAGATGTACCAAATATTACAGAGTCCACCCACATGTGTATGGCTTGTGCAGCAACCTCTGACCTTTGCTGAAGAAACAGCCTGCAGCAGGACTTGACTCTCAGGCTGTGTGTCTGCTGCAAAGTCAGACTTAAATAGAAAAACAGTCAAGCATGTTGCCACATATTTGTATTTTTGTTATGTTGTTGTTCATGGCCGATGTAAAATGAGAGCAACAAATGTTACCCTGCAAAATCAGAAACCGCAGCAGCAGAAAGTTAAACAAGTTTTCCATGAAAAGATAAACGCAGCAGCGCTATTAAGCTAGCTGCGTGCCATCAAACCATTGCAAAAGAAGAGGGTACTCTGAGATTATAGCATCATGCTGCTCACACACCGGGCGTCGAGATTACATACAAAGTCTATGCACAGACGCGATGAGACTAAAAATCGCGGCGCGCCAGTCTCATCGCGTCTGTGCATAGACTTTGTATGTAATCTCGACGCGCGTCAATCAAAAAACGCGCCCGGTGTGTGAGCAGCATTACAATACCTACAACAAAACTATGTTGAAAATGTGATAAAATATTGCTGAAATATTATATACCGTATTTATGTTTGCCATGTGCATCAATTTGATGTAATGCTGTCTTTTCATCACTCCACACAGACCATCTGGATGGAAACTCACTTTATAACAGCCATGCTGCGAGAGAGCAGGGAAAGTGAAGAAGGGGATGGAGGAAGACAACGATTTCAAATTTAAATGTCTGTAAAGTCGCCTAAAGATTGCAAATAAAAACAATTCAGAAGTTCGGACTGTGCGAGATGGGTCGCATGAAGTGTTAGTCACAATCAGGGTCCGACCGTTAGGTTCTAAGAACTGTCAACGGTCAAGTTGCATTGTGGGTAATGCAGGTGTCATGTTTTGACAATGGTGAAGATCGTGTGGAATTAATACTTGTTGTTTAAAACTCTCCATCATGAGTCCATCACGCTAATTCTGTGGAGTGCTCTTTTAAGAGGTTCACCAGGATATGTTCCCAGTTTGCAAAAAATGTGAAAAGCCTGCCAAGTATTTTCATAGACTTCCAATGTGTTTCTAGCTTCAGGATGAAAAGCACCAGGTTCATACATAGTTAAATGATCAGTGCCATGATCACCGTGAACAGGCTTTTGAGATCAATGACTAAAACACTGACTTCTACTCTTTTGGTTGGCTGAAGAAAATGTTATGTACTGTCAGATTATTTTTCAAACTGTCTCAGGCTCTTTCTTTCAAATCAAGGAGAGAGAGAGTACGAATGTGGATGACAGTAGAGAGAGAGAGAGAGGAGGAATGGTTAGAAGGCAAAAGAGAAAGGACAGGAAGAGGCGAAAGAAGCTCTGCAGCAGCTGGAATTGATTTTTTAGGAAGTGACGGAGAGAAGTAGGAAACTGCTGCTACGTCCCCTCGAGCCTCCTCAGACACACACACGTGACAACACACCTGCACGTACACACGTTGCTGATTCTGCACATGACACACACACTCTCTCTCTCTCTCTCTCTCTCACACACACACACACACCTCTGCCTCTCCGACTCTTAACCTTGCACAAATCCAGATTCAAATCAGTGGAGAGCATTGAAAATGTTTCTTTGTTTGGTTTTTATTCCCATCAGCTAAATTGGCTTGCTGGTAGACTCTGTTACACTTCAAAAAGCAACACGGAACGGTAATAATGAAAAATACCTGTGTGTGTGTTTGAGTACAATTCATTACAATGATATTGATCTGCTCAGGGGAAAAAGCTCTGAGGCTACTGCTGCCACTGGAGGCCACGGCAGCATTTTGATTTATGATGAGTCAGCAGGAATTTGTTTAACTATGAGCTTCAGGAAAGTATAACTGGCTCTTTGTTTTCTATGTTGAAGATGCATCTCTGTAAAGTTGGCGAGTATGGATGTGAGTCACGTATTATCACATGTAGCTGTAACGTTTACGCCAATTTGACTTAAATTATTTCCCTGCACACCAGACAGCAGTGAGCCAAGGTTCTTGAAGCCGTGCGGTGAAGTGGTGTGAGGCTGAGGGAGAGCGATACCTGCCTTTTTTTGTCTTACCAAAAAAAACAGAAACAGCAAAGCAAGTGCAAGAAATAGACTCTAATATAAGATGCAATCGTTAGCATGTCCGGCTGCAGTTTTGATTGAGAGCTTTTAAGCCGGGGACGTTTTTTTAATATTAATTAATTAATACGTTCACACGGAACGTAAATATTATATGCTGCCGAAAAAGCGATGTAATTTCCTTCCGGAACTCGGTAGATTTTTCTCAACTTTTGTTCCTTGAATAAAGGCATCAACCACGCACATATTAACAACATAGACTATATTGTACAACAACATGGAGGCTCCATCGTCCGAACCAAGACGGCAAACCTTTTCATTCCTTCCAACCTTGACAAAGGCAGCACATACCAGATCCACTCGTTCCGTTCTTAAATTGAAGAGAAGCAGGTTTTTTTTTCTACTTTTGTCAGAAATCAAGGACCTGTTGTTTCAAAAATCACTAAGAAATGCAGTCATCTGCTTTATAAGTAATGTGCAAGAACAGACAGGCATAGCAACAGCAACTATAAGGGGAGGCCCCAAAAAGCTTTTCTTTAGTTTGAAGAGCAGTGACACGGCTGAGTAAAAATCCTGTTTTTTGTATATATATATTTTTTCAACACATTAGGACTGCACAGCTAACCCCTTGATTGCCTCAATAATTGATTTGATAACTTTAAGAGTTGTAACTCTTCACATTTCCTTCAGGCGTGAGGTAGATGTATGGGTGTTTTCAGTATCTTTAAATAAACACTAGAGCTGCAATTCATCTGCTGAAGTCACCAAATTCATCCTCAACCGTCTTCTATGTTTTAGACTTCCTAGAAGACTCACAAAATATATGAACTGTTGCTGGAAATAAATATCTGTCTGACATTTTCTTTTACAGTGTGAATGTGTGTGAACAGAAAGTAATGAAAAACAGCACGTTTGCTCAACCAGCTTAACCCAGACAAATAAAGGTGAATGAAAAACAAGCCCCTCAACTGAACGTGTAATTTCTCTTAGAGGCTGTAGAGCGTGTGTGTGTGTGTGTGTGTGTAGTACAGTAAAGACACACCTTGCCTGCGTGTGTGTCTCTACACTAACCACTCACACAGCCACAGGAAAACCCTGTAAAGTAGCTGTATAATTACGCAAATGAAACTTACTGCGCAAGCTCTTGAAAACAAGTGATTCTTCAATGTGAATCAACAGTAGTGAGTTCTCAGTAAAATGAATGGAAATATGAATATGGATCAGAGTACTACTTTTTCTGCCCCGTCAGCTTTCCTTTTTTTTTTTCAAGAAGCATTGCAGCACCACAGACCTACTTTCCCTCTCCTCCTACCGTATCGCTGCACATTGCACTGTCTTTAAACGCATGAAACACTGCTCTAAGCAAAGAGATATGCAGAGTTTGTGATGATTTGAGTCACTGTTTGTTCATCTCGTCAATGCACTTTCAGGTCACTGTCAACTAAATAAGATTACAAAATTGTGAAACCTTAAGGCAGAAAGGCATGTATGTACTAATCTATACAGATATGCGTTTTATGTTTGTTAATCCACGTCTTTGATATGAAGTATGGTATCCACAAACGTTTGTTTTGTGGGTTGCACTTAAAACTCCTAGTTTGATATGTTTAGTTTCTTTTATCTTTCTTATTTTAATAAGACACCTCACTTCTGCTTGCTATGGCTATTTAAATAAGGTTAATAAGGTGTTTGGTTTAATTGTGTATAGCGTGTTGTGCTTTTACAGAGCAAAAGAGCTACAAAAAAAAAACATATTTATTATTTTGATCATTTATTAATAGTATAGTAGAGTATATGCTACTTAGTAAACATTAGTTAAATCTGGATTTGTGGATGCAGTAACCTCGAGCGCACCAGAAAAAGAAAGATAAGCAGTAGATTGGAATAAATATGTCAATGAAAAACAAAAACAAGATACGATATATAATCCAAACAAATTAAACCTTGATTAAAAAATCAGGAGAATAATCCTAAACAGCATAAACAAATGACGAATAGAGTAATTACGGAAAAGCAGTAAAGAATGACGAAACTTAACCTAAACCTGATTTCTCCCTTTAATTAACCAATATCCTGTGTAATGATTTTTCAGCACGTCCTCGTCCCTGAGCTAGCTAACATACTGTTCCCAAGCCAACTTCGAAACTGTAACTCTGGCTTAACAGGCACAAAACAGCTGACACAACGACACACACACACCACACACACACACACACACACACACACACACACACACACACACACACACACACACACACACACACACACACACACACACACACACACACACACACACACAGCAGTATATTACCCGTCCAACAGGGAACTAAACTGCTTACAGGACACACTGGTAGGAGTCCTTAATGACCTAAGGGGTGTGTGTGTGTGTGTGTGTGTGTGTGTGTGTGTGTGTGTGTGTGTGTGTGTGTGTGTGTGTGTGCGTGTGTGTGGCGAGAATGTGTGGACACAAACAGCTTTTGTATCTGCATTTCCACGTGTCTCACAAAGTGTGGGTGTGTGTGTCTTTCTGTGCTCCTGAGCATAACTTTGTTGCATGCAGGTTTTGTTCCTCTGAGTGCACGCTGGTGTGTGCGTGTGTGTGTGTGTGTGTGTGTGTGTGCGTGTGGATCAATAAAGCTATAGCTGTAATGAGCCAACTAAGCTGCTGTGACAGTATTGCAGCTATCCCTGGAGAACAGATATGAGAAACTCTTGTGTAATTTACCTGAACAGCACAATTCAAAAGTGCTTCATTTCCTAAAATCTCATACATAAACACACACACACACACACACACACACACACACACACACACACACACACACACACACACACACACACACACACACACACACACACACACACTGTTGGTAGGATAATGGGGAATAAATTAGCACCATAAAGTTGGATTTTAATGAGTTGACAAAAGGATCAAATTAAGATGTGATTGAAAATAAGTCTCAAATTTAGATTTGAAGGTGAAAAATACAACATTCAGAGCATTAATAAAGCATCACAAAAACTATTTGCTGTGTAAAGATTTAGTGAAGTAATGTGAAGATAATGAGGTTGCTCTGTGTGTTGTTAGGCCAGCTTCTCTCAGCTTTGTTGAAATAGTCGGGCTGGGTACACGGCCGCTGCTCTACATTGCTCTCATAACAAGTTCTGCTTGTGGGGTCGTGTTTGCTGGACAACTGCTGAATTATGAGTCTCAAAACATGGAGTGATGTAAAGGTTACATGAGTTCAGATGTAACTGACACTCTGTTGCCACAACAATGTCTCACTGGGTTTTACATGCCCTAAAAAACAATGGATCCCAACCAGACCCAAGCAACCAGTAGCAAGACAAGTCAATTCCTCCCAAAAAAATCTCTTTGTCTGTCCATGAAGTATTTGTCAGCTAAGATAAGTTTTAAGGTGACTTGGTGAGAAAAGGAATCTTGAAAAATGTGTGTGTGTGTGTGTGTGTGTGTGTGTGAGAGAGAGAAGGTTTTGTTGTGTACTTGTTAATTTAGGTTCAGGAGCATCTTATAAAGTAAAATTCAGGGAAAAACCTGTTTTCTATTTAAATGAATGCTTTTAGACATCTTTTTAGCCTACAGCCTCTAATCAAATCGTAATTTTCCATTTGTCGTTCACAGTTATCTCTCATCTTCATTGATAATTAATAACATGAATACTATTAGCCTGTAGACAACATCCCAGCACTACCAGTGCATGTCAGAGAGGAAGAGGAAAAATAGAAATAAAACCAAAACAGGTTACTGTAAACAAACGGGATCATTTTTTTCAGTGGTTCTCAACCGTTCTAATCAGGGTAAGATTGAATTGAATGCGCCAATGCCAGCAACAGTTTATAGTTATTAAGATAGATAGACTTTATTTCAGACTCGGGGTCCATAGAGACAGACACATAAAAAGACAGACACAAACAACAGTACGGAGGCCTAGCAATGCCTTACAAAGAGACAGCTGTACCAATGTCTCCACAGCTGGGACTGGTAGCGTGTGGTGCTAAACCTTATGTTGGTCAAAACAACTATGATCACATTTACAGAGTCATTCAGTCTACAGATGAATTTGTACATGAGATTTCTTAAAACTGTTTGGAAAGTGTTGACTCGTGCAGCCACAAACATTTCACTAGCACTACTCCATCTCGGTCTCTTTAAAAGTATTCTCATGGCGTCATTGTACGCTACTTGAAGTCTCTGTAAACTCTTTTTTTGTAGTTTGACCACAAGTGTGCAGTGTAGAGTACAATATGATCTGAACAGAGACATCTTCAGTCCATCAGTACACATACCAAACTTGCGTGAGAGACTGTTTGCTTGTGCATACATCACACGACATTGCCTGGAAATGTCGTTATCATCGGTCATGTGTTCTGTTAAAAAATGACCAAGATATTTTACTTTACTACAGACACCAAGATTATTGTCAGACAATAAACATTATCAATATATATATTCAGATATGTTTCCCCTTGTACACACAATAACTCTGCTAACACTGAGTTTATCCATATTATCACACAACATGGAGAGAAAAAGGTGAAAGTTCAAGTTTTTACCCAAAGTGTAACTATCCACTAGATTTAATCCATTACAATCGGTTTAAGTTACTTCCAGGTTCATCTTAGAATGAACTCACCGTACCATCAATGCGTTTCTCCTTTAGACGCACACACACACACACACACACACACACACACACACACACACACACACACACACACACACACACACACACACAGTTCCCACTTCCCACCCACCTATATATATAAATCGTAAAAAACCTTTTTCCCTGCATGGCTGAGGTGAAAGAGTTAGTGTATATACAGAAACAAAATGTGACCGAGTAAAATAGACATACACAGTTTATTATAAGACAAAATAATGTGTGATGGATGCACACGAGAAATACAAATTACACATTTGTTTGAAGGACTGATGTGATCGGGGGGAAGAAAGAGACCACTTATAGGAAATAATGATGTGGTGTTGGAAAAGAGAGTCAGGGATGTAAGAGAAACAGGTGTGCACGAACTGACACCTGTGACATAAAAACAATCTCATAAAAGTGCTTACACACATGCATGCATGGAAGAATATGATAACATGTAAAAAATGAACGCACATACAACTCCCCGGACAGGAGAGATGAATGATGCAAGTGCATGAAATAACACCTCAGGGTATCTGATGGTCTGTCCACTCCCTCCTCTCCTCTCCTCTGTGTTTATTGTTGTGTTCATTCCCAAGTGAATCTTAGTCATGGCTGTCTGTCTGTGTGTGAAGGCAAATCATCCAAGAGTGGTACAGTGGTTTATTAAAGGAAAACCATTAGACTTCTGTTTTGCCTTTATGCTTTCTCTCTCTGTCTCTTTCTGACACACACACACACACACACACACACACACACACGCTTATATATATGTAGAGTCAAACCAATTGGCCTATTGTTGCTCCCCTTTGCTTTTATCTCATAGAATATACATGATATTACCATTACTGGAGTGGAAGAGAAGAAGAGAACAGAAGATTAATCCTCATTTGATGACTCAGTGTGTTAGTAGCTCATTTCCTAGAGCCTCTCTCTCTCTCCGTGTGTGTGTGTGTGTGTGTGTGTGTGTGTGTGTGTGTGTGTGTGTGTATTCATATGTTTGGGTATATTATGCGTGCATTCATGTTTCTTTACATGCATGTAGGTGCTGTACTTGTTGAATCTATTTTGTTTTTTCTGTTGTAAAGCACTTTATAGCATTGTTTTAAAGGTGCTTTATAAATATAGTTTTCATTTATTGTTAAAAGATTGGATGTCGTCATTTTGACATGTATTGTGTATCTTCATTTTTGTCACTCCTTGTTTATGCTTTAGACATGTGCTTCCTTAGTGTTTAAAGTGAATGATGGTTGCACAATTTTTGATTGTGCTTTATTTCGGCACAAAAATAACCTGTTGAGAAAAATCTAGCAAGAAAAACGAAGTGAGGGAATCATGAAGAAAGTGTGATCACATACAAGGTGACACTATAATTGTTGAAGTGTTTATTTCTACAAACTGTAGAAGTGACTTTATATATTAAAGTAATTTAGTTTTTCAGTTAAACCCTAAATATGCTGCTGCATGGTGCTGTGTCATGCGTCTCTGCCTGCCTCACAAACAACCCTAAAACCAGCCTGAATGGTACAAAAACATGTTCATAATTATTGATGACTACAGCTTTATACTTATCAAGCATTCAGGAGGATAATTATTGTCACAAGCTCAAACTAAATTTAAGTGGACATATCACAGGTGTAAGGCATACGGCACAATATACAAATTTGTCAAATGTCAAATTTTCCACATGCTTGAGTGCAAATATGTAAATATGCAGGTCAATGGAAAATACACTAATAATCTAAAACAAATTTAAATAATCAAGTTCACATCATACAACTTCAGCCAAATCCAGAAACCGATGACAAATGTCAAATCAGTTGGTGTCAAGAGAATACATCAAAAACACATCAAATATAAAAAAAGAAAAATGTGTATTAATAAAATTATATAATGAAATGTAATGTATATTTTTGGTGTATGTGAAGGATATTTTTTTCAAACAGTGTAGTTAGTGTTGCATAGTGATTTATATGTGTTGATCGACTTGATCATTCTGGCTGCATACACACACACACGCACACACACACACACACACACACACACACACACTGTGGTGGTGTGTGCTCGGTGCAGAGCACAGGAGACTGTTGCTGTTAAAAAATGCACATCCTGCTCTGTTGCACAAGCTGCTGCTGCATGGCAGACAAAGTGGGTCAGTACCCTCACACACACACACACACACACACACACCTACACACACACATGCACACACACACACTAGGGACATTGGCAGAGTTGCATTCATATGTTCTCCCTTAGCGTCTCTCTCTCTTTCTTTCTTTAACTATCTTGTTCAGACACACTCAGAAACGCCCCAATAGCAGCATTTCTCTTGCATTTGGCAATATTTGCTCCAGCTGTTCCAGCACTTAGAGCCTGTGGTGATGACGACTATATGGGAGGGGAGCAGACCTAAGATTGTACTACAAAGAAACAATGGCAGAGATGATGAAAAGCAAAGAAGAAGAGGAATAAAGAAGAGAAATAAAGAGGACATGAAAGGAAATAAAAGAAAAAACGAAATGAGAGGAGAGGAGAGGAAAAAAGAGAAGGGTAAGGGAAAGAAAGGAGAGGAGAGATGCAAAGAGGAAAGGAAACAAAAAAGAGAGGAGATCAGGAGAGGGAGAAAAGGATAGGAAAGTAAAGGAGAAACAAGAAAATGACAGAAGAGAAGAAAGGAAAGGAAATTTGAGGGGAGAGGGAAGGAGTTGGGACAAGAGAGGAGAAAAATTGAAATGAAAGGAAATGAAAAAGAAAAGAGAGAAGGGGAAAAGTAACACCGTGGGATAAAAGAATAACAGAGGGGAAAAACGAGACAAATAAAACAGATTCTATTTTCACAATCTTCTCTTTGTTCAAAGGCAAACACTGATTATTTGCCAAATGAGCCTCTTGATTAACTTACCAATGTGTAACAAAAGGGCTGATGGCAGTTTCAGCTCTGTGTGTCCAGAGTTTAATTAGATCACAAAGATGCCT
This sequence comes from Lycodopsis pacificus, assembly GCA_028022725.1. Lineage (NCBI taxonomy): Eukaryota > Metazoa > Chordata > Actinopteri > Perciformes > Zoarcidae > Lycodopsis > Lycodopsis pacificus. Next base: position 14,619,543 of record CM051706.1, on the reverse strand, counting down.
GCTAAAGCTTTAGCACCCTAACAGTGTTTGTTGGACCATAAAAACTAGTGTTGCATCATATCAGAAAAACTAAACAAACACACACAGACTTGTGTGGTGATCAAAGTGCGTGTGCCGGGAATAAGTCGCTGTATGTCTCTGAGGAGAAAGCACAACAACCAATACATCAACCTCCCTCACGAAAGACATAACTGGGGGATGTACAGAGGCAGGTGTGATGACGCCACACACACACACACACACACACACACACACACACACACACACACACACACACACACACACACAGACACACATTGTTGCACAGGAGCAGCATAAAAGCCAGAAGTCCCTTGTCCTTCCTGAGCCACCTGTCAGCAAACACCAAAACAATCTGGTTTCATATCAATCACAAAATGGATGCACACTGGTGTTTCCACACCTAGCGGGACACACACACACACACACACACGCACACACACACACACACACACACACACACACACACACACACACACACACACAGACACACACACACACACACACACACACACGCACACACACACACACACACACACACACACACACACACACACACACACACAGACACAGACACTAGCATGTCCCAATATTTCTTGGCAGCACCATTTCGGTTCTGAATAGTAAACCCCACTAACACCGATAATAATGAAACTCTGTATTTCCTTATTTAGACCGAGTGAAAGTTTCCATTGAAAACAGCACTGATGAAACGCTTTGAAACTCTTTGATGTTTTATATCGCTTGTATTTAGTCTGTGATATACAACATCTATCCACTGAACCCAATGAAACTCCTCAAGCTGCACCCAGCGGGTCACAGACACCATTGTACGGTACATGTTTTTATTATGGAATTTTCAAAATACAGGTCATTCATGTTCACCTTCAATAGTGGAGGGAGTCCTTTCTGGCCCTGCAGAACATCTTCCATCAGGTACATTTGTTTTTCATTTTGTGTCCATGAGTGTAAATGGGTGTGTCACAATCTTACTTTCATCTCACCGGTCCTTCAAATAAATTAAAACCAGCAAAATTTATTTTCAGATGTCAAATCAAGTCACATGATTTCCTGCAAAAATGCAGTTCAGCCAGATAGACTTATGTCACAGATTTTAGCATTCATAGCAAACAATAGCAAAGCTGTTTTGTGAGGCTCTCAAAGGATTTGCGTCGCCGCGATGATTCTGAGGGAGAACCAAAGTAAAACAGGTTGTCCTGCACCGTAGCTTGTTGAAATAAACACTCACTGGGGAAAGGTGCTCTGCTCACTTCATTTAGCAGGTTACAAAGCGAATCAGCTGCTGAGCTGCAACAGATTAAATAGCATGTACCGTAAACATACCTGCAAATGACACATTGGTCCGTTTAGATGCTGGAGTGGCGCTTACTCTTCAATACCACTAACAAGTTGCCCATGGCTTGTAAAATACAGCACAAGTTTGTTTACTTTGCGTCTCGTTCCCAAAACACAGCTCCGACTTTAGGTTGCTGTCAATCCAAGTCAGACACAGATGGACTTTCTGATATTTTCAGTTTCAAGAACTTTTTTTTTCAGTTTCAAGTGTCAGTGAGGAACTTTTAATACCCAGGCCGTATTGCTGGGCCCACTGGAGGGAAGGGAGGCAAGGAGAACCAGAAGCAGGTATGAGCGGGGAAGATTGTCAGACGCTGCTTCAGTAAAATGAGAGGTTTTCTAAAGGGACTCTGGTGCTCTGAAACACAGAGATTGTCAACACAAAATCAAAGTTTGGCATGGTAGCTTTAAATAAAATAAAAAACGCAACAAAAAACACATCAAACACATTTTGTGATTGCATTAACAGGAACTTTTGTACATTTGCCCCACACTCTTACAACATGTAAACACACAACAACCAACAAGTGTCTAATTAAGTATTTTCTTGGAAAAGTCTTCTTCGTATTAGGAGTTGACAGAAATGCTGCTGTGCAAAAGATGATTATCTACACCCTGACTCAGTTACATGTTTACCACAAATTTCCTTGGACATAGTATTTTGAGACTTGTGTCACTGGTGAAATATCTCAGTGTCTTCAAAACACTTTCTTTTTAAAATACGTGTAAATTATTATTAGCCCGAGCAGGCAGGTTAAAGAGCCCACCACCAAGACGCAGGCAGCTTGTTTGAGACTGAGAGGGACGACTTGATCAGTCTGCTGATGACATTTTCACCATCTCTCATTCCCTTCATGTCTGCAGAGACGAGAGTTGGCGATGTGACGTCCTGTCTTGAGTCTGAGTAGAGAGAGAGAGAGAGAGAGACACTCACTGACAATCCCAATTAAAAACCTCCATCCTCTATTTCTATTTCTTTGTCTTTGTTCCTTGATGTTATTTTATCGCCTCTTCAACTGCTTTTATTTCTTCATTCTTTCACTTCTTCACATATTATCTTTATTTTCCTTTTTATTCCCTTCATCCCACTTTCTCCATCTCTTTTCCTCCCTCCTTCTCTCTCTTTATATTTTCCCATACTCTCTGCCTGTCTGTCTCTTTCACCTCCCCCCCCCTCCGTCATCTGATCAGCAGAATTAATGGCTTTATTTCCATCGTATCGCCATGGTGATGAATCATGTCGTTAATCATCATATCGCTGGGGTGACGGATCATGTCATTAATCAGGCTTTTTTTTCTGGGCTAAAGCAGCATGTTAAAGAAAGCAAACCCACACATTGTTGATTAGCAATTATCACAACCTAATACACAGATACACGCACACAACTACCAACACACACACACACACACACACACACACACACACACACACACACACACACACACACCGGAGGCACCCCGCAGAGTTGGAGCAAAGCCAGGCAGAAGAGTGACTTCATCGCTGTTGGCTTAATCAAACTGTCACTAAGATAAGAGTATACACACGCACGGAAGTCACACACACACACACACACACACACACACACACACACACACACACACACACACACACACACACACACACACACACACACACACCACAAAGAGAGGCAGACTGAGTGTCACCGAAAAGTCCAAGCAATGACTGAGAACTGAACAAAATGCAGGAAATTATTTTCTGACCTGTGTATTTTTGGTCGTCACTCTTACAGGTCATATCAACAGTTTACATCTGAGCATTCAAGGCAGCGGCTCCCAACCTGGTGAAAGCTCCTCAAGAGGGTAGCAAGATGATTTGAGCCTTAGAGAGATCTTTTAAAATCAAAAATTGTAATTCTGCTACGCAAAATTATTTTATGTAATTTTTTTCTTTCGTCCCGTAATCGCACACTTGCATCAAAGGGCTTCACAATCTGTACAACAAATTACTTCCTCTACCTTTAGGAATCTCTCGTCCACAATGGATAGACATTGAATTTAGTTGATTTAAACTGATGGTATCTGTTTAACAAAACAAGTATTAATATCAGCTATTGGATTCAATAGCTGACACATTCAATATTGACACAATATCTGAGTGGTCTCCCTGTTGTCACGTTGGAGACTTTTCAGCCATGTTGGTCCGATAGGCGAGACACAGAGTTTTATTCTCAAAATAATCTCACCACATGGTCCTTTATTAGCTCTGATCTGAACTTATCACACACTAGATCTATAATAATAATAGTTATTTTCTCAAACACTTTGTTTGAGCTTGTGAAATACTGCATCTGCAACTACAAATAGCCAGCTGCTAACAGACAGGCACCCATGTGACCCTGCATGTCACAAATAGACATTGCCTCTTATTGAGAGGTCCAAAATGAAGAAGTGTAACTCTGATCTTTCAAGATTGACTTAAATTGATGTAGAAATGATGTAATAATGATGTACAAATGCTGCCATGCTAATTGTACTGTCTTTTGAATCTATTTAACTTCCAAGTGTGGTTTATACAATAAAACTAGTTTTAAAAGTGGTATGGTTTGTATACGGTAAGATATACTCTACCTTTCCAGGCTGGAAAGGTAGAAAGTATATCTGGCTGGAATGCTGGAAAGTATATCTCACAAGACTCATTCGAGTGACGACTTATTCGATTATTTGGTCGACCCAGACCAGTTTTATGACTTTACATGTCAGCAGAGTAATTTAGGATTGTTGTTGCCCTCCTGCTGAGAGAAGGTCGACACTTAATTGCCCCGACTACATCTGGGATGTCCCAGTAGTTTGAAGACATGTTTGATATTTTCATCAGTGGCCTTCCACTGTGAGCAGACGAACAAGCTGAATTGTTACTCTGATTGAGGTCAACAAGGAAATTAGGCAGGACAATGAGTGACAAAATGATGTCTCTTGGGTCTTTGGATTAACAGGGTTTCCTCAGGTGAACTCCCAAACGAGAGCTGACCTGAACATTCAAGGTGGATATAAAAATATATCCCAGTTGACCAGTCTGTCTGTCCATCTCTCACTATTCTCTGCATGGGAATTGCTATCTAAATGCTAACTAAAATCAAAACAACAATCTGTCTCACACACACACACACACACACACACACACACACACACACACACACACACACACACACACACACACACACACACACACACACACAGGCTTTCTTTCCCTCAATGATCTCAGATGAATTTCATCTGAGATCATTGCTTCATTAGTGAAGCTCTAGTTGTTCAGATTGATTTAATTATCAAATCATCTATGCAGTCTGTGTGTGTGTGTGTGCGTGTGTGTGTGTGGGTTTTAGTGTGTGTGAGAGAGATTATGCAGTGATCTTGGCTGACATTGATCAGCCTAGTCTAATTGGGAGCATCTAGCCGTGTAATTGATTCTGCTACACTTCACAACTAGATGAGTTTAGCAACATCAACAACAGTGATTCACACTGATGAACAGAACTACACTCAACCAAACTGAGCCGAACCAAACCGAACCGAGCTGAATTGAGCTAACCTGAGGGATGGATGTAGAGCATATGTTAATGATTGCTACATTCTTACAGAGATTTCTGATCTCTGACTCAAGACAGACAAGCAGAAGCCTAAGGAAGAATAATAAGTTACAAACTGGTCAAATTATGACTCCGCCCCCGTTCTTTATGGCCACTGTCTCACATTCCTTGTGGCCAAGTGGCAGGCAGAGCCACACACACTAAACGTGAATAACAGATAAAGAAACATGTTTCTTTGCAAAGATAAATGTATTTTAATCGATGTGTAATGCTGAGCTAAAATATTTTACATTTGATTTAGTTTTAAAATGTTGATTCTTGCTCTCTTGCTGCCTCTTCCTCTTTGTTCCACTCTTGCTGAAAGAGACGTTTGAATGAAAGATGCTCATTTTTTAATTGAACGAGGTCTGGCAAAAGCTGTGACGCCTCCATTCACCGCCGCCAAAGAGGGGAGAAGAGATGATACGACCACCTGCTGAGTGAACTCGAGATACCGACTCAAGTCACCACTGTAGTAAACTCACGAAATATTATATAATGGTGCACTCAAATGTTTGTTTGATCTTCAAGATTCATAATGCTGCTCCTCCTCCCCCCTGTGCAACTTTGTTACACTCAGCTCAGAAATAACACACAAGCCACCAGGTCAGCCACTCGGATGAAGTGCAGACTTCCAAAACGCAAGTCCTTCTTTCTTTTTTATAGCCATTAAATGATGGAACAATCTACACATCTTTTAAAACTCTTTCCCGGCTGAGAAAAAATTGGATACTCACACAGCAAACTGGGATTACAGGCGGAAAGTAGCAATTTGCTAAAGCCTGGTACATAATCATCTCTCCTTATTTTATATAAGGTTAATGTTCTTTGTGCAGTGCCCGATCAAATAAAGAAACATAACATACCATACCAACTTATTAAGAATTCCAATATGTTATTTCCATGGCCATGGAAACAACTGTACATTGTGGATTATTTAGGGATGTACTGTACTCCCTGATTACCCACCATTCACAATCCGACAGCGTGCGCAGACCATTTTGCAGCCTCGTATCACGAGGTGTGAAGGAGAATTATTAAGAGTGAAGCCTTGAACTGTACTGTATGTAGGTTGTGTATATTTTGCACGGCTTTTCTGACTGCACCCACGATGCAGTATAAAGATGACTAAGGTTTTACTCACCCTTTCATTTTTTTCCAATATAGCCCAGAGGTTATTCCTGACACAATATCTATTCTGTCAGCAATATAATTACAGGCTGGTAATTAAGGATTTAATAACCACACTGATCTTTAGGATTTCATGAAAACTGGAATATTTCAAAGTGCCAGTGTTCACGTCTGCTTCGCACATTTGGACAAAATGCTGGAATTGCATCGTGGGGATGGAGGACTGAAAACTGCCTTTTCAAGAGGCTGCCATCTTTATGCACCTGGTCAATTTGAATGAAAAATTACCTGGGCACGAGCTAAGTACACTGGCAGGTCAGCACAACACCGGGAAAATGGTGTTGATGCGAGTGCCAACTTCTTCGGTGTGTGTTTGTGTGTGTTAATCTGTATGTGTGTGTGTGTGTGTGTCCTGAGGATTAGTCATGCTCTTCTGCCTCTGCAGCACTGCCTTCTTCCTGCCTCTCTCTCTCACTCTCTCACACACACACACACACACACACACACACACACACACACACACACACACACACACACACACACACACACACACACACACCTGCATCCATCTGGCCAGTCCCCTCTGATAGCAGAGGTGTGAAACAGAGAAAAATCAGTCGACTGAGAGAAACAGAGAGGGAAAGAAAGAGGAGCAGAGGGACGGAGGGGTAGAAGGAAGTGGGAAGAAAGAGGGGTTATTAAAGAGAGATGGAGAGGAGGATAAATGGACGGGGAGGTGGAAGTAAGGGTAGGAGAGACAGCAAAGGTGGGGGAGAGAAAGAGTGGGAGAGTGATATTAAACACCAGGGAGCTAACTGAGCAAATTCACCTGCCTACTCTTTCTTTTTTGGCGACTATCTCTCCCCCTTTTCCCAATTTTACTCACCTCATCTTTCCTTCTCTCTTTCTCCCGCTCTCATCCGTTTCTTTTCTCGCCTCCTATTCCCCTAATTAGCTCCAAATCCTCTTACATCTCATCCTCTTCCTCTTCCTCACAGTCTCTCCCCACTCTCACCAAAGAAATCAGGTTGACCTTAATGAACAGATGAAGAGAGGAGGGGAGCGACTGCATCGAGGGAGCCCGGGAAAGGCTGGATCAGCGCTTTCTGGATCAGCGTTTGTTTACTCAGGACTCCCCCATGTGAAGCTGTCAGAGTGTCTTTTTGCCATTTATTTCTGCAGAGGCAAAATTATTAGGCATCAGGATCATTTGGATGTTTTTTTATTCTTTCTCTTATTGTGGAAAAGTGGGAGGGGAGTTGTTATTGTTTGTGGTATTTCCTCATGATTTGACAGCGTACAGTGTCAGGAAAGATGAGAGAAGGCGCGGTAGAGATGACACACAAGATCACAAAGAAAGACTTGAATCCACAGCATATGAATAATGTGAATATACCCAGCCTCATGTGCCACTGACATGCCTAAATATAAAACATGTTACTGCAGCAAAAACACTTGCAGGTTAGCATTAACCTTTACAGAAAATATTAAGACACCTGTGCCCTAAATTGGATGTTCCAGAGAGGATTTACTAATGCGTTCGAGGGATAGATAAATTGAATTAAAAAGGCAACTTCTTGAATCTACTCTTTTAATCTTTGAAACTTCAATGATTCTTTTGGGGGGGCCATTTGGGCATGAAACAAGCCGTAAACAATGCATGCCATGCCATGTTATCAACTTATAAGTTATAGAGGACACCTTAGTGAACAGTTTGTTATTTACTCATAACGGAGAACATTATCATTAATTCTAGAGTTGTGTTTCTGGCCATCTGATGACTGTAAGTCCAATATTCACTCTTTTTGTCTCTGTTGTTCTCCACCGACTCCTGAAGGCTCCACTTTGTTCACCAGGTAGTTGCTGACTTTGTGCGTCTTGTTTTGTATTGGGCAGGTTGTGTACAGCGGGATTACATGAGCTTTTGTTGTTGCTGAAAACAGCTGCTTTTGGCCGAAAAAGATACGACGAAAGTAAACCATGAAAGCAGAACAATGAGATGCAAGATGCTACACGGCTCCGTAGAGGTGAGGGGAACTGCAGAGTGGGAAAAAAAAGTATTATCCGTGTGTTCACCATCATGAGCAGCACCTTTCACATACATATAGTAATTTGATCTGTGAGTTAATCAATTGTAATTATTATATTATATTGAGCAGTGCAGCTTTAAGGTCTACCGTTGAACGTTTCACAAAGACAAACCTTTGCTATTAACGCTGACATATAGTTGACTTGACATGATTGTTTGATTCAGATAAAAGCAGCTGTAAACTATAAACTCGGCGATTCAGCTTTAACAAGCTGCGCCTGCTGTTTCTGTTTTCTTTTAATTAAGATTTGGCTTCTTAACAGAAATCTCTTGCACTGTAAAGATATTTGGCTGAATAATTTGGTCTTCAAATGAATGAATGAATGAATGAATGAATTTTATTTATATAGCGCTTTTCACAGATAGTAAATATCACAAAGTGCTTAAACAGAGAAGACATTTAAAAGCATAAAAAACATAATGTGACCCTAGGGTCAATAAATTATATACACACAGAAAAATTTAAAAAATAAAAAATAATAAAATGACTCTTCAATGGCACAAGACTGGACTTAGAGGAAATTCCCCCACAGAGCACTTCACCACCGATGAGAAGAAGCTTCTGGTAAGCAAAGTCATGTTGCATTTGTTGGTCAGCTTTGTTTCCTAGAGCTGTGTTTTTCTGCCTTAAAGCGATGATGTGATGTGACAGAACATGGAGACATCTCCAGCACCATTAAAATGATTTTAATGGTCAAAACATTTTCCGTCCTTCTGAATGAAATAAAAAAAAAAGGCTTCTCTCTGGATTCGATTTGTGGACGCTCACCAATTAGAGGGAGAAATCTGTTGCAGAGCCTGAACATATAACACTTTCTCCACCAACGTTTTTCCACAATAACAATACAGTGCAGTAACAGCTTGACATTTTTGTGAATCTGTCGTCTCCGTAACTTAAGAAACAACACTATGACTGCATTTTTGGACAGTAATTTGTGCAACTTGTTCATTAATCCCTCTACTAACACACAGAACTATGTGACTTTTCTTCAAAGTCTTTTGGGGAAACACAGGAAATCACTGACTGCACAAGTGGACGAGGCAGGTGTATCTCACATGGATTTTTTGTCTCAACCAGAAGTACACGTATATAATTAAATAACTTTATTTCCTTTGAGGGCTTAATGAAAACCTCATCAGTATCATTCATGAGCTTTGAAGTAAATACATCACATTAACATTACAAACACCTCTACAAAAGGAAAGGTATTGTAGATTGAATGACAGTATTCATCAACCACAAAGCTATCTTGTATACTGTGACGAATGTGTTTGTCTGTTTGGCACACTATGTTGTCATCAATATGGTTTTGCATCCCAAACTCCGCAATATTGTGTCCTGCTTCAAATCATGGACTTCTTCAATATTTAACCGAGACACAACATTTCCCTCACCTTCACTTAAGTGCTGTGAGTTCCTCCACAAAACCATAAAAACATCATCAATCATGCTTTAGCTATACTTGAAGTGGACACTGTGGGAAAACAAATGAAATGCATCGTAAACACTTAATCAGATACATTTTACAACTTGGTGAAAATGTTCATTCAACAATTGTCACCATGTTAATAGAAAACATTAATGGGGCATTTATTTGCTGTTGCAACTTAGTATGCAAATGTATTTTCTAAAAGATCATTCTGCATGACATGTTTTGCAGTTTTTTGGTAAGACGCATGTGAAACTCGGGCTGCTTGAGAGAAGTTCGTTGTCTCGTGCTGATTTGGAAACTCAGCAATGAAAATATTTAAAGGCCACAAATTAGCATTCAACAGTACAGTTTGCAGTTTAGACCTGTTTCATGAGATGTTGCCCAAATGCCTGTCGATACAAATATTTGAATTTGTGACATTTTTTCTCCTAAACTCTCATTCACTCTCTCCTCTGAGTCATTCTGTAGAGTGACGACTACACCTCCTACCTCTGCACATCCTCCTTCCTCGGTCTGCAGAGTGACCTCGCTGAAGCCTGGCCAGTGAGATAAGCTCACACCTTTCTCTCCTGTCCAGTTCTCCCCTCCTCCTCTTTCCTTCAGAGCCCGAGATTTCTCTCCCCCTCCTCAGCATCGTGTTTACATTTTCACTCTATATTCCCATCTCTGTCTTTGCATCTCTTTCCTTATATTTTACCTTTCCAGCTCCCAAGTTCTCTGTTTGTAATTTTACGAGCCTCTCTTACAAAGTTAACATATAGCAGATCACCAAAGCGAAACACACCACCAGGAGCTGTTTGTCTTGGCAGGTGTGTGTGTGTGTGTTTGTGAGAGAGTGTGTGTGATGCATGCATGCTTGTGTGTCTATCAGAGGGGGGGATTTGTGCTGACTGGTAAGGGTAAAAGATTCATGACCCAACAAAGCTCATCAGGGCCAGACACACACGCACACACACACACACACATACAGACACACACACAATTTTAAGACCAGGTGAATCGGCAGAATTTGCTCTTGGGGAGAGATAGGTTTTAAGGAAATGTAAGAGACTCGTAAGAAAATGGGGGAGATAGAAAAAGAAACCCGGGTAAAAAGAAAGTGGTGAAGAGAAGAGGCACAGAGGCAAAAGAAGACAGCTCATGAAGCTGAAAGGTCTTTCAACCGTTTAATACATGAGGGATTTATTGGCTGTGATGACACATTAGAGGAAATGTAGAGAGAAGAAGAGGGCTGGAAGCACAGCAGCAGAAAAAGACTGACTTGCCTTTCAAATCACGACACTGTGGTGTGCTTTCAACTGGTCAAATTTGGGAAATCCAAGGTTAATTGAATACTATCAACAGAATCAGTCAAGGTCAGAGCATGTAGCCCACCAAAGGACTTTCAACAACCAACAGGCAGCATCACATGAAGCTTTTCTTTTTCTTCCAAGCACTCTGATATTTACCTTATCTGATGTTCTAGTATAGCAAAAGTCTTCCACCATCTTTCATTAACTGACCGACAAAGGTGAACCCCACTGTTGGCTTTAGTTCAATGTTATGATCATTTTTTTCTGAATAAATTGCATCTATCTGGACTTAAAGGGTAATGTTTGCATTTTTCAACCTGGACCCGACTTTCAAATGTTTTTGAGTCGAACCAAAACCTAGTCCGGTATCGAAGGAAAAACGCTGCAAACGGCAGCCGCTAAACAGGCCGCAATGTAATCCTATCAGGGCAATATGGCATCGTCAATCTACGCCCAATAACAGTGTTTCGTTTTTTTTCACTCACAGGCTCCAATTATTATTATTATTATTGTCCTGAAATCTTGCACGGTGATATGTTGCCGGACCACAGCAGTGGAAACGCGATGCCAGTCGGGCAGATTTTGTTGTGTTGGCGTACAGAAAGTGTAGCTTAGTGTTTTAAAAAAACCTCAAAGGTTTTCATTTAGATGATTTTGACAATGTCGATGAGGTCTTTGTATTTGGTGGGATAAATATATACGATGGAAGACTGATGTAAACAGTGGGACCTGTTGCTACACGATATTCAGATTTTAGAATGAGAGCCTCAGTGATACGAAAATGATACAGGCCAATATCACAGTATGGATGTGAATCTACATGAATACATTTCAAATTATGGATATGATTTTACACTAATATATTTCACGACACACATTTTGTCTACACTGTCACATACATTGTCAAAGTATTTTTCAAATTTTGAAAACTGTAGAGGCCATGATCTCGCATAAAACACGGCCACTTAGGCAAGGCAAGGCAAGTTTATTTGTACAGCACATTTCAACAACATGGTAATTCAAAGTGCTTCACATAAAACCATTAAAAGCATCAAAACATAAGGCAAAAGAAAAGGAGATTTAAAAACAATTAAGAACATTCATTAAAACACAGTGTAAGACAGTTTCATAGTAAAATGCAGAAATGCAGGAAATTGATTAATATATTAATTGAATGTGGTTCAATTAAAGGCAGCAGCAAACAGAAAAGTCTTCAATCTTGATTTAAATGAGCTGAGGGTCTCAGCAGACCTGCAGCTTTCTGGGACTTTGTTCCAGATATGTGGAGCAGAAAAACTGAACGCTGCTTCTCCATGTTTAGTTCTGACTCTGGGAACAGAAAGTAGACCGGTCCCAGACGACCTGAGGGGTCGGGAAGGTTCATAAGGTAGCAGCAGATCAGAGATGTATTTTGGCCCTAAACCATTCAGTGCTTTGTAAACCAACAGCAGGATCAGCAAAGTGAAAAGTATGAACTCCAAACCCACACGAGATCTATATATAGATGCAAACAAGTACAAGAGACACAGATCCACTCCAGACAGAGGAGGAAACACGTCTACTTGAACTGAGTTTGGGTTGGAGTGGAGGCAGGTAACGGTGTAGTGTCAGCACGTCATTAATGCTTTGTCTACAGTACAACAAGAAAAGTTGTAGTAAACAAATCTGTCTGCCTATTTTTGTCTTCTTATTTTCAATTTGCTTTTCCGATTCAGCCACATTTAAAAGCTGTTTGTTGGCAATATTTTGCAAATGTGAATAAAAACAGGTGGATGGATATGTACCTGTTTGATGTCTGTCTCTGTGTGTTGGGAAGTTTTTATCCCCCGTATACTTATTCACATGTCTGTATGTGAGTGTGTGTGTGTGTGTGTGTGTGTGTGTGTGTGTGTGTGTGTGTGTGTGTGTGTGTGTGTGTGTGTGTACTTGAGATGCACATCCAGCCCTCTGCCCGACAGCAGCAGAGAGGCTCAGCGTAGCATGAGAGAGCAAAGCATTATTTTATCTAAATACATTCAAGTCCCTCTCTGTCTCTCTGCTCCTACAGAATCAATAGTCATTACACTCAGAGTGAATTGATCTCTCAGTGCTGTTTGCTGATTCCTCAGACTAAACTAACACCAAACGAATCCCGGGCCCCCCGTTAGGGTCGATGTTATCAGGTGAATGAATGTCGAATGTTAGGTGGCCGGCAGGAGAAGTCGGAGAGGAGCAGAGGTCACGTGTAACGGGATCCGCTTCCTTTAAAGACGCTGCATCAGTTCACCGAGATCTTTATGGGTTTACCTGGTAAACCGTCATGTTGAAATCAGCCAACAGGCCGGACTAAATGGCTGATGATTTACTCAGCGTTATGTGGCGATGATAGAGGGATGAGTGGTGGGTCAGCGAGGAAAAGTTGAGATACAGATGAAAGGGAATGATGGAGAGGAGGTGTGAGTGAGTGGGAGAGTGAATATGTATGATTGAGAAAAGACATCAAAAGAATCCTACCATGACGTTTGAATATGATAATCTTGCTAATGCACTGAAACATTGCTTAAATGTGACTGTTTCCTTTCTTTACTTAATTAATGAGAACGTAAAACATTATTATTAATAAATATCTACTAATATAAGTGCCTGTCTTTTTTATTTTCCTTGATACTATTTTATTATATTCACTAATAAAACAATAGCTGACACATTTCTCTCTCTACCATGTATATAGTCAAAAAGAATATAAATGGTTTTAAGGGAACATTTCGAGAAATTTCCCGTTTTAGATTGTTAGATTATAAGATTGATCAACTTCATACATCTGTGTTACGTATGAAGCTGGAGTCAGGAGGTGGTTATCTTAGCTGAGCATAAAGACTTGAAGCATCCAGCAAAAGAAAGTTGAACCTGTCTCAACTTTTGCCACAATGCAGCGCCACGATCATCCCGACCAAATACAATAATTGCCATTTTGATCAAATTTGGTGTCATAAGCCTCTGCAGTGTTTTGCTGTGTGAAAAGCCTTCAAACTCAAAGCTGTCAAACTGGACTCTCTGGTTTGTATCTCACTGGTACCAATGCAGGCCCTCGTGCTTGCTGTCTGAACATCCACAAACTTTCGTAAATAAAGAAAATAAGCATTTTACATCAATGTTGAACTATTCCGTTAATATATTTTGATGGGGATAATTGATAGATTTGTTTTTTGTATCTGCTTATTTTGACAGTGTAGATGAAAATAGGAGAAGATGAGAAATCTATAGAAATAGTGAGAGACTGTAGATCCATCCCTCTCTATAGTGGGAGGACGGAGAGAGGGAATTACTCCGTGTGTGTGTTCTTGAGTTTCTCTGCTCCAACACAACGATATGTTGTCGTTTCCGAAAAACACTGTGAACTGAAACATTTAAATATAAAGGAGAAGGCAACTTAAGCTGATAGTCAATTCCAACTCCGAGCGGATCTGCGGTGGAATGAGATTGAGACGTAATGTCACGTCCAAATTTGTGACAGCGCAATCAAACACTGGCACGCGTTTAGACACACTTATTTATAACATAATCTGTGGATATGGATATGTGGATATGGGTTTATGGCTTTGGATTACACACACACACACACACACACACACACACACACACACACACACACACAGACACAGTCTAGTACAATGATAACATGCGACTTCTTTGCATTAGCTTTCCTCTTTGCGTCCAGCTAATAATATGACCAAGTTTGATAGATCTTATCCAGGCCTGTATCGAGGTGGTTTAATGTCCTTTTATCCTTTTTCCATCTCTTGTCTGATTTTTTTGACAGAGCCGAAACCAACATCTGGAGCTTTAAATCGGAGTATGCAGCAGTATTTGGGTTCTGCCGGGGACAACAATAAAGGACGAGGCTCGAATCGTCATGGTGTAATGCAGCTACATGGCCAGTGTAGCATAACTACTGAACCAAGAGATTAGATTTGGAGCTACTCTCTCACAAAACAAATTATTTGTTTTGTGGTCTGGCTGAATGTGGTTTATAAAGGAGTGAACGTCTTGGTAAGCACTGAAGCAGCTAGCCAAAGGCTTTTCTGGGCCGTGTATACAAGACTACAACCCTATATGCTTGTTCAGGATGAGCAGTTAATAACTTTCAGCTCCTAGCCTTGACATGTGTCCAGTCTACACCTCTTTTGATAGATATTTAGCGACTCTGAGTCCTACCTCCTGAAGTGCTCCACTGCGGTCTGCCATTAGATGTCTAATGGAGCGTGGACCTAATTTTAAAAGTTGAGGAAGTAAATCACAGCTCTCATCTCCATGTTGGCGGTAAAGGTGTAATTTGTTCACCTTTTCTAGAGCTCTTTCCATGTTAACGAAGCAGTGCTGTCCTTGAAAAGAGGCTAAATAACCTATTGAGTCTCTGAAAGCCGAGGGTGCTTCAGTCAACAGTCACCACAGCTATATACAGTATATATATATATATATATATATATATATATATATATATATATATATATATATATGCAAGTTTCGGGCTGCAGCACCCGTGTCACTGTAGACCCGCTGCTGTCTGCAAGCAGTTTTTCACATACACAAGATTTGCCTTGGTGTTTGGTAAATGGCAATAAGCATATAAATAAAAGCAACTACTGCAAAAAACTATAAAAATATGTAAAATGTATCGGTTTTAGAATAAAAGAGCTGTACAGTTTGTGGAGATATGCGCAAAAATATGCAACAGAGATAATAGTCCATAAGATGTGCATTCATGGAACGTGTTACATTGACGTTACATCACCTTCCATACCTTCTGGTGTCTACCCATGCAGATAATTTGGGTTTTACTTGCCCAGGTTTTGAGATATCCACCTCGGAGATTTCTGCAAGCATGCCAACACAATGGAGGTGGATGCAATGTTGCTTGTAGTGCTCACAGCAGTAACATTTTAAAAAGCAGCATCTCCTTCCAGAGACAGCATTCGCTGGATAATCCACAAACAGCAACAGGCACTATTTCTTCTGTCGGCAATAGTTGCACTGAAAATCGTTCACAGTGAGGTCTGTGGATTGCACAGGATGGATAAACCAGACAGTTTCCTGGAATGAATGAATGAATGAATGAATGAATTTTATTTATATAGCGCTTTTCACAGACAATAATATCACAAAGTGCTTAACAGAGCAGACATTTAAAAGCATAAAAAACACAATGTGACCCTAGGGGTAAAACATGGCGAGAGTCTCTGAAACAAAGTCAATTCTTTGAGCCGCTTTGACTTTTTCTGTGCTGGTTTTCTGTCAGGATCCAGGATCCCTGTCTGACCCGTTGTGTGTTTCCCCTGATCTCCTCTCCTCATGTGTCCTGTCATTCCCCTGTTTGTTGTTGTGTGCCATGTGCTCTGTGTTTGTCCTCTGCCTCCAGACACCTCCCATGGTCACACCCTTGATTGGACTCCAGCCAATCACCAACTGCAGCCTTACACACCAGACTCAGGGCCCACTAATGAGTCCGCTGTCACTATATAAACTCTGGTCCTGCAGTCTGGGGTTGTCAGGTCGTACCGTCTTTCACCCGCTTCAACCCGTGGCATCCTCTGCCCTCCTTGTGTTCTACGGATTACACTCCGCCGCTCTGCCCTCCGTGGTGTTCCACGGACTACACACGCCGTCAAGCTGCCAGCTCTCCGGTGTCGAGCCACGGGACTCACACCGTCGCTCTGCCTACTCTGGTGTCGGACCACGGGCTCCACACCTTCCTGTCTTAGTCAGGCTAAATAAAACTCCATTAACTTCTGTCTCCTGTGGTCTTGCGTTTGGGTCCTACCTGTTAACTCCCGTGACATTTTCATTGTACAGCCTGTTGATTCCTTAACATTCATCATTTGTGGGGCAAATTACGACGGATCAAGAAAATCTTAAATGGGGAACAATAACTTTGCATTGAAGTTATGTCAAAAATATTTTACCAATAACCTAATCAAGTCTGCTATATAACTGATATATAATTGTAACCTTATCAGCAACTATACTTTTAACATTCAGAAAATGTTCATTACTTGCTTCTTATCATCTTTAATGATAAAGCCCATAACGGAGCTACCTGTAACTGCAGATATTTGTGAACATACCCCTAAAATATGTTTCAGTGATCCTCAGCCTCAGTTAGAATGAAGAGCGGAAACATGAAAGTGACAAACACACAACAAGCAAGTCCATTCTGGATGTAATAAATCTGCAACTATACACTGCACCGCTTCACTGTACACACACACACACATTCAGCCACTATGACAGTTGCATTAGAATGAATGACAATCTCCAAACCAATCACTTTATAGCTTTATGGATCATCTGTCAGCTCAGCCATTAGACTGACAACTTCTTGACATGTACCAACAAATTGATATTTCTCACAACACACCCACACTTATGCACTCACACTCACACACACACAGAAAAGAAAATGCACACTCAGTCACCCTGCTGCTCCTCACTGTGGTAGAAGTGCACCCACAAACACCCACACAGACACACACTGAACGCTTGTTGACATTTGCTAGCGCTACACATTTGTCTGCCAGGCATTTTCAAATGAGGGACATGAGATAGATCCCTGTGACTTAAGACAGATTGATCCGTTCTAGCCATAAAACTTATTTCACAGCCTCCCAAGATGTGCTTCTCCGCGGCGTGCACTGCACACACTTGACACAGACAGATCCAATTTGGGCGTAAAATTTACTCGCAGTCTCTTGTTAGCCTCTTGTCTGTAGTGTGTGTGCGTGTGTGCGTGTGTGTGTGTGTGTAAATTAGAATATATGAGAGGTTGATAGAACGGTTGAAGGCTGAGCAGGCCCAAACCACTGAACGCTAGTTTGAGAGATTAACAAGACATCACGATTAAGTTATGACACATCTGAAATTAGTCAGCGGAGAAAAGGGAAGAAACTTTTAACCAAATGCCGAACTGTGTAATCAGTCAACAGAGATCAGCTTTTGTACAGAAAATAAGTTTTTCATACATACAACAAGCCATCAAGTTGGGAAAAACCCAGAAGAGTGACGAGAACCTAGTGTTTCTTTAACACATTGGCGCGAAGTCCGTGAATATTTCACAGGGGAATCTGTCGTAAACCTTTGAAGGATGTTCATTGGTGTACATAAAATCAGCACAGAGATGGACTGCACCGTGCCAATAAGGCAGGCAATACTCTCAACAACTAAATTGATTCGAACAATTATTGTCGTGCTGAGGTCCATTGTTGTGCCACCGTTGCACTGGCTGACATGTTCCTTTATCAACATGAGCTCACACACACACACTAGTTTATTTTAACTCAATCCCACATTTTCTGGTGTAAATACTCATTAAAGCACAAAGTCTGCGGCTGAAAAAAGTCCCTTATGCACTATTTACTTGTTTGCTAAAAACTACAGTTCCCAGATGATTTAGGAAATTCTGAGCCTTTTTCTTTTAAACTAGAATGAGATATAAATATAGAATATATAAATATAGAATATCACCCCACCTTTTCCATTAATGGGCATAAGATGCTGCCATGCAGCTTATTGAATCGCATTGTATACAGCAAATATACAGCACTTCATCTTTAAATTCAAAATGAATCCTTTCACATAGTTCAGAATATATCTTCAGTGAAGATGTATTCTCCCAAAACACGACTGGCATTTTTGTTCATCTTGTACACACAAGGATGCACATGCATGCCGCACTGGTGAGCGACACACAAACAGTTTGACACTAACTTTTTATTTGTTTACAAGAAAACTGCACATGGTCTAACTCAGGGGTCTTGGTTGCTGGCCAGCTGAAACCTCATGAGCTTTATATTACTCTACGAATAAACAAAAAAACTGTCAAACTTAACAATAGATCTAAACACTTAGACCACACTATTTTAAATAACTGACCACAGACAAGTTTTTGAGATGAAAAGTAAATTAAAATGTACTGACTGCGTTTAACAATAAATAAATAATATTTACCCTTTCAGGGGACAAGAAACAAGACACTACAGCAGACTCAGTGTATAAACAGAATAGTTAACTTTTAACACAAGTGGGCCCACAAACACTCACTCACACAAAATAAGAAAGTGTCAGGCCTGTAAGCTTGGGTGCGGCGCTGCCTCCCGAATCTGTATCCTCGACAGAGAAAGTCTAAAACTCAGTTCAGCGTCAGTCTTAAAGAAAAACAGTTTGTGGTCCAAAAGATGAAACACGTTGGCAAACGAAGGTGACGGCAACGGCGGTGAAATCCTCGTCAGAAACACACCAACCATCCTGTCTGGTCAGCAATGGCCCTCTCCTTTACCTACAATCAAGTACCGCATGATACCTAGAGTAACCAATCACACAACATAGCTCAAACTGAAAACACTACTACTGCTACTCGGCTTCTTTTAAAAGTGGGTGGAGAAGCTGGTCATCGTAGTGATTATTAAGTGGAAGCATTCATGGATGAAAAATCAATAAACGGAGTACAAAAACAAATGTGAGAAATGTGGAGAAAATATCTGCAGTTGCTCAGCTGCTTTGAAACGTTTGCATGACATAAAAATTGTGTGACATAGAGCCCCATATCAGAGTTTCTGAAAGGATCTTTTCACCACCCAAAGGAGCGCGCGAAGGCCCTTCCTATCAGCTAAACTATCACAACCTGCTCAGAGAGACTCAACACTCATCGGGCCTCTTCCTGATTCTGCTGGTGTCCATGGGAACAGAGGTGAGGTCAGCAGAGGTTGGGACCAATGGAAGCCATGGGACCAAAAGGACGAGAGGTCATGTGTGAAAGGCACAGGAGGTCAGTCCCAAGTATCCACGCAGACACCCCCCAAACGCACATACAAAGTAATGAGTATCAGGTATTAATAGAGCTGTATGGACCAGGCCTGGTTTGGGTTAATGAGGCCCCGGGGTTATCAGAGATTCACAGTGATATGACTGTGCTTTGTTACAAAGTAATAAGAATATGACACGCTTCCCTTTGCACAATCACACCTGCTGGATGCTTCTGAAATCTTTCTCTGGTTTATTATGATTTAGTTCCACAACTTACTGTATTTATTTGCCACAGTATTTTGACATTTATATTTGTATATGCCGATACTTTCTCTTGAATCCTGTATATGGAACCTTTAAAGGCTTTTTCAATTAATTCTGCGCCTTAAATTTAGGAAAAAGAGAGCTCCGATACTGAATCGGTACTTGGTATCGGCACATACTCAAGTTGAGGTCCATGTGACCAAAAATCTGTCAAGTGGGTCTAAACATTTTCATTGGTCGCAGCAGTACGCCTGACATATGCCAGATGCACGATAATTATTTTTTGTACAATCTGCGATCAATAATGTATGATAATTTGACCTTAGGCTGCGCTGTCGAATTTAATTCATTTCCAGATGAATCTGTCTGTGTTTCGGGATATCTTCTCACGAGACCTCTTTTTTTGTAGGCTACAAGTGTGACACGTGTGCACGGCTGCTCAACGCTCATTTGAGTCATGTATTTAAATAGCTTAGCTTTTGGCTAACTGTTTTCATGTAGAATATGAACAGGCTTCTGGTTGACTTGCTTTAAAAAGACAACCCAAAACACACTGATGTGGGTAGATTTGTAGGCGTTTCAATAAATCGTCTAAATACGTGTTGTGCAAAATTACACATTGATGCATATTTGTTCTCATGGTTATGACTCGCTTATGATAATTTCCCACAAAGCGCAAATGTTAAGCCTCTGGTACGATAGTTCAACATTTCCCATCTGGCAACGCTGCATTTAGATCCGTCTGTGTGTGTGTAGGTTGTGTGAAACCGTGCCCTGTAGGCTACTCCTCCTCGAGAAACATCGTAAAACATTTATCGGCACCATTATTACTGTTATCAATTATCTGACAAAAACGGAACGCTTAAAATGAACTACTGCAGTGCCAAAAAAGACAAAGGGAGAAATTGTGGGTGCGCATACATTTTGTGCTGGTGCGCCTAAATCGAAAAGGTAGGCTCACCGGTAAAACCAATGTAAAAAGTTAGTCTGGAGCCGTGCTTCAGAATCAGGATCATGAGAGAGAAAGTTGGATCAGTGACATACCTGCAGATCTCAGCAGACACTTTGGTGAGTACAACATTATCATACAGACCAAACCTACAAAAACAAGACATGTTGTAACAAACTGCAAAGGACAAATACTTTTGGAGAAAATGATGCCAACACTATCAGTCTGTCACTGCTCAGTTCTCACTTCATGCTACGTAAAAAGAGTTGTGTGTTATTTCACCATGTGCATCTTTTTTTTTTGTACCCATCAGTCAGCGTCTAAATCTGGAAGTATTGGGTGCATACATCTATTCCCACCAGTGTTTAGAGTTAGAGTTATTTAGAGTTAGTTATTTATTTTGCACAATTCAAACAACACAATTTTAAATAATCAAACATAACAGAAATAAATGAATATCACAGTGCAGGAAGAGACAGAAAGCCAACTTGGCTTATTTGAAGCCTCCACCTATATAATATTAAAATTTTACAAAATGACAAAGAAAAAATAAAATATGCTTAAGACATTACAACAAAACAAAGAAAGAAAGAAAAGAAAAAAAAATTATAATAATGTAATTGTGTCGAGTGTGAGTGAGCGTGTGTGTGTGCATGTGTAATATAACAGCTAAAACAAGAAAGACATGAAAACTAATACATAAACAAACTGTTACAAAACAGCAATTAGATGTTCTTTTAGGCATCTTTTAAAACATTTTACAGAGGGACATTCTTTTGTTAGGTGGGAAAAGTCATTCCATAGTTTGGTTCCCCTAAATCTTAGAAAATTGACCTCTGCTAGTCAGTAACTTAGGAGGATGAAGATGTGAAGATTGACGAGTTGAGTGAGAGTGAACCTGTGAATTGAATTTATAGTAGGTCTTGAAATGATCAGGAATATTCCCTTCACCTGAAAGTATCTTACAAATGAAAACACAAGTTTGTGAAATATTTATGTCATAAATGGTAAGAATCTGCAATTTCTGAAATAGAGGAGTAGAAGAGAAGTGTGTTCAAGGCAACATGGGAGGTTGCTCCATTTGAAATATTCACACACAATGTCAGAGCATGTACGGCCACACATCGTAACGGCGAACCTTCACACAGTCGTAGTCACTGCCGGATGTTCACGCACACATCTACTGCACAAGGTTGCTGTAAAGCTGTATCGTCACATCAGCATGCAGGGACATGCTGCACGCGTGTTGCCTGTAAAGCACTTTGGGACATGTTCTCTGATCCATGACAGAGTGAAGGGCTGAGTGGGAGGGAGGACTAGAGCAGGAGAAAAGGGGCTGCAGACAAAGAGTTTGTGTGTGGTATGCATGTCTGTGTCTGACTGAGCCTCCGCGCGGGCAAATCCAGTCTCAAAAGCCGTTGTGATTGATGCAGCTTCACTGTAAATGAAATGTGGTCAAAATTAGTCTATAATCAATATTTTTTTACATTAAAAAAACGGATCAACCTGGCTCTGCAGTACATACTGTGCTGGCGTCTTTTGTCTCATTGTTTTGGTTTTACAGCCTGAAATCGTATTGTCTTGGTTCACTTTCACTGCACTCATCAGTGTAGTGTAGGCAGCAGCAGGCAGCTGTTTTCAGCAAAAATCTTTAAAACCACTGTACACAGCAGCAGCCGGACAAAGTTAACAACTAGTGGAACATTTAGCAGCTACATAGCCAGATAGTTTTCCAAATAAGTTGGTGGAAAGTGAAAAAAAGAGTTATAATTACAAGTTGGGTGCTATTTACAAGTTAGAAACTGGTAATGACGATGACTTATGGAAGTATTAGCATATCTTCTCACAGATATGAGTTCCCAGGAAGCGCACTTTCCTTCTGTTTCTTGAGAAGCAAAATGGAAATCATGAAACGTATCAGTTCATCGGGGTCTGGCTTCAGTGCACACTGTGACCATCCCAAATGTCACTTTTCTAAAGATAATTAACACCGACTTTCCTACATTTTTGAAACATTACCATGTAGCCAATTAATTAACGGTTTGGCACAGTTCCAGGGCCGCAACCCACGGGGACAAGATCAACTCGATCAATTAAAAACACACACACACACACACACACACGCACACACAAAACAGGCAACATGGAGCTTATTTTGTTTGTAAAACTGAGTCCAATGAATGAATTAAAATAAAGGTCAACGGTGAAAGTCGAGGTGCTGCTTCTGCTGTTATTGGTGGCACTTGGTCGTGTGTGTGTGTGTGTGTGTGTGTGTGTGTGTGTGTGTGTGTGTGTGTGTGTGTGTGTGTGTGTGTGTGTGTGTGTGTGTGTGTGTCATCAGGGGAAAAAAAACATGAGACAGACCCCTAAAGCAGCTGTTGTCCCGAGTGTGCCCAATGTTTCTCTCTCCCTCTCTCTCTCTCACACACACACACACACACATTGAGACACAGACACAATCACAGATATGCAGTATTTTATTCTGCTTGCACACACACTTACAGTACTTTCTTTACCAAACTCTACTCTGCTCTTTTGCATTTTTCGATTGTGTGCTCTAAGCTAATGTCACCACAAACACACTCACGCAAAGATGGTTGTTAGGCTTATGCAACCTCACAGAAAGCCCAAATCAAAGGTTTCATTTACAAAAACATGTAAAACTCTTCAGTGATGTTCAGGGAGCGCCGACATGGAGGTTCAGAGAAAAGTGTTGGTGTGTTCAGGGAGTGCGGACGTCATTTAGGTTTCAAATCAGGGGCCATGACTCCTAATGTACTGTACTACCGTTAATACGATCCGATCATGGTCAAAACATTGTTGTTTGGGTTATGGCAATATATAAACATCATTGTGTAATATCCAGGTCAGCATCGTTCCGTTGAAGACACGTCTATGGTCTCCGGTGTAGAGACATTCAAAACTGGTCTAAAAGTCGATATGTTTTTTAATACTTGTTTTATTTATGTCCAGCTTGAAAATATGGCAGGTCTCCTGAAACCGGCTCCTGTGTGGCTTTGAAAACGACATTTAAAGAAGGAAAAGGAGATTATGGTTTTTTATAAAGAACATTGTTTATAGTTATATTGTGCTTTAATAAATGCAAATGAACTGTTGCTGTGTCACTTGGTCTTTTGTCCTGTAAGTGGAAACTGTTGATGTGTTATATACCCAGAAGCACTGTAAGCATTTCGGCATTGAATTCACGGTCAAAACACGGTGAGGTTGAATACACTGATAAATGTGGATGTGGTTTCTTAGTAAGCCTTTAAATCATGATATATTAGTATTAGCACAATGTAGAGGACGGAAAATTATAGTATTGCAAATCACGTTTAAATCTGGTCTAAGCTTCAACGTTGAATCAACGTCTACAAATAGTCGGCGAAAAAACTTTCACTTTTGAACCAATTCTGAACGTCTTTTCAACGACGGGCGTAGACGTCTTTTAGACGACTATTCAACCAAAAAATGCTCACTGGGCTCCAGACAGCTCTGTGCATAAATTCAAACCATCCCTCTCCACATCTGCTCTCAACTCTGATCTGACCCACACTCACTTCCACTACAGCTCATTAGAAATCCTCACGGGAATGCGCTTAAATACGCCTTCTTGAGGACCTCGGCTACCTCTCGGTTGCCTCAAACACGTCCACCAGATATCTTTTCCTATACAGTATAAATGTTTGGCTCATTTCATCCCTCTTTAACCCTCACCTCTCTGCTGCACCATGTCTCTGATGCTGCTTTCTATCTCTGGTCGTCTCCCTGGAGGTCAGACGGACAGATGCGCAGCCTTGTCCTCCCCAAACACACAAAAACACATATCTGACCGAATTTCTCCAAGGAGGCCAGTTTAACAGCGCCTATGAAAAGACAACAGCTGTACCGTACAAATAGACACAAAGGAAGACTGGGATGTCCTTTTGGTTTCTTGAGAACTGCATAGTGACAAGAACAGTTGAATTCTTAACAATACTCTACATTCATTAAGACTGCAAATAATAATTTTCACCGCTGATTAGTGATTTTTTCTGTAAAATGCCCAAAAATAGCAAACAATTGTCATAATATACCAGAGTTCAAGGTGATGTGTTAAAAAAAAAAAATGTTGTCTGACCAACTGTCAAAAACTCAAAGATATTTAGTTTAAAATCATCAAAAGCAAAAAAAAAAAAGCTTCGACCAGAGAATAAATGCCATAAATAATCAAAATACCTGTCAATTCATTTTCTGTTAATCGACTAATTGTTTTAGCACTAAAATACACAACTGTGTGTACACATGTGTGGTGGTGTACCATCATCCAAAAACTGAGCATCCGCATACCCAACGCATATTTTTTGTTGCAAATCCTTTGGTTCAAAAGTCCAGAATAAACTTTCACACTGTAAACCAGAAGTGTTTTCTTTATCGTTTATTCATTGTTTTTCCCTCATACACAAAACCATCTTTGTCAAAGAAGTGTCTCAGAACAGCTGCAGTACAAGTACACGGTGCAAAGAACCGGATATGTGTGTACCAAGTGTTTGGTACGCATAATACAAGAAACGTGCATTAAAATGCCCACAAAAAATGATACATACACACAAGTTATTATAGGCTTACATTATTATCTGTAAAAGCATTTGGTTCAATCAAGTCTTCTGGGAGATTTTCAGACCTGAGGACAGTGAATTCATCATTTGGCATGAAACTCAAGTTATTTTGATTTACAGAAAGTGTGTTTTTGGTTCACATCAAACCCAATGACAAGCTGTCAAATTACATCCACTGCATCCAGCTGTTGAAATAACTCCCATTCCTCTATTTCCTATTTGATGTTATTTGCCACAACTTATTTGTAGATGTGGGCTGATATCAAGTAAGACAAAAAGATTAAAAAAATGCAACTAAAAAGTTCTGATTTAATGTGAACTACTATCAACAGAGCTAATAAAAGTAAATCATTGCACTACAGTCAAATAAAATGATGCATCTTCTATTTCTACTGTGTTTACAAGACTTCCTTTGGTTTTTCATGTTTCAACATGTGTTGGACAGCATCCATCGTCTTTCTTTAAGACTTTGGTTGATTTCATTCAAAACAAACATGCTTCAATCGTTTTTTCATCTCAGGCCTCTGCCAGACTGAGACCGGTGTTGGTGTTTGAGTGTGAATGTGAGAAGAAAAATAAAAATAAAAAGACAAGGAGAAAGTGTCTTTAGCGCGCCAAGAGCCAGGGGCAGGAATTAAATCCTCATTATGATCTGGCAAAGCCACCCCTCTCTCCCTGTGTGTGTGTGTGTGTGGGGGTCTACAAGGCACTGATAA
The DNA here is from genome assembly GCA_028022725.1 of Lycodopsis pacificus. Taxonomy (NCBI): domain Eukaryota; kingdom Metazoa; phylum Chordata; class Actinopteri; order Perciformes; family Zoarcidae; genus Lycodopsis; species Lycodopsis pacificus. The sequence goes on along the minus strand of CM051706.1, from coordinate 14,593,335 downwards.
TACAACTGCACAGTAGCATCTTGACGTATGTCTGAAGAGCACAGACCCTGGTCAAAGGGGTTTCCCTGCATATTTATGTCTTAGGCAAACAAGAGTAAGCAAAGAATACATGCAAAAAAATGCTATTTTTAAATTAATTAAAGAATTTTCTTTGTCAATCACCCGTTTCCAAGCATCACAGATAACAATTTACATGCAATCACTTTAAAAGTACAGCCAGTAAGAATATTAACTGCAGAATGAGCCGTTTGTGTAATGAGAGTGCCGACCATGCACCAAAAGATTGTAAATGTTCCTCTTGCAATGTCACTTGTTTATTATCTTAACCTAAGAAGTGAGCTGGCACATGAGCCAAACAGTTAAAGGAATGGTGTGTGAAATAAAAACACTATTTCTTCTGTCACATGTGTTCAAATAATCACTGTAGCTGTAACATGCTGAAGAGAAATATGATGTAGAAAAGAACCCATGTCATGTAGTTCTGTTGATGGCTGTTCAGAGTGGATGTTAGCGCAACCCTGCTAAATATTTTAAGAATGTAAAAGTACTGGTGTATTCTGCACATTCATTCAGGCCACAACATCTAGAAAACTGCCACAGAAAATATTGAAAAATCATATATATTAAAAGAAATATGTATTTCAGTGCCTCTTGCATCTGATGCCTCAATGCATCTGCATTAGCCCCACTGTGTGCATTGAGTGCAGAGTGCTAACTGTGTGTAATGTTCTGGCCAGCAGAAAGCTCTACTGTTAATGTAACTCGCTGACACCTGCAGTAAAGCAATTAATACAGTGCCTTAAAGGCAAAATCTCTCCCGCCATCTTTCCCATTTCTCTCCCGCTCTCCTTCTTCACTCATAACTGGATGCTTTCAGCAGAAAACACCGCTCTTTAATAATTTGTATTCATGTGTCATCGCGCTGGCTACGGGCACTTTTTTTAGCTCTCCGATATGGCTGCAGATCCAACAAGCTCACTGAAACACCATCAACAGAAATACAGCGATACGAGCATGACGAGAAAGAGACTTATCAGCTAAATAATCAGCCGACAGCAAACGCACAGAGACACGTGTAAAATGTTACACCGATGGTGCCGAAAAAGCGAGATGTGTTAGTGTCTCGCATGCATGGATGGATAATGAGACAATGGGCCCCTGGGCGAAAACATGTTAAAGCCCGCCACACCTCCTACGTAAGAGGAGATGCCCCGGACTGAGGGACACAAAACGACTGCAAACCACACGTCCACGTCTCTCTTTGGTCATCTTCAATGTCTGTAGTTTTTGGTCTCTTTGTGGTGGTTTGATTGTCTTTTCAAAGGGAAATGTTGGCAGTGACTCCACACTGAGGCTCTGGCCCAGGGGCCCAAGAGGTCAGAGGCTCGTTCAGTTACCCGTCCATGCTCACATGTGGGAATGAGTTTTGCGATACATCCCGAGGCTGGCTAGTGGCGAACACATGTTCGTAATGGTTGTGTAGCAACAACCTGTTTGGCACCAACATAACTGACCTATTCCTGCTTTTCTCCCAATGTTTCCTCTCAGCAGGAGAGAGGAGCTTCAAGTCTTCGGCGTCTTTGTTTGTCTATGTAAGTTGTTATATTGTTTAAGAGCAGATGTGTGTCTGCTGTGTTAGCGTGTGAGTCTAACAGTCTAAATCCCCCACCGCCACGTCAGAACAGTTGTAGTAACGCCTCGGGTCCCCAGTCCAAAGCTGTCTGAGCCACGGCGAACACGGCGGCCCCAAGCGTCGCGGACAGTCCCCACACTGCCATCTTCACCATCCGGTTCCCCGTCCCCCACAGCTGGCCTCGGTCCCGGGGCAAAGCCGCTTCCTGACCCGAGGGTCGATAGGCTACAAGCACAGAACAAGGAGGAGGGGTCAGACAGTGAGGAGCAGGACACACGGAGAGGTTCACGAGGAGTCATAACACTGGAAGCTGAACCAAAAGCAGGATCAAGCTGCATCATGTTACTGGGATTGAAAAGAAAAGGAATGTCAAAACACAAGGAGTAGAGACAAGGAGGGGGCAAAAGTATTAAACAACCAATTCTGCTCCATGCCTTTAGCTCAGCAGCACTCTCACTTTAATTAACTAGAGGCCCAAATAGTTATGAACTCCACCCTCATCAGCCAACAGTCATCTCTTGTTTAACATTTAGACAGCAGGTTGCCTCGTACGGACTCCCATTCATTGTCTGCCACAGTGAAGTTAGGAGGTGCTCGTTCTGTGCGTTATGCACTTCATCTTGGATGCCGCTAATTGAATTTTGATGAAACTCCAGGGAATAATGTGCATCAATTTCAATATTACGTTGTTTGGCCTGAGGGGAATGTTAAAGCACATTTTGATTGCGTGTACATCACAGACAATATGTCAGAGGCCACTGATCACATTCTCACAGAAACCAATGGGAATAAAGCATCGCTTTGCTCTGTTCTGCCATATCTAAATGTGCACTTGATTGGTCTGATGGGGGTGCTACATCATTTGTTTACTTGTTATTGATTGGCTCAAAGGGGGGGGGGGGGCAGCATTTGTGGGAGATGACATATTTATTGCCTTGTTCTGAAGAGTTGTGTTCAAGGCAGCAAAAAAAACTGTGGCTCCATCAAACAATTTTTGATATTCACGTTGAAATGTTTGTTCTTACGATCTCAAAGTCGATATAATTCCCCCTCCCCCCCCCGACTTCAAAGAGCATCGAAGAAAATTTCACTTTTACTTCACTGTACTGTCTGTATGTGTGCAATCCTTCTTCAGAGTCAGTAATAAGATTACAGTTACTATCTTTACCGTGTCTGGAGTGGGTGGAGCCCTGGGCCTTGGTGAGGCCTTGGAGAACAGAGTCAGGCCTCTGGTGGAGGGTGGAGAACTGAAACGCCTGGAAGGTGCTGATGGACAGACTGGAGACAGAAAACGGAGGAAGGGAAGGACGGGAAGAGGGAAGGGAGAGTAAGTCGGTGATGGAGAGCAGAGTCAGATCTAAGGTGAAGCATGGACAGCTGGAATGACATGATGGATCAACTGATGGATAAAGACAGGTGAAGGGAATATTAGAGAGTGCTCAGTAGCTTTGGAATACAGGAAGCCATGGGAGTAATGCAGTGATGTCACTTCCTCTCCTGAACAATGACTGTTAGTAACACCAAAGGACCAAGAGAGGGAGACTGATTGTGAGACTATGGATACACTGGGAGAAGGCGTAGTTGTGTTTCCTCATCACACACACACACACACACACACACACACACACACACACGATGTGTTTTTAGTGCATCCCCTCTTGGTTACTGAGGGAACTTACATCACACTCAAATGCACAACCTCAAAATATTTCTATAAAACATTTTACTTTTATATTCGTGTCACGTGTTCGGATGCAATTATTGACAGAACACTTATAGACAACAATTTTAACAATTGACTGATCATCAAGCCATTTATTGCCAAATATTTACCGTTTCCACCTTTTTTGTTTTGTTCTAATCAAGTCATTTAAAGAGAATATATATCTTTAGATATATTTATACGTTTCTTTTTGTAACTTTGTGATGTTTTGTAGACTAATCGTTTGATTCATTAATCAGCATATGATTGACGTCCCCGGTTAGATTCCAGACCTTTGTTGCATGCCGTACGTCCCTCTCGCTCCCCGTTTCCAGTCTGCCTCGACACTTACAGTCCAATAAAAGGCAAAATAAATATATTGGTAAAAAATAATGATTTACTGATTAAGTTATGATGAAAATAACCATTGTTTGCAGCCCTTGATGCACAACAGTATGAGTATGTTTTGCTCACTTGCTTTGGCAGAACGCAACAAGTGCATTGTATTTAATTAGAACTGAAGTATGACCCAGCATGATGCCTCATTTAGCTAATGTGAATGCATAGTAGTAACATCATGATAATGTTTCAATGCTTGTCCCCTCACCTCTTGCGAGGCTGCAGCGCTGCCCGCTTGGCCAGTAGAGATGGAGGGTACTGGTCCAACAGGTCCTGGGCCCGGCCGATCAAAAGTTCGTATGGGAGGTCCTGGGGTATGCGTGAGAGGAGGTGGTGCACCATGGCCATGTCACACTCCGTCTTCTTCACCTCCTTCTCTCTGTGCAGTACAATCTGAGGAGGAGAGGAGGGGTTAGAACACACTAAAGCTGTGATAAAGATTCTACACACGGTACACTGGGAAGCTTCAGTGATACTAGTGAGGCGGAATGAGCGCTCAGCAGTGAAATAGGCCGATGAAGGGTTAACCCCCCCATGCTGTGCGCTGTGCTCAGCCTTGGAGGAAACATGAACTACATTCTGCTTTGTTGTTTCACACACTTCAAAACAGAACTCTCCCTCTGCCCAGCCCCTACACACACACACACAATTACAAACACGCAAAATGTGCACAAATGTACACACTAATCAACAACCACAAAACCCTTCTGTTTAAAAAGACCTATTCACACTCAATTAAAACACCTAAAAACAGGATGCATTCACACACACTAATATAATTTTGTCCACAAACACACCTGCACATACACATGTTCCAGCAGTAAACATTTCTACCAAAACATTTGGTGTTTTGCACCCAGAGGAACATGGGGGGGAAAACAGTCACAAGTATAAAAATGCTTTTCCTTTGTAATCTCTTTCTCCTTCGTCAAACATCCGTCGGCTCTCCTTGTCATTCTGTTTCCTGATGCAGTCCTCGTCCTTCTCCCTCTCTTTCCTCTTTTATCTCTCCCGCTATAGCTCCTCCTTCACTCTCTCTCATCTGTTCATTAGGAGGCATCTAATTAACTAGTCTAGTGACTTCACAGTAATCTGCCTCACTGTATGCATGAGTGTGAGTGTGAGTGTGCGTGTGTGTGTGTGTGTGTTTGGCAGCATGTATTCACATGTGAGCGTCCTGGATTACTGACAAAACAAAGTCGCTGCCTCTTGTTCATTTCCTGTTGGCTTCTACGCCTGCTCACCGTAGCGGCGAGGTAGATGGGCATCAGCGGGTGCGACGCCAGGAAGAAGTCGTAGAGCCTCATGGTGTGTTTGAAGTCTGACAGCACGTGGCCGTACCACGTGATGAGCCAGGACAGAGCGAAGATGGTTCCCACCTCCGCTCTGTCAGAAACAGCAAACATATAAAGGGACGTAAACAGAGGAACACACAGGACGGGCTTTAAATCTTAACAATCTCCTTCACAAGAGTGTCTTGGCCAATATGCAACAGTGAGTTAGAGACTAACAGAACAGAAAACACAAATATGCTGCAAGAGCAGAATTAAATGAAAATGCAGTTATGAAATAAAAAAGGGGTTTCCACCCCCCATCTTCTAGGCAGCTAGTGGTTTCATCACATCCCAATCCATCACAGTGCAAATCCCTCCGAGTAGACTTTCATACTGTAATAGAAATGAATGGAAACCAATGGCTGCATGGAAGGCAGGAAATTACTTTGAAAACTGATGGTACCCCTGGTGGTGTGCAGTGCTGTACAGTGTAAGCAACCTCTTAGTCTGTCGGGTAAAATGTAAAGAGAAAATGCACTGGTATGATCCGGCCAACCGTAGCCAACACAAATATATACTTCGACAGGTTCTCACGAGAGAAAGAATAGAAAAATAATGGTCTGAGCAGAGAGGTTGAGACACCGTGACTATTAATCCCTAGTATGGTTCAAACCCCACATATGCTGAATTCAATGGTTCCCAAAATGCATCTTGATGGTGGATATTTTTTGTTAAGCCCTCCCGAGTAACGCCTTCATTTTTTAAACATGTCTTTAATAATCTAAACCTGAGATAACCCGAATGACATCACAGGGGTTATTTTCTCAGACACGAGTAGCACTTCCCTAAATTTCGTAAACTGAACTTCAGTAGCATTACTTAATCCAAGAGTCATGATTGATTTGTTTGAAAGATTTTCTCATGACCACAGCAATTTCTTTAGATGTGTCCTGAATTCTGACGAAAAACATTTTATTTATCTTCACATGCCGTTTATAACCCTCCTGTGCTCTTCCCCTGTCTTTCTTTGTCGTGTGCAGACATAAATAGACAGTTATTTTTGACAGAGTCTCAAGTAAATTGGATACTCTTAGAGGTTGTTGATAAATATTAGATAGGAACATTCAGGGAGGAAGAAGAAGAATAAGTACAAGAGGAAGGCAGTGACAAGTGAACGGGAGTGGGTGGAGTGATGGACAGGGGGAGGGGTAAAGAGAGGGAGCAAAGGGCAGGGAGCACGAGTGACGAGAGGAACATGAAAGAGATCAAATGAAGTGGGCGGGAGAAGAGGGAAAGAAGAAAGGAGGAAAAGATAAGAAGGCAGGTAAGGGGAAGTTGAGGTGCGTTCCAAACTTTGAAGTCAGGTGTTGTTTATCCTACTGTTTTTATCTGCCGGGGAAATGTCTTGTTTTTTGGGCTTCTTCTATTAGTGTGAGCTAGTATTTGAGGAGAGACGGGTAATTTGCAAATATGGAAGTTGCCAGCACAGCATCAATTATGAACGGGCAACAAGACGGCGAAGGCACCACCCACCCACCCACCCACCCACCCACCCACACACACACACACACACACACACACACACACACACACACACACACACACACACACACACACACACACACACACACACACACACACACACACACACACACCTCGAGGACAATTTATTGACTCAGAACATCACAAATCCTAGTCCTCACTACATGCCCCATACTCTCTTACAGTAACTGGTTATGTTGTCAAATGCTTTCTTGTTGTTGCTTCAATTAACTGCAAAAAGATAATGAATCATTTTTGGACGATTACATTTCACAAATAAAGGTAAATGTGGTGCACACCTTGGTGGGACAGAGAAGCCTCTGAAACAGCTGTTGGAGCATCTGACACAGGAACTCCCCAATGAGACCACCACTGATGCATTTTCAGTTGACCTCCAATTCACAAACAAAACACTCAAATATTTGTCTCTCTGTGAAGCTCACCGGTGAAAATCAACACTTTAGTGCCCTCTAGTGGATTTGACTTACATTACTTCAAAAGCGACTTAAAATAATACTTTGAAATCCGTTACCGAAGACAAATTACGAGGCAACATTTGTAATTTGTAACAAAATCATTGGATTAAAAAAAAAAAAAGAGTAATGTCATCTGGATACTTTTGATTACTTACTAAATCAAACATTGACTGAAAATGGACCACAAAAATCAGTTTGATCTCAAAACATTTTAAAACGCAAATAAAATGCATTTTGCATATTCAGGTATTACAGCTGGTCAAATCAAATTACCTTCATGAAAAAACTGTCCTGGCACAAACTACAGGTACTGTGTGTATTCTCCAACATGCGGGATGCTGTTTTGTGTATATTTTTAATCTACGGCCACATGGAGGACTTTGCTCTTGTAACGCCAGAGACGCACTTACTCAAAATACTCATCTTTCATTTCCAATGTAAATAAAGTTAAAATAAAACTCCATTACCCATAACTCACCATTAAAACAAGAACAAATATTAGTTAAATCACCAATAACCAACCTGGCAGCCTGAGAGGAGTAACTTACTTTAACATACAACATATTCGTTATTTAGAAATGTTCAAATCAAATTACCTTTACAAAAACATGCTTAAGCATAAACAGAATCAAAAAAATGAATCAAGTAATTCTTGACAATGTTCACTAACGTTTACCTGATCATGAAGTCATGTAGTTCCGTATCAACTTGTTCCAATATCGGCATCAAGTAGTTTAGAATGTGTTTGGTGCTGTCCATGGTAGGATCCATGAAATCCCTAAAGACAGAGAAAACAGTCAGTGAGTATCACTGCGAAATAATTTGAAATAAAGTTACTTAATTGGATCCAGTAAAAAAATGTAAAAGCTGTGTGTTTAACTTGACTGATAAATGGCTTTATTAGGAAAGAAAAATAAAGTACAACCTGAGATGGTGATTGGACAGAGTGTCCAGCATGGCGATGGCCATCCGCTCCCCGACTACTAGCAGCAGAGTGACGGCCACGTCGTGGTAGCCTTGGTAGTAATGGAGCTGAGGGGTGCGTTTCAAAACCTCCAGTATGATGTCAATCAGCTGCTGCTGAAGCACGGCCCTCTCTGAGGCTGGCATACCTGAGGAAGAGCCAGGGATCACAAATGAATTAAATCTTAATGGACAAAAATAAAACCTGGAAAATGCTTGCGATTGTCTCGTTATAAATAAGTTGACACACGTTATCAGATTCCGGTCCGGGTGCTTATAACCAGGGTTTTACACAAAACCAAACACTGCCCAGGTGTGGTATGAAAACATGATTTCTTTGCACAACATGTGCATAAAACATCAAGTTTATCCTCCCAAAAGAACACCATTCTTACTTTTCTTGCACCTTTTACTGGAAAAATGACATCAAATCCAGCATATGTGGAGCAGCTTACTGTAGTACACAGACAGAGATCAACAAAACTAACGCTCTAATCCAGCTTTCCCTCAGTCCCTGCTGCCTGTTTCAGTTAATTTCTCCGAAATATGTTGACTTCTTCTTGGCAGAAAAGATTATTAAGTCAAAACCACAATTAACTGAGATTGAACTGACAGCTTCTCAGTTAGATAAGACACTTTTCTCTGTTGCTTTCCCAACGTTGTGGCTTTGGCTGACAACGCAGGCGTCTTGTGACATAAGGATCTGACCCTGTTGCAGATTTTACTCAGTTCATTTAATCCTTAAGCCTTTCCAGATATCTGCATGTCGCTGTAAGTACAGGAGTACAGGTAGATAAATGGCACTGTGAGCGATGCTGCTATCTTTAGAGATAACTAACACACACACACACACACACACACACACACACACACACACACACACACACACACACACACACACACACACACACACACACACACACCTTTAGGGAACCGCTTCATGGACCTCCTGACATCCAGGACTACTTGGTTGTAGTCCTTGTGGTTCTCCCTCACATCTTGACCTACACCATACGAAGTGTAATTATTATCATTGTCAGCATTAGTACTAGTAACGGTATTTTGCAGTATTGTGAAGCATGCATCAACCCAGTAAATATTAGCATCAATCAACCACTAACCAGGCTTATGTGGTAGATCGTACACGTTGATGTTCAGTAGTTTGGGCCAGACTTTCCTCCTTAGTTCATCAGTGAGCAGTCCTCCGTTACTGGCTGCTGCTCTCCTCAGGGACTCAATGTCCACTGGATCACTGCAAGAACAAAAGGCGGAATAGGACGTGGGTCAGCGTGATGCACTGATTTAGAGTCAGCTCAGACAGAAAGATCTCCCCGGTAACATAGTAACATGTTAAATAATAGCAACTTTACAAACAAACTTCAGGAATAAAATGTAATTTACTTTATTGTAGTGCATTAGTAATATTTATGTATATGACAGAATTTAGATGACATGATGTGTGTCCACATATCTAAAATCTGTGTCCAAATCTGTTCTTGCGCAATTAAAACGTGATTTCACAAAAATATCAGCCGGCTCAATCCTGCATGAGCTTTCCTCGGCCATTTCCCCATCGAGTCCCACATGCCTCCCGACACTAATGTCTTCATGGTTCTCGTCACACTATTCCACTGGGCACGTGCGAGTAATCTTCATGTGTGAAATTAGCTTAGCAGCGAGCGACGAAGGTCACCGTCTACGGATAAATGCATACCATCTAATCGTGGAACAGCGAGCGGCGGAGGGAGGGGCAATCCCACTTGGGAAAACACATCCTGTGGCCCTTTGCTCTTCTGCTAATGGAGCATTTTGTACAATGAAACTCTCACGACTTTCGAGAAATACAGGCACGTCAAGGCCCATCTTAAAGGAACGCTATCGTTGAGTGAAAACCTCATATCTACTGGGAAAACCTCAACACTCAGTGTCTTGAGTTCCTTCACTGTTCTGGAGTTTAAAAGACAAATTCTGTTGTATTTCATTACTTGTATTTGTACATTCTTTATCAAAAAATCAAAGGGTTTCATTAGTGACAAGATTGCTAATTGGATGAGGAATACTTAGAAACCATAACAGCATCCGAGAGGGTGTTTTGACAGAAAATGTGATAAATAAAAATGAATTAATATGTATTCCTGGATACCAGGACTGCAGAAAGAGAACGCATCCTTAACAAGCGAACTGTAGCACTGATAATTATCATATATTTACCTGATCAAAGCCTGATGGATCTCAGCCAACTTCTGTTTCCTCCCACAATCTGCATCTGTCAAAGAAAGACAGAGGTGAGGATGAAGAGAGCAAAAGAGACGGATGGAGACACATACAGAGGAAAATAAAGGGAAAGGTTGAGGGATAGAAAGATGTGGAGAGAGAGAAAGATAAAAAGGAGAAGAAAGACATTGAGGGATGCATGAAACACATATATACAAAAACAGTTTGTAGGGTTAGGAAATAATCAACACAGTTAATAAATGTGTTGAGACACATTAACAGTAAAATGCACCTGTTTTAATTCATGCATGACTTTTTTTGCTATCTTTGTAGACAGACTATTTTTTGAAGACAGACAATAATTGAGGCGTTTCCTACCTCTGAGTGATTCTGTTGACTAACACAGTGACTCATCTTTCATGCAAACACTGCCATTATAACGCCTGATCACAATGAGACACATATGACCATCGTTGTGAAAGTGCTATGCAAAATAAACTATCAGTGTTTGGATGACTTGAAGGGCAAAACCAAAACATAGTGTTGAGTGATAACATAACAGATGGCAGGATTTGTGTGTGTTTGTTTATTTCGTTTTTGTTACAGTGAATAATGACGTAATCATGTTCATCTGCAACTATCCAAGTTGTCCATGTTGGCTGACTGGCTGCCACGCAGGAAGATAAGTGGCCGCGCTAATGTTTACTTTGACCAGACTGTAACAACAGGGTTAGGTATGTTAGGACAACAAAGGACAACCCGTGATTCGTGTGTTGTAGTTTGTGTCAGCTGGCTGCAGTAATAGTATTAACTTCACTGGCATTTCAGGCCATGTTTCTGTCTGTAGGCACGTAGAGTATATAACTAACGTTAAATAGGCAAGGCTCGTTTTAATTAGAACTAGCTTTGTGTGACTAGTCAGTGCTTATGTCTAGTGTTATTAAACACCAATAGTTACCTAGTTAGCTGTTTGTTGGCTTACCTCTTGTGACAGATCCATTCCCATTCACCCCAACTCCTGCGTTTTGTTTCTTCCTCTTGAGCCTTTTCATCCCTTTAAAAGCGGATTACCGAAAGACGAAGTCTGTGTTGTGCCATAGGCGAATTAGCAAAATAAAAATACGTCTCTAAACAGGTAAAAAGAGGGACGATATTTGGCTGAACGTGAAAGGTTCTCCTAACAGCTGTCCATAAAAAGACTCAACCTAACTTGAGATCATTCCGCTGCGCTCTGATTGGGCAGAAATGACATGTGACGCAGCGCATGAATGCCATTGGCTCCCCTTCGACCCGCACCACGAGGTGACTTGACTGCAGTTTTGTAGTTCTGATATTTGAGCAATCGTGGTAGTATTAATACATTTAATACTATTTCATTATAGGCTACTCTGCATTTTTTTTCTATTAATATGTTTTACTCTGTTAGTTTTTATTGTATATATTGTGCATTTTATTCTTAATATTTTTATTTTTTACTCTGTTACTTTAATTGCTAAAGTGTATTTTTTTCTGCTGTAACAAACATATTTCCGGTTGCGGGATTAATAAAGTATCTATATCTTTCTATCTTTCTATCTATTGGCAACAACAAAATTAGATTCTCAGTCAGTGATTGGTGGGAGTCTAACATCAGGTGAATTTTCCAAGACTCTAAATATACATTACTTTAACAAAAAAAGTATACATATTTAGCGTGTTCCCTTTAGTTGATAATTTAATAGATAATAAAACAAAATTAACAATATCGGATTAATAAACTATAGGTACATATACATATATTAGCCTGTCAACGGATTATGGGCGTGTAGTTGTTGAAGGTTAATAGAATAATGTATCACATCTTATCTTCTATATCTCTGTTGTGGCAAAGAGTTAAACATTTTACAATGATACATGCCACTATCACCCAGTACATTTCAGTATGCTGTGAAGCAGCCAATCCGGAAGTGGATTGGGACATCGGCTCGATAGGGGGATGTCAGTTTAAAAACACAGATCTGGCAACCTTAATGACAACTTGAGCTATGGTGGTGATGAAACGCATTATAACCACCAGCGTTGACTCGACTTGAGACTTATTTATCCGTTCGCTGTTGCTGTAACATCTCCGGATGGAAACAAAGACACAGGTGACCGCAGGTTGACCAGCGATGTCAGGCAGGTAATAGCTGCGTGACTGAATCCGCTTCAATGAGCGACAGAGCCGAGATGAGAGGGCCTGTAAGCCGCCGGAGGAGGACGACCATCTCCAACGGGAACAAGTGGCACGATACCGGGGAGACACCTCCACAGTGTTCCGATAAAACCAAAACAAACGAGGTGTCCGGGCACGCGAGTGTCAACGGGAAGGCGGACGGAGAGATGGGGAAGTCAGAGCAGCTGCAGCTCCAGAACAGCCCGAAGAAACAGAGGAGTGTGGTGGAAGACTTTAACGAGAGACTCAGGTAACGTTAAGCTTCGTCTTAAGACGTTCAAACTAACACATTTTCACTGGGGGATAGTTTGTCCTTCAAATGGGGCTCAAAGGGGGCCACTTAAATGTGACCCTTTTGAGCATATATATGCTATGTTCACAAATGATTAAACCAAGCATTTAAAAATGCTTTAACAATGTTTATTTTTTTACATGTAACGCTAGTAGATATGCGTGAAAACAGACTTTGTGAGAGGAGACATAATAGCCCGACCTTTATCCTAAATATCTCATGGTAACACGCCCACTTCCACAGATACGTCTTCGCCTTTTGAAGCCACCTCTACGTATTGTTTTAAACTGCCACCAGTCTGGCTGGTGTTTGACTCACACTCTTGACTTTAAATATATAAAGATTGATATCATCAGGGCAACACCAGAATGATGAAATAAAGTGACTGTAACAAACAACAATGGCATGTGCTTTTGCAATCCTGTGCTTGCTGCCTGTCTGTCTGCACGTACTCCTGCAGGTCGTGTCTTGCCGTGGGTGTCCTGGCACTCATTGATGAGCCCCTCTCCTCTTTCCTCTCTTTATATGCTCATTTCCTTCCGCACTTCACCTCAAACCACCGCTGTCTCTTCACCTTGTCTTCGTTGTCCACCTTTCTCTCTTAAATACTGAATTATCCCTCACCTTATCTTTCTATCCTGTTTCTCTGCTCTTTGTACTCTCTCCTCTGCTTCTCCTCCATCCTCTCTCCTCCTCTTAATATACGTTCTTTACTTCATTTCTAGTTGTGTGTGTGATTTTGAAGATACAGCTGAACGTTTCCTGAGCAGAGGTTTGAGAGTGACGTACCAAATGGTTTCATCCCTGAGCTTCTGGAGATAAACCGGGCAGGAAGGAGTGCAAAGAGCTTGATCAACTCCAAAAAAACCCATCCTCAATAAACTGTTGACTTTGTGTTTCCATGCAGCTGTCACGTCCTCCAGGAGTCTCTCTTAAGTTCAGCCAGTGGCTACAGCAACTACAGAGGAATCCTCAACTGGTGCGTTGTCATGCTGGTGAGTTGAACTGTGTGTACATTCAGAGCTGAAAATGTACTGCGACTTCCACGAACAATGACCCGGAAACTGGATGAAAACGTGACATTTTCTAAGAACCAGTTACACCTCTCTTTGTCTCTCACTGTCACTTACACACAAACACACACACACTTTATATAAAGCTGCTGCACAAGTGTGAAGTACACAACCTCCTGGGATTTTGAAGTTGGACCCATGTTGACGCATGAAACGTGTCTGTGAGAAGTCTGATAAGTTCTTATCATGTTGTCTCTCTTCGGTAGATTCTCCACCAATGCGCGCTCAGTCACACCCTCGTGGCCCAGTTTGTCATTTCCTGCACTTGTTTCTCATTTCTACGACTTTAATTAAGGGGTTTTTATTGGTTATACTTTAATCTCAGCGAGTTTTCTTTACGTGTTGAACTTCCGCTCTCATCAGACGTAGACTTTCCGTTCGCTGTACTTGTATTGAGGGTGTTCTGGTACACCTGCAGTCCACATCCTGAGGATTGAAGTGACGGTTCATGCGTTGATCACACACCGTGGAATATTCTGAGTATGACTGCAATGGAGGGATTTTCAATCATCCCTAAATTGCAGGAGAGAGATTATTATGGGGTTGGATTTTTAGTGTCTTGGTTGATTTGACCCATATCAATCAGCATTATATGGTTTCATTTTAAATCCTTGGTTTTAAAAGTCACATGTAATAAATAATAACATGCCTGATGGATGTTCACTGACGGCATCTTCTGCTCCAAGCGGAGTTGGTGTGCTTGCTTGGCCAATAAAGTTGTTTCTCATACTGACGTTCTAAAATAGAACATGAACCCAAAAGATTAATCTTCTTGCAGAGACAATTTTATTTATAGATCTGAAAGAAAACGTCACAGTTTACGCTTTCAAATCTTAAGCTTGCTGGGATGAACCGAGACGAATAACTTGAAAAGCAGCAACAAAAGCTGTTTGCTAAAACATACGAGACGAGCACTCCATATGACGAGAAAATGTATTAGCAGGAGCTTCCTGTTAAGACCAGCCAGCAGGATCTTTCTACAAACCGCTGACTAGTTATTAGAGTACAGAACACGCATGCATGTCCCCAATAGTCTTTGCTGTGTGTTGAAGGAAAACATTTAACAGAAGACCATGGCCAATGCAAAATGTTTGCTGACTCAGCCTTTGTTGGCACCAGTTCTCTCAGGTCAGCATAAAATCTTTATGTCAGGGTCCTAAAGTTTAGCCAAACCCCCGGCAGCTCTTTCTATTTTTAAACTTACGAAATCTGAGACGTCGCTCCGATCCACGGGACACCGAGATGCAGCTGAGACAAGTTCATTACTGTCGTATTTCATCTGGCTCACACAGTATCGTACCTGTTCAGAAACATACTGAAGATTATTCAAAGGGAGATAAGGAGAAGTAGATAAGAACATGTGCTTAACTCGGAGTATAAATAATCTGATCTTTGGGTGCTAAAAGGTTTGAGTCAACAAATCAAAAGTAAAGTTATTGTTCATACAACAAGAT
Organism: Lycodopsis pacificus; assembly: GCA_028022725.1. Lineage (NCBI taxonomy): Eukaryota > Metazoa > Chordata > Actinopteri > Perciformes > Zoarcidae > Lycodopsis > Lycodopsis pacificus. The sequence continues at coordinate 14,578,119 of CM051706.1, read as the reverse complement.
AACGTTCTTATTACTGACCGATAACAGATGGTAGGAATACTTCCTACTGTAGTTGCAGCTGGACAGAAATGGTTCTTCAACCAGGCAGCCTGGGTTCAGTTAAAATCCCCCCCCCCCTGCTGAAGTGTCTTTGAGCAACACGCTGAATCCGGCCGTCTCCCACACACTGACCTCTCTCTGCTCCGGTTCAAGCGATGACACATTTGTACAGTTGAATAATTGCCAAAATCAGATTTTCGCAATGCTTTCTTTAAATGCTCTGGAGAGGCCTGGTCCTCTGTTGGCCACGCAGAAGGTTACTAAGGCACAGGTCACTGGTTTGGACAAAAGACAAAACCACATCGCTGCTGCGGGGTCTTGGCAGGCGAGTGGGCCGATGGGGCAACATGGCACATAATCACTGCTGCGTGGCCTTTATCGTGTGTCGTACGCTCACTGTCCTCGTTACGTTAAACCGTCTCTCTGACTCCTGTGCACTGAACGCACCACGTGCACGATCTGAGAAATGCATACATGCTGTGTGCATTTGCATGTTTGCTCTCTGCATTGAGTGGGTGGTTTAGTCTTTATCTCGGAAAGCTCCGATAACTGATGGCCGAGTTAAAGGTGGACTCTGTCCTTGAACTTTAATACGTAATCTAGTGATAAACTTGTTTTATTGGACACAGTGAGCAGAAGCAGGGCGTGACGGTTATCAAGGTGTGATGGCAGCCGGGACACGTTGCGCAACTTTAGGTATGAAAGGGATCTCATCTCCAGTTGTTTAAACTGATCGTGGCGATATGTCCGTGCAACTTTAAACTCTTTGTTGCTCTTTCTGCAAGTTTCTCCGCATTAAAACGAGAAGAAAACCTCCTCTGTGTTTTGAATAATAACTCACTCAACATGCAAAACAAACACATGGAAATCTGCAGACTAATCATGAGCGTAGCGGGGGGGGCTAAAAATATTGTTGGGTAAACAAAGTTGATTCTGTGAACTCCGCTCATTAGCTTCCGTTGCTTGTTCCGCTCTTCCAGGTGCTGAGCAACGCTCGCCTCTTCTTAGAGAACATTATAAAGTGAGTATGCACACACACACACACACACACACACACACACACACACACACATTATGTAGACAAGCAGGTGCTGTTGCAACTCACTGCCATTTGGTTACACAAGCGGCCGTGTCGCCCCTCATCCTCCACCTCACCACGGCCCGCTAGTTTAGTATTACATTACCGTCGTCACTTTTTGTCCAAAATCAATAGAAACGGGAGCTGTGTGTCATCAAACATTTGAAGTTCGTCCAACAGCACATGTGCTCAGGGCTTTGTTTGTTTGTCTCTAAAGACTTGCATAAGTAAGCGGCAGCACGGTGTTTCCAGGTGTAGTCTGAAACATTATATATTCCTATTAAATATAAAACCGTTTCTATGGTAGCTGACGTTCCTCTGGATTTCAAATGTATTATCCAATTGTTCTAGATCACACTGTTGTGAGCAGAGTGACGTTTCTTGCCTTAACCACACCTTTAACTGACAGAACCAACCTTAAACGAAAGCTCACATAACTATTTTACACAAGAGCATTTCTACATGATGACCGGTGGGATCAATAGTCTCGCTCCTCTCTTCTCTAGGTATGGTATCTTGGTGGACCCGATCCAAGTGGTGTCTCTCTTCTTGAAGGACCCCTATAGCTGGCCATCAGCTTGCCTCATCATTGGTACGGAGCGTTTACTCTACTGCCCCCGAAGTCGTGTCGACGTCTGTTGAATGACTCTCAGCCATTTGTGCTTCTGTGACCCTTAAGGGTTGGTGTTCAAGTACAACTTATTGGCCAACAAGGGAGGTTGTCTGTACATCCCATACGGAAATGAGGAAACATTAGTCTCCATCACTGTAACACAAAGTGTTGCTGTTGAAGCCAGATGCTCAGTGATAGCATATAGAAGCATTGTTCACATGAGTTCCTGCCCTGAATATTCCAGCACAGCTGTTAATGATTACTTACTCCTGACATTGTCGCTTTTCCGGCAACAACCGGCTTCATCAATGCAGTAAAACAAGTCAATACAAACGTGAATGAACATATCAGCAGTCTGAATAAAAGAGAATGCTGCTATTTAGAGAAAATGGACTAATATAGTGCCTGAAACTTGCCATCATGTTTGACAAAATCAGTATTTACCACTAGTCTCTCTGTCTGTGTAACATAAAGTCAACCTCCCACTATGGTTCACATGCATGTGATGCTGAGTCTGTTGTTTGTCTCTCCTTGTGTTTCAGTGTCCAATGTGTTCATCTTGGCAGCCTTGTACACAGAGAGGCGTCTGGCTGTGGTGAGTGTTGACAATGATTTGCATACATTTTCATACCTGCAGCTACATTTTCCTTTTACTATTTTGGGGGCACTGCAAATTTTTGCCCGATTGTTCGATTCCGTCTGCTTTTGTTAGCGCTGCTGATGAATTTGTGAAACCGGCGACTTCCACTTTGTTTGGATTCCAAACACCTGACATTGGAATAAGAGCTTTATTCAGGGATTTGGGGAACGCTTTGCTGAGCTAGTTGGATGAACTGTAAAGAGAGTTGAGGTTTGTTTTGAATATTTATCATTGAGGGAACTCCCATCAAGGATGTTTGCCCGAAAGAGGGGCTTTAGACGTCCTGGAGCCGACTGTAAAGTCAGCGTCGCAGCACCTCGCCTCTTTATACGTGCTGTTAACTCCGATAACAACACCACTCCTGGTTCAGATTAGATTACATGTGATCGAAAACAGTCATGGCCAAAGACTGGGTCAGGACCCACAGGTGGGTCGCAGGAGATTTTATTAGGGTCAACCAAATAAATTAGCAACATTTCTTCCTTAGTCCTTTTATTTTACATGTGCATATGTTGTCAACACCAGCATACAACAAAGTTGCCTCTTCAAATGGCTGGTTTACTGATTCACGATAATATAAGACGATGTGGAAATGACAGGAAAGATAGTCAGGACGTTCATTTCTGAACAAGTCTGCTCTTATCACGATTTTTAGATGATTTGCTCGTTTTTTTTTTTTTTAAAGTGTGTCCCCAGAAAAAAAGTTTAGGAAGCACTGACCTAAAAAAGGCCGTTAGATCTCGTGTTGCACAGTGAAAAATCTGTGTTTTTCTGGTTAAAGGAAAAAAATAATGACAGCATATCAACGGTCGGATCAAATGTTTTACGGTGACTCTTTTCTGTTTTCGTTGCATCATTCCCAGGGTACCATTTCCCAAATGACGGGACTGATTCTTCATATTTGTAACCTGACATCCATGTTGATCTTCCCTGCAGCCACTGTACTCACCGTGACCTCCGTGACCCCAGGTACATACTAAATACATGTTCATGAGACAAACATTTAGAACAGGAATTAATGCTTGTGTGTGTGTGTGTGTTTTGATACTACCACAAAAGATGCATTGGTCTTTTGCATCAGAAATTGCATTTAAATCATCACTGATGTCAAAAGTTATAATTTAAATTTGGCCAATAAACTGTTTTTAGCTTCCTGTCTATGTACACCCACACACCAGAGTGCTCCTTTCATCTATTATGTAGTGCTCTTAGTCAATGACCCTGTGTGTGACTGTGTGTGTGCGTGTGTGTCAGTGGGTGGCGTGCTCTCGTTGGCAACCTACACGGTGCTGTTTCTCAAGATGTACTCCTACCAAGACACCAACAGGTGGTGTCGAGAAATCAGACAAGCAAAAGCCAAGAGACTAACACGATCGTACTCATGTAAGTATATCCACACACACACACACACACACACTGTTGAAGAAACGTTATCTCGAGTGTGAGTAGGCACACGTGCAGAGGGCAGAGGGGCTCTTGAGCAGGGCACTTAAGAGCAGTGTAGCAGCCAACAGATCAGACTAACAGTCAAACTAACTTGGCTAAAGAAATTTGATTCAAACACACAAATGTCAGCGCACACTTTACAGGATTCTATTGTTCTTTTAGTTTAGTACTGTGCTGCTACTGCCATTTAGTGGTGACAAGACGAACTGCAGCTTTGGGCTACCACCGTCATGCACACAGACAGAGATTCAAGTTGTGTGTTTAGAAGCTATTTTAATCCTAAACGCTACTTTGTCTCCTCACTGGGATAAACGGACTACACACACAGAGACATCCTTAACATCCAACATGATTGTCTGTTGTATTTATAATGTAGTTTGATGGGTTGTTGTAGAACCACTTGGGTATGGTAGTCGATGAAATGAGCTGGGGAGACTTAAAGTACCAATTACTTACCATCTCCATTGTCGTGTGTGTGTGTGCTTCAGGTCCGTCCGTGGCACAATCTAATGGTTCAGCAGTTCATCCTCCTGTCTCCTATCCGGGCAATCTCACCCACAGAGGTAACCACGATGTCTCGGTAGACTGCACAGTTTTTAAAACGGTAACGATGAACAATCCTAAATTAACCTTTTGTTTCTTTTTGTTGTCTTTAGACATGTACTACTTTGTCTGTGCTCCAACTCTCTGCTACGAGCTGAACTTCCCACGGTCGCCTCGAATACGCAAAAGGTTCTTGATGAGAAGACTTTTTGAAATGGTGAGAGGGAACACGAACAAACGCACATTTAACTTGTATGCTCTTGGTGTCAACTGAGACGCTGGAAAATGAAATGAGACTGTGCATGTTTTCATTTTGACTCTCCTTCTTGTAGCTTTTCTTCATGCAGTTGTTGGTGGGATTGATCCAGCAGGTATGTTGAACATTAATACACCTAATATCACACAGACAAGTACTCAGAATATACTCTTGTCTACACACACACACACACACACACACACACACATTGAAACACAAGGTTCAACAGAAAGTCGTGGAAATATTTACCTATTTAAATCAAAGCAATTTTCATTTGTGTCTTCCAGTGGATGGTTCCCACCATACAGAACTCAATGAAACCATTCCAGGTGTGTACACACACACACACACGACTGCACTTCATTGTGTATGACGATAAGCGGATCTCAGGAGAGCAAGAAACCAGTGATCGTAGACTGTAACCCCTTTGTCTTGACGTTGTCAAGAAGAAAGTTGTCATTGTGTCTCTTACAGGAAATGGACTTTTCTAGGATGGTGGAGCGCCTCCTAAAGTTAGCTGTGAGTATCATGAGGTTCTGTAGTTACACTGGACACACAATTGTATCCTGTCGTAACCCTACAATGAAAAAAACACCACTTTCACCACTTAACTGTCTCACATGTGTATTAGGAGAGGTAGCCACATCGCAACCATGGTGTGACCTAAACCATCGAGACACTTCTCCTAACATCTCCCGTGACCCTCTCCTCCTCCCCCCCCCTCCCCCCCTCTTCCTCTCCCAGGTCCCCAACCATCTGATATGGTTAATATTCTTCTATTGGTTTTTCCACTCTACTATGAACTTTGTGGCAGAGCTGATGCAGTTTGGAGACAGAGAGTTCTACAAAGACTGGTGGTGAGTTGAAGGAACGTCAACATCACACATGATTGCATGCGCACACAAATACAGTGTGCACACCTGTAAAGAAACGCCGTCACATTTTCAACATGTTGAGTCGGAGTCGGTCCCATTTAATCACGAGGGTAACGCAGCAAGTTCACATCGTCAGCTGTGTCCCCTAAATTTAAGTGGATCATGTGTCACACGTCACAGGAATGAAAGCGTATTCATTAAACGATGTCATCATTCAGGACAACCAATTATCTTGAAGTCCAATTCTCAAACTGCAATTGTTGTTTATTTCAGGAACTCTGAGTCCGTCACATATTTCTGGGCCAACTGGAATATTCCGGTTCACAAGTGGTGTCTGAGGTGAGCACCAAACTTTTACTCATTCGGCGTTGAAACCGTGTCGGCTTCAGGTTCTCTTTGTGAAATAAAATCCAAAAGAAATCAAGGTGTGGGCCGCCATTTATTTGGGGGTGTTTTCCGCCACATTCTAGAGACCAGTGTGATTTGTCGAGTGCCTAATCGTTGTGTGTGTGTGTGTGTCTCTGTGTGTTACAGACACTTCTATAAGCCAGTGTTGAGGAAGGGAGTCAACAAGTTGCTGGCTCAAACTGCAGTCTTCCTGATATCTGCCTTCTTCCACGAGGTAAAGTCTACATATCTGTTACTTCAACCTCAAACCCTGTGCAGGTTTTACTTCATGTCTGTACATGAAGCGGCCTGTTGTGGACGGTTGTTAGCTGACAGTTGTGAGGTGCTGGCTTGCAGGAAGTCGACGGCTAAATCATAAATGTGCCGAAATAGAAAGATTTCATCTGAGTCATGCGTGTGCAGCTTATACATATTTTTAGAAAAAAAAAGTTCTGTGTCTGATATTTGTATTTCTCTCCTCAGTACCTGGTGAGCATTCCTCTGAAGATGTTTCGACTGTGGGCCTTTATGGGAATGATGGCTCAGGTAAGGCGCTTTCAACCCTCCATCTTTCTCTCCTCTGCTGTAGGCAAACACACTTTCTGACCTCTGACCTTTCATCCCTTCAGGTTCCTCTGGCTTGGTTCGTGGGTCGTTTCCTGACTGGAAACTATGGCAATGCTGCGGTGTGGATCTCGCTCATCATTGGCCAGCCTGTCGCCGTGTTGATGTACGTCCATGACTACTATGTCATTCATCATGGGACCACGACATAGTGCTGGGCAAACACGCGCATTCACACAGACACACACACACACACAAACAAGTCATGTTGAAAACACGCACCGCAGCCTGCTGGACAACTCAATGAGTGACTGTAGAACAAGTTAAGGTGACTTTAATAAAAAGACCTGTTAATATGAACCGGCCGGTGAAAAGCAGCAACAGGAAAATAGATTTTGACTTCTTGAATTTTGCACCAAAGAGAAATGAACCACAGTATGCCAGGAAATGATTCGAACAACAAGAGAAGTGTTTGCTTCGAAGCAGCGTTCCACTTTAGTTGGGCAAACGTACTTTTGTGGTCGGCCTCATGTATTGACCTCGGCATACGCAGACACCACCCGCTCTTAATATCTGTCTCCAGCATTGGACTTTTCAACTTTAAATAATCCTGGGCCCAAAGTGAAATAGCACTTGGATTGCTGTTGTTGGAATTTAAAAAAAGTAAATGTGCGGGTTGATGATTCATGAGGTCGAACTAAGTTTAGTGGCAATTTCTTTAACTTTAAAAGTGGACTCTTCTTGTAACCAAGCACTCCTCGAGTTTTGGAAAATGTGTGCACATCTGTGAACCACTGCCAAGCGAGCACAGGAGGGACGAGGGTCCTGCCACTACGGAGCTGATGTGAATATGTCGTTTCCATATCGGTGGTTGAGAAGCCACTTCTTTTCTTGTGTCCAAAAGGGCAACAGAGGACTGATGAAGCCAAATACACAGATTGATGCAGTGCAGTAGTTGAGTATCACGGGAATGTGTAACACAAGGACTTGTTAAACAAGAATGATTAAAGACAAGAAACTGAAGGAAAAGATGCTAAAAAAGTGAAGTTTTTGTGACCTTTATTTGTAAAGTTGTGGACCTGCAGGCAGCCTCTCCTCTTCTGTCTCAAACAACATCAATGCAAGCCCCGAGTGTAACGGTACATGCTACACGCGTGTCATTTGTTGTGGCACTTGTGTTGCATTTGACTTATCAGATGGTTTATTTTGTACTTGTATCATTTTATTTGTCGGTGTGAGTGTCTTTATTTATGTTTTGCCAAATTATAATTAGTTTTGTCTTAAATAAATTATTTAATGCAATATTTGATTTACTGATTTGTACCAATGAATGTTTTTGCACTTTAATTGAAGAAATGCATGCTGTTGACTAAAGCAATAGATTTGAATATTTTTTTTAAAGTTATGTCAATCATGCAAGGAAGGTATGTTTTGTTGAAATTATTTGTATGCGTTGTGATTTGCTTGTTAACCTATAAGTTTGGCTTCCTGTTATGTTTTTTTTGCAGAGGTAATGAGAGCTTCAAACAGTATTTAAATTCTAAAGACTCTATTTCTTGGTTTGACCTGATTTAAAAGTTGCCAATAAGGATATCACCATATAAAAGTTAGATACTGTGTCATTTTACTTTTCTATGTTGTGAACTGCTTTCCAAATGCAGAGTGACAGTTGACTTTCCTTATTGAGCACATTTCAGGTTAATACTGTAACACCATTCATCAAGAATACTGTGTTGGCATTGCTTAATGAAATTTAAGTGCCTACTGTAAAAATAAAAAATTTTATTCTAAATGTGTTTTGAGTATATTTTCAGATATAAAATCAGTCGGTATCAGAACATACTGGACACATTCAATGGTAGACAACTCAAATAAGTCTAAATAAAATTTTACAAATTATTTTCATTTGTATGAATCTGTGAAAATTATATTTACTCAATTAAGTTGTTTACTTTTATTTCTGTCTTACTTTGTTGTTGTGAGATTTCTTGAAAAAGTAAAATATAAAGTGAGTTTAACACGAGAAGCTTCAGATGAGGCCGTCAGAGTTCTGAGGATTTGTTGCATCTCCCAGTTCGTCTCTTTGTAGCACTTGCTGTTTCCACATTATTACTGCGTTGTCTGCTCTTGGAATACGAGTATGTAATGCTGACGATGCATCTTTAAGTTGAACTGTTTTATATGACGAATGGACCCGTCTATTGAGCCTTCATTTTATTAGTGTTAACAGTGGAGTATCCTAAATTTACTGGTTATGATCTTTTCTAGCGCATGTAACATGGCTGCTGTAGAATGCGTGGCACAAACTATTGTTCCTAGAAAACTGATATCATCTTTAAACCATTACAGTTAGCATTGAAAACTTTGAGGGCAGATAATAGTCCATAAAAAACTTTATTTTGCAGAAAGCAACAGAAGACGGCACTCAAAATTTACAAATCACAAAGTCATACCAATAAACACAGAAAATAATATAGCTGAACTCCATGACAGGTCTGGTGGAATAGAGCAGGACCAGCATCTCTACTGCTGCAAGAAACAAACACACACACACACACAAACAAACAAGTGTTAGACAAACTTCTAAAGATCCATTGGTAACATCACTGTAATGTGTATTCTATATATTACTTCAATAACATTAGTGTAACATTTCCACAGTAGCAGCAACAGAGCAACCGAGGTGTTTACGTTCATTTGTTGTATAACTTGATCATTATATTTTTGAAGTCAATGAGAATTGAGAAATACCAAACTTTTAAAAAAAAGTGTTTATTAGTGTAAGTTTAGCATGAATGAATGTCACATTTTGCATTTGTGTGTTTGCATAGTTTGCAGGTTGATATAACCTTTTCAAAGGCAAACATTTCATAATCTTACACACATTGTATTCTGCTTTAAAGCCATTATTTGCCACACCGCATTTACAGTATTAGCGCACAGTGGATCCTGAAATTAGCACCCCAACGTACTGAATTGAGGATTGATGTTGAATCTGGAATCGTTTTGAATTCGTGACCCGAAGAATAGAAATTTAATTGAATCATGAGATACCAAAAGATTCATTCCCCTATTAATTGTGCGGTTATATGCTGTGTATATTTGTGTGTGTGTGTGTGTGTGACGTTTCACCTTAGCTTTCTGGTTCTGGACAGGCAGGTAGAGTTTAAACTCAGCAGGGAGCTCGTCCTCCGAGTACAGTCGGTCTGAGAAATAAACTCTGCGTATTCTACAGTTGGCGTGGATCTGAGAGGAAAACGGTTCAGAAGTTAGCATCAGAAATGAGGAGCTACAGTCACACAAGTGCATCTGGAGACGGCTGGTTCCTCGTCTGTGTCTGTGCACTAACCTGTACACGCAGCGTCTCGATGTAGTTTGTCCCGTAGGCCCTCCTGGTGAAGTCCGACAGGTTAAACTGGATTTGGTTCCAGCCATCGTCCAGCCTCATAGGCATGGTGCAGATGAACGGCGTCACTCGTGTTGTGCTTCGGTAGTTGCTTGCCCGAAACCGCCGGCGAACGTTTTTATCATCCAACACCTAAACGTTTTTGTTTTTTTCAAAGATGGGAAGAAAGCATGAATCTGGTGACTTCAAGGAACAAACCCATACAAACCCACAGATTTGTTTGTTCTGACACCAAGACATGGAAGCCGTCTGCATCTGCAGGAATGCCTACCCTACCTGCACTTCAAAGGTGAAATACTTCTTGAGATTCTTGATTATCATAACAAGAAAAGGAAGCTTGATGCCCAATGTCTTCTTGGGGTCTGCGGGACACGTTATATACGTGGTACTGCAGGGAGTAGATGAAACAGAAAGACAAGGGAGATGAAGGAGGGTGACGAGTGCTTGTAATAGGTTGACCCGAGCTGAAGAATCAGTTAAACATAAACTCACCTGACGTTTGCCCCCTCCACCTCCAACACCAGGGAGTGGATGTCATTGTCCATGAGTCTCTTGATGTGACCATTCTTCACCTGTGAACACACAGAAATATCATGAGCTTTAACTTACATGTATCTCACTGGTAAAGGAGCTGTGGCAGAACCCCATTGAGTTTGTGTCTTTTTGTTTTTATTTGTCGTATTTTTGGAAAAACAGCTCACACCATAAGCCTGTATTGATTTGAAATTGAGTTAAGCTCAATGTGCTCTACAAAAAAGCCTCTTGGACCAACATTTCCATGTTTCATCAGCACCACAAGTCCGTAAAATCATTGTAAATCATCATCGTAATAACTAAACAGGGAATTCATGTATTTATACTTTTTTGCTGAAGCAGATTAACCCCACCTATCACATGTTCAATGGAAGCTTCATATGAAATGTTCCCTAACAGAAGCTCACTCGGCTGTTTCAACACTGCATCCAAAGCACACTACAACAGAGACGGCAGTTATAATACAGCTAAAGCTTTAAGCCCAAAACACGTACCGCCAGTTAGCTTTAGCACGGGTAGCTAACACAGCTATATTCGATTCATATCTCACCTTTTTATCCCAAATCTGGAGCGGTTTGCTACCGATGCTGTATAAGATAGACAAGAATCCGCTCTGAAAAGTATTTTTGAACATCTTTTTAGCGTTTTGTCCACAGTTGTGTGTGTGTTTTAGTCTGTTAGGTTAACTAAAACGGTTGCTAGATAACAAGCGTGACGTTTGTTTACATATTTGGTTTCCGTTCTCATGGCTACCGGTTCCGTGTGGTACAAAAAAAGAAAACCGTTCCGGTTCCAGAGACGAAAAGGTTTTGTTTAAATAAAAAGAGTTGTGTATTTTTATATTCTCACACATAAAAGAAGAAGAGCACTGTTCACACTGACATTTTATTTCTATGAGTTTTCACCTCTCCATTATTTTAGTGTTGCTACGGAATAGAAGCTCTTGGCGTTGTTTCCATCGGATCTTAAATGGTAACGCAACTCGGTCGCTGTGGCAACAAAAAGCCTGACCGATGTACAGACAGTACACTGAATATTGTATAAATCATAGAAATGTTGATGCATAAATTAATCTAATACATACTACAAAGCGATTGATATATATATATATTATGAATGACAATCAATTATATATAATAATCATAATAATGTAATATGTTTTTTTCACATTTATTTTATATATCAGGCTACAATGATGAGTTAGTATTTTTAATGAAACCAAATTCCATGCCATAGTACCTTAATTTCACTTTTCATGAATTATTGCCCAGCATTGGGCTGCATTTGTCAGGATCCAGGATCCCTGTCGGACCCGTTGTGTTTCCCCTGATCTCCTCTCCTCATGTGTCCTGTCATTCCCCTGTTTGTTATTGTATGCCATGTGCTCTGTGTTTGTCCTCTGTCTCCAGACACCTCCCACACCCTTGATCGTGCACAGCTGAGGACACTCCAGCCGATCACCTCCTGCAGCCTGACACACCAGACTCAGGGCCCGCTAATGAGTTCCCTGTCACTATATAAACTCTGGTCCTGCAGTCTGGGGTTGTCAGGTCGTACCGTCTTTCACCCGCTTCAACCCCGTGGCATCCTCTGCCCTCCTGGGGTTCTACGGATTACACACGCCGTTCAAGCGGCCAGCTCTCTGGTGTCGAGCCACGGGACTCACACTGCCGGTTTGCCTACTCTGGTGTCGGACCACGGGCTCCACACCTTCACGCACCTTCTAAATAAAACCTGTTTCCAGGAACTTCTGTCTCCTGTGGTCTTGCGTTTGGGTCCTACCTGTTAACTCCCGTGACAGAACGACCTGACCATAATGGACCCAGCAACCACAGGAGCACCTACGCTGGCCGGACATAGCACGCTGCTGGAAGCACACCAGCAGATGCTCCAGGAGATGAGAAGTTTCGCTGGTGAAGTTTCTCGGGTTGGCTGGCTCGTGCAGGAACTAGCCCGGACAGTCAAGTCTCCACCAGTTCCAGCACCCGCACTATTCCCGCCTGTCTTCGCTCCGCCGGTCTGGGAATCCCCCGTGCCGGCTCCGGAGTCCTATGACGGAACACTGGGGAGGTGCCAGGGCTTCCTGTTGCTATGTCAACGGGTATTTGACCGTCAGCCTCAGACTTTTGCCTCGGACGCGGCCAAGGTGTCCTACGTGGTGGGATTACTGCGGGGAAGGGCTTTGGACTGGGCCGCGAGAACGTTAGGTTTTCATCGGCCTAATACTGTGTGTTATGTGGACTTTGTGGCAGATCTGATGAGAGTTTTTGACCCTCTAGGGGACTCTGATTATATGGCTAAGCACCTTCTCAGCCGGAGACGGGGCCAAGCAAGTGTAGCGGAACACTCGGTGGCCCGGCCGACTCCGGCTCCCCGCATTCGGACGGCATTCCAGCCAGCTCCAGTTCCTACCGCCTCTGCGCCACAGCTTTCCCCAGTCCCGGCCGCCACCGTCTCCGAACCGCGGCGACCTCCAGTCCCGGCCACCGCAGTCTCCGAACCACGGCGACCTCCAGTCCCGGCCGCCGCCGTCTCCGAACCGCGGCGACCTCCAGTCCCGGCCGCCGCCGTCTCGGAGCAGCAGCGACCTCCAGTCCCGGCTGTCGCCTCAGAGCCGCAGCTATCCCCGGACCTCGCCGTTTCAGAACCAGAGCCGCTCCCAGTCCCTGCCGCTGCCGCCTCTACGCCAGCTCCAGTTCCTGCCGCCTCCGCGCCGCAGCCCGCTCCAGTCCAGGCCGCCGCCTCCGAGCCGCAGCCCGCTCCAGTCCCGGCCGCCGCCTCCGAGCCGCAGCCCGCTCCAGTCCCGGCCGCCGCCGCCTCCGAGCCGCAGCCCGCTCCAGTCCCGGCCGCCGCCGCCTCCGAGCCGCAGCCCGCTCCAGTCCCGGCCGCCGCCGAGCTGCAGCGCCCTCCAGTCCCGGCCGCCGCCGCCTCCGAGCCGCAGCGCCCTCCAGTCCAGGCCGCCGCCGCCTCCGAGCCGCAGCGCCCTCCAGTCCCGGCCGCCGCCGCCTCCGAGCCGCAGCGCCCTCCAGGCCGCCGCCGCCTCCGAGCCGCAGCCCGCTCCAGTCCAGGCCGCCGCCGCCTCAGAGCCGCAGCGCCCTCCAGTCCAGGCCGCCGCCGCCTCCGAGCCGCAGCGCCCTCCAGTCCCGGCCGCCGCCGCCTCCGAGCTGCAGCCCGCTCCAGTCCAGGCTGCCGCCGCCTCCGAGCCGCAGCGCCCTCCAGTCCCGGCCGCCGCCGCCTCCGAGCCGCAGCCTCTCCCAGACCCGGCCGCTGCCGTCCCAGAGCAGCAGCGACCTCCAGCCCCGGCCGCTGCCGTCCCAGAGCAGCAGCGACCTCCAGCCCCGGCCGCTGCCGTCCCAGAGCAGCAGCGACCTCCAGCCCCGGCCGCTGCCGTCCCAGAGCAGCAGCGACCTCCAGCCCCGGCCGCTGCCGTCCCAGAGCAGCAGCGACCTCCAGCCCCGGCCGCTGCCGTCCCAGAGCAGCAGCGACCTCCAGCCCCGGCCGCTGCCGTCCCAGAGCAGCAGCGACCTCCAGCCCCGGCCGCTGCCGTCCCAGAGCAGCAGCGACCTCCAGCCCCGGCCGCTGCCGTCCCAGAGCAGCAGCGACCTCCAGCCCCGGCCGCTGCCGTCCCAGAGCAGCAGCGACCTCCAGTTCCCGCCGCTGCCGTCCCAGAGCAGCAGCGACCTCCAGTTCCCGCCGCTGCCGTCCCGGAGCAGCAGCGACCTCCAGTGGCCGCCTCGGAGCAGCATCGACCTCCAGTTGCTGTCTCGGGGCAGCAGCGACCTCCAGGGCCTGCCGCCGCTGCCGCCGCTGCCGTCACGGCGCAGCAGCGACCTCCAGTGCCTGCCGCCGCTGCCGTCACGGCGCAGCAGCGACCTCCAGTGCCTGCCGCCGCTGGACTAGCATCCTGTTCTCCGGGGTCCTTCCACCCACCCGGCCGTCCGCCGGAGCACCCGTGCCCGGAGCCCTTCTGCCCGCCCGGCCGTCCGCCGGAGCACCCGTGCCCGGAGCCCTTCTGCCCGCCCGGCCGTCCGCCGGAGCCCTTCTGCCCGCCCGGCCGTCCGCCGGAGCACCCGTGGCCGACACTCTTCTGCGGCCCCGTGGCCGGTCAGATCCTGTCACCCCTCCTCCGGACCCCCGCCGCCCACCCTAGTCGGCCTTGTAGCTGTGGGGACATCCCTCCTCCGGACCCCCTCCACCCGCCCTTTTTTGTGTCTTCTTGTACGTCTAGAATCCGTTCCTTAAGGGGGGGGTACTGTCAGGATCCAGGATCCCTGTCGGACCCGTTGTGTTTCCCCTGATCTCCTCTCCTCATGTGTCCTGTCATTCCCCTGTTTGTTATTGTATGCCATGTGCTCTGTGTTTGTCCTCTGTCTCCAGACACCTCCCACACCCTTGATCGTGCACAGCTGAGGACACTCCAGCCGATCACCTCCTGCAGCCTGACACACCAGACTCAGGGCCCGCTAATGAGTTCCCTGTCACTATATAAACTCTGGTCCTGCAGTCTGGGGTTGTCAGGTCGTACCGTCTTTCACCCGCTTCAACCCCGTGGCATCCTCTGCCCTCCTGGGGTTCTACGGATTACACACGCCGTTCAAGCGGCCAGCTCTCTGGTGTCGAGCCACGGGACTCACACTGCCGGTTTGCCTACTCTGGTGTCGGACCACGGGCTCCACACCTTCACGCACCTTCTAAATAAAACCTGTTTCCAGGAACTTCTGTCTCCTGTGGTCTTGCGTTTGGGTCCTACCTGTTAACTCCCGTGACAGCATTATAATTTGCCACACTAAATAAATACTAAATGAACTATTACAATGATTAAATCCTGCTTCATTTGAGAAGTTATATAAATGTATTCCTGTTCATTGTCAATATGGTCATAATTCTGCACTGCACTTCCCTAAAGTTTTGGAGACAAAAAATGTAAAATAATTCTCAAAGGGATGAAGCACATGCAGAAAAATCCAGACTTTAAATCCCCAGTTTGGTTACTATACTTGCAAAATGCAATTCAATAGCTTCTGTTCATTTGACCCTCACTGGCTGCTAAAGGCCTGCAACTTTCAAACTATGAAAGATAATCAAGCAATGTTACTTCAGTCATTTTTTCTCAGACTCTAGAAAGCTCCTCCAGACCCACAGAAAACATTTGCTGTCCACCAGCGAATTTACTTTTATATGTTGAATTGTTAGTGTACCCCACTAAAGTGCTGAGTGGGACATCCTCCTCTCTGTCTCCAGCACTTTAAACAAGCTGGGATAGATCATCTGACAATGATTTCAAATATTTGAACAAGCTAAAAAACATTCAATCAAACATCAGCAAGGACCTTTGCAACAGACATCACCAGCAATGCATCATGAATCATAAATCCCTTTTTAGTTTCACATGAACTGAAGATGAATTCATTCACGAGTATTCAGGTCGGCTCTGTTCTACGACAGTTTGTTTGACATTCTGACATGTACTGTACACAGTTGACATGCACATGGACGCACACAAAAACACACTCGAGAGAGAGAGTGATGGCCACCTCTCTGTTTATGTCACTGTGCTTTAAAATAAATGCAAAAGACCTTCTCTCTCTCTCTCTCTCTCTCTCTCTCTCTCTCTCTCCTCTCTCTCTCTCTCTCTCTCTCTCTCTCTCTCTCTCTCTCTCTCTCTCTCTCTCTCTCTCTCTCTCTCTCTCTCTCTCTCTCTCTCTCTCTCTCTCTCTCTCTCTCTCTCTCTCTCTCTCTCTCTCTCTCCTCTCTCTCTCTCTCTCTCTCTCTCTCTCTCTCTCTCTCTCTCTCTCTCGTAAATTGAATTAAACGGGTTGGGAAGGACTTTTTCCCCCTACAGCCCCTTTGAACGTGGGACCACCCCGGAGACAGCTTTAAATAAACTTATTCAAAACCTACTTGAGTGAAATAGTCCATTCCGGTCTCTTCTTCCTTTTGTCTCATAAAGACAAGATAGGGTTCATTTTTGCAAATCTTTCTTTCTTTTGTATTTACAAATCTCTTACTCAACTGTTATTTCAGATCCTGTTGTTTCCAATCCAACCAGCAGTTGTCTTTAATGTATGCACTTCTATCTATTTTTGCCTGTTTTTCTGACAGTTTCTTGTCGTCCTTTTTGATATTAAGCTCTCTCCCTCCAAATCCGGAGAGGTGGTCAAAATAGAAGGAAAGTACAGGGCAGGAAGACTCTTTTCTACTGCATTCTGTTCTATATTTTGTTTATTCCTTCTGTGCACCATTGTGGGACAGGGGGGTGACATGAGAGGTCCAGCTTCCTGACTGTACACTCTGCTCTGCTGGAGCAATCGTCCCGCCCAGAGAGGTTCACATCCCAACTCTACTCACTCTCTTGTCTACTAGAGAGACTAGAGAACAACGGAGGAAAGTAGAACAGCAACTCTGTAACTTTATCATAAGAATATAAACATTAAAACTTTAAGAGGTTTTTGGTGGATCTACTGGACAAGGGCTGTTTCGCTCTCTTTGCCTCCTTTGAAGGTATGTTTCAGAAAAGTATTTTCTAACCGGTTTACTTTTCTTTTGGAGAAAAGCTACTTTTAAAATGCTGCTTTTTAGCTCATTCTCCATTAGGGATTGGATGCCTTGAACCATATGGGCTGAACTGATATTTGGAGGAAACAGCCTCTATTTAAAGCAGTGCTTATAGGTTACATGCAGAGCGTTTCTCTGAATACAGGAGCTTTCAGTCATTAAAGATTACATGAAGTGAATGTTATTGTTCTTTCTAAAACTGTTGGGATTTACATGATTTAAGGACTAGATGGAGACTAGATAGTTGAATTTTATATGATCGTAGCTCTTAAAAGCTGAGTGCTGGGTAACAATCATCCACACTATTATGTTATTGGATGTGAGCATGACATGTAGAAGAAATGGCTGAATCAGGAGCCAGATAGCAGTGTGTCGGAATCTTTCTGTCCTTTAATCCAGGCCCTCGGCCATGTTTTATCCGACTGTCTGTATGATGATGAACAGTGGAAAGCCCTTCTTTGGCAGGACGTGTAGGAGCTCATCCATCTCTGGTATTTATAAGGAAAGGAAAGACATTTCTGTGTGTCTGTCAAATAGTATCTTAAACAGGGAAATCCATTTGGTTATCTACCTTGTTTTATATGAAGAAAGAAGTTACCAAGTCTGGATTGAAAGTGGGGTGAAACATCTCTCTCAGGTGTCAAACTGTTGAAGTTTCATTCAAACCCTTCAAATGCTTTTCCTCATTTAAAGTAAACTCATTTAATAAACCTAACTTTGAATCAGAGCAG
The DNA here is from genome assembly GCA_028022725.1 of Lycodopsis pacificus. Lineage (NCBI taxonomy): Eukaryota > Metazoa > Chordata > Actinopteri > Perciformes > Zoarcidae > Lycodopsis > Lycodopsis pacificus. The sequence continues at coordinate 14,560,452 of CM051706.1, read as the reverse complement.
GAGCCACACTTCAACAATTAGGCCCGGTAGGCAAGACTCCGCCCCTGGTTCACCTGCAATCCAACTGAACATAACGATTTGTTGAAATATCTTATTATTACAATATATATGTTATATTTGAAATTAAGACCTGGAAATTTAAGTCGTACTCATTTCAGTATAATTAAACATCTTTTATCACATGGTGCGTAAGCTGCTAATAATGATTAATCTTTTTAATTAAATATCCAACACAACCCGACTGAGACAGCAAAATGTGAATTAGAATCTATACGGTGTACTGCGTGTTTGTTAATTTCACACTCCATTTCTGTCTTACATAACACTTCACATACGAGCTGAACACACTTTAGATGGAAATCTATGCAGCGAAGGATAGAAAGCCAAGAAAACACGCACTGCAGGAGGATCGATGTTCGTTCTTGGCTTTGTAAAGGGTCGTTTCACAAAACGATCAAACCAATATTTCTAAAGTCACATGTCAACAGATCCATCTTCATCACAAATTAGCACACTCCAACTGCAGATGAAGACCATGTAATGAGTCTGGAAGCCCCAAAAAGGTTTTGGAATTGTGCTGGCTTTGTGAAACGACTGAAACTATAGTTTCAGATAGTTACGGAACAAATTTACCGACGCACTGCAGCATATCTGCCTTTTTTTCAGTAGCCTTTCCGCTTCAGATGCAAGTTATATTTTCCAGCATTTTATCTCTCCTCACGTCCTCTAAGCCAAACCAGAGTTCCTTTAAAACGATTGGTCTGCTGTTAGCTTATTGTATAGTTACATTCACCTTAAACCTCTTGAAAGAGAGCAGCATCTGCATGTTGAGGACTTTAAAGCCTCCCCTCTCTTAAACAGGAAGCGTCAAATTTATCAAATTTATGTGGCTCGTTGAAGACAAACCTATATCTCGTGATCAACACAACCTGTGTCAGCTGTGTATTAAATAGCAGCTCACACTGACATGGTTCCTATCAATATTGTACACTGTGTTTAACACACGAGGTCACTACTTAGCTTTGTTGAAAGTGTCACATCCTTTTAGAACGCGTATGAAGATGGATTCAGTCATCTCGACGGTACGAGAGGACATTGTTTATAAGACGGGGATTTTTGAAGTCTCTCCCTCTGGATTAACTCCTGCTGATGTTGACCACTTTTCATCTCCAGGGGTCATTACTCCTTCTTTTAGTTTTTAGTACGCGTGTGTCTGCTCACCGAGCTGAAAAATGTTGAGTTGTTCTGAGCCAATGAGAGCACATTTTCATCACTTTAGACTTAAGCTGTTTAAGTCTATTTATAATACAATGCGACTGACTCCAGGGTGTAAGTGTGAGGCATCTTTCTCTTACAAACATTATGGGAGTTCCTTTTATAAATGTAAATGACTGCTGGGAGATGGTTATAAGTGGACAGCAACAGCACAAGTTTGGAAACAATCCTAACATGCTTTTAGCCGATAAACAAATGAACCTCGGAGATTAATCAAGTTTATATTTTCACTATAACAGACACAAATGATGCAAAAGCACGTCATTGCTATAACGACTTGTATAACTGCCAACTAAGAAAAGCTAATATTGACATCAAAGGAATTTAACTCAGTAAACACAACACAAAAATTTACCTGTATGCAGATGATGTATCACTATTCTTACCAAACCTTCCCTTTGTTTGTCAATAACAGCCGCCTCCTCTCAGAATGAATCAGAAAGTGTTGTTTCTTGTCTTTTTCTCCAATCTCCTGCCACTCAGATCCCAAACCCGTCATTCCGTCATCCTTTTCATCCAATGGAGAGCCTTCTTACCAACATCAGCTCCACCGCCACCACTGCGCACCACTTGACCCCTGACCCAACGAACTGCAGCGCAGAACTGTTAGCCCACCTGGACATGCAGCTGTACCAAGACTTCTACGCTGTGTGGGTTTCTCTCATGGTAAGGAAGGATACCTGTTAGTAGGAGAAGGGATCATGTTAGTCCACTTTCCAACCCACAACCGCTGTGATGAAAAATAAAATGTAGTTTAAAGCCTTTTTTTTCATGATTTATGGAAGGAAACAAGGTTTTTTTCAAAAAAATAGGTACATTAAGAAGAGAAAAATAGACTAATTTATTAAGTATGGCCACCTTGCTTCACCGGACTCTGTATGAAATCCACAGTTGTATTCAGAGTACTCCGTTCCTCCATGCTGCAGGTGTGTAACGGTCTGATGCTGGTGGTTGGTGTGGTCCTCAACAGTCTGGCTCTCTATGTGTTCTGTGGGGCCTCCACCCACTCCTCAGCCTCTGTGGTTTACACCATAAACCTTGCTGTGGCTGATCTGATGGTGGCACTGTCGTTGCCCGCTCGCATTGCTCTGTACCACAGTGGAGGGAGCTGTGTGGCCTGCTCCTACGTTCACACCTTCAGCTACTTTGTCAACATGTACTGTAGTATACTGTTTCTGACCAGGTGAGTTGGTCACTCCTTCATTCGACATTTAAAATGAAAACAAACTATCAGCAAAAAAAAAACCTTTTAACCTCTTCTTCTCGCTGTGACTTCCCTTCCACCCCTCCTCTATCAGTATCTGCATAGATCGGTACCTCGCTGTCGTCCATGCGTCCAGTACTCTCCATCGATGCAGGACCACAGGAACAGCCAAGTGTGTCAGCGCCACAGTTTGGTTCATCGCAGTTGTGGTCACCTACTCTTTCCAGGTGAGGACGACATGCACTACAAACACAACAAAGTCATCCTAACAGGAACAAAGGAGAAAGAATGCTTTTAGATGTGTTGGGATCTCTCTCCTGCTCTCTACAGACCACAGCGTTGGAGTTCAGCTCCTCCTGTGTGCTCCTCCCGGCCCTCTTCTACCTCACCATCCTGGAGTTCCTGCTCCCCCTGTTGGCCGTGGTGGGCTTCACCCTGCGGGTCGCCTGTTTTCTCTCCTCCAGCCACGGCCTGATGCCCCAGCAGAGCAGGGCGAGGAGGGCACGTGCCGTCAGACTGCTGACCACCGTCCTGGTGGTCTTCACCATCTGCTTCACGCCGTTCCACGTCCGGCAGGTGCTGGTTTACTTCCGGGTCAAAGTCAGAGGGGAGGGGATAGGACAGGGGGCGGGGCACGTACTTGCCTATCACATCACGGTCACCCTGAGTAGCCTGAACAGCTGCCTGGATCCAGTGGTTTACTGCTTTGTGACGGACAGCTTCAAGAGAGTGTGGAGGACAAGGAGGGGAGCAAGGGAGGGGGACGGGGAGGCGGGGCACACAAGTGGGGGAGAAGGGGAGAGGAATTCAGTGAATAAATGCCCAGGTACGGCACTGGCGATAGCTCACAGCGTGGCCACACTCACTCTCACGAGCTCTCCCCTCTCTGCTGCCAACATGGAACATTCAACTTAAAGACAGCTGACCCCCTCGACCCCTGTGAGTGTAACAGTCCAGAGACAAAGACTCACCGAGAGTGATGGATGAACAGATACAGAGAGATTGTGAGGCTGGAAAAGAACAAACTAAGTATCAAAGAGAGATGTAAAAAAAACGGAGAAATAAATAGATACCGCAAATTTCTCCTTTAAAAACAATCCCTTCAGCGGCTGCCTCTCTCCGTACATCCCTTTATCTCACCATGTCTTTTCACCTTGTTTGGATTTTGTCCTGAGGCTGGTGAGAGCAAATACTGGACCACAAAGGGACGGCTTTGCTGTGAAACCGATGAGCTTGTACTGTTAGAGAGACCACATCAAAAATGACCTTCATGCAGGATTCAAAAATATTGAAAGATCTAGAATTACAGTTCACTCTGCCAACTCATGTGGAGCGGATTATTATGAAACTATAGACTATGTAAAAGGTTGAGATTTGGCCACACTATGTGAGCTATACCTGTCAAATCAAATGCAATCTAATACAACAACTCAGCCTTAAATTCAACTTCTACAAAGATATTGATGCTCACTTTTGATTGACACAATAAGAGTCATATATTCAACTAAATGTTTATTTTTGAGGTTGCAGTTGCATGTTGAAGTGGACTGAATTGAGGTGTTTCTAATATTTTGCCATCCTCAAATATGTCAACAGTGGGGTTTCACTGCAACCCCAGTAATAAACATATAGCTGGACTGACAAACACTGTTTCCTGATTACATTAGGATGTATAGGTTGCAGTGAGAAGTGTTTTTTTGTATCTTGAAGTAAAATGGAATGAAAGCGTTAGAGAGCAAAGCAATGGGATCGAGTCATGATGAGAACATTAAATAAGCCGGAAGCAAAGCGCTCTTCAGAAGTACAAACACTTGTAACCGTTAGTTTCTCAAGTGCGCAGTGAAGCTCTCTTTGTTTATCATTTTACAATTGTGTAAATGGAGGCCTGACGTCACACAGAAAACACATGTCTCTTAATAAACACGGACTTTAAAGGGAATTAATAAGAAAAGCAAACCACTGATTGAGTTTCAACAAATGTCTCCGTTTATATTTCTGATATTTTGGAGGACATGATCAGGTGAGGTGTGCAGGAACATACAAAACGTGATGTTTTAGAAAGTTAAAGCTTAACTTTTTATTTTTTCCATTTGTGTAAATTTGGGAAAGCACTGAAGGACTAAAAACAACAACACGGGGACTTTACACTGATTTCATTTCTTCACTGTGGACTACAGCCTCACAACCATTGCTTGTTCTTTCCTTTTCTTACTCATTAAAGTTTTTTTTTCTTTGTATCATATTTGTACTTGTTTGATGATTTGTTAGATGTAAAGTTCTTTATCATTTTTAAACCTATGAAAACAACACAATCTTTTGCTGCTGTTGAATTCAGTGTCACTCTCAAACTGTTAAAGTATGACTGTGTACATTAACAGCCTAAAATGTAAATATTATTGTGACAGTAAAGATCTGCATGAATCAGATCTACAGAGCTGATCTGATGTGTTCCACCAGAGGACAGTGTCTCACCACAGCACCGTCTCTGGGATATGATGGAACAGTAAATTTGATGAAAACAGAATTGAAACAAAAATAATCTGAAAATCGTACTCCGGCATATGTAGGTGCTGCTCAGTATAATATGTAAAAGTTGACCCGTGCAATCTGTGTATGCCGTTTTCATATCTTTCGCGATGGAATTTGAAAATTGCAAACATATTTTGTCCCAAAATGCAGTAGAAAACTTTGACATGGATATTATCCTCTATACTCAAAACAAAAAGTGACATTTTCAACCAGATTTTATCCAGATTATTACCAAACATGAACTTCAGCTGCAGTCATCTAAACTGAGATGTAGTAAATATATATGAAAAGGATTCAATCTCTTGATTTACATTTTTAAATATGACATATTAGAGATGAGCTGTTCAGACATGGTAGCAATAGGAGCCATTAAAGTGAGTGTTAATTCTCTTTAATCCCTCTAAAGGGGCAGCAGGTCATTACAGTTCACTGAACATGATGTTCCGGCAATGTAACGTTATACCTCTGCATAAGTACATCACGCACACACACACACACAAGTTTCAGGTTCCTTCTCTGGTGTCTCTGTGTGGAAAGAGGCCCTGAGTGTGTGAGAGCGAACACTGATTCTGCAGGAACAAAGTTTACTGGTCTCCTCTTCCTCTCTCAGCAGTCTGACCACACGGCATCATGGGAAACCAGTAGGCTGCCCTGAGGCTTTGAAGATGCTGAGCTAAGAGGTTTTTACCTCAAAAGAAAGAAGTAGTCTTGAAACTGCAGACAAGCAGGTTACTTCACCAGCAGTCACATGAATGATGACACGTATACCTTAAACTCTCCAGAGATATGAAATTAAAGAGTTTTAATGAAGACCATGTGAGGTTTAACCGGCTCAAAGTTTGAAACCATTGCTCAGACTTTTAATTGAACATTTTTCTCCGTGCTCTGCCTATGAGTGCCTGAAGATGCTTTCTTTTCTGTTATTTCATAGGAGCTCATTTAATAATGAATAATTCCTGCGTCAGCAATAATACGAGTGAAAATGTCGCGCTGCGTTGTTCAGACCCGTCGGTAAAATCAATGGATTTAAAAGTCTTTAAGATAATTACCAAAATCTTAAAGCGGTAATAAGTCCATAACATTTCTGCCAACAAGTATCTCCATCCTTCTGAACACCTGCATCCTCTCATGTCCACCTAAAGGCTCTTTAATACATCGACTTAAATCTTGCAGAGCGCCAACAATCAGAACTTAACATCAGATTACTTTTATCATTTTTGGGATGAAATTGTATATCTAAATATAAAGCAATGTTTGCTTCCCCATTGTCTTCAAAATTACATGTATTTCATCTGATATTTAAGTTTCTGGGTATAACTGTATATTTACTGCAACTTCTAAGAAGTCAGACTGTGTGTGATGTGATTATAATTCATAGTTTTCCATGCAGGACATTATATGTGGAGCTTGTAATCACATGATTTGAGTTTCCAATACTATAATCTGATTTGTTCTCCTAGCTGGCAGACGAGTCAGATGAAGCAGACACGCAACCCTCTGCTCACTCCACCAGCAGAACGTGCTTAGAGTACTTTGTTGAGCTGTAAGTCCGTTTTGAAATCTTAAATAATGACAGGAGTCCTTTTTGGTTTAATTCTGAACAGATTTTAAAGGTGCGTTCCATACAGTGTTCATCCAGAGTCCTACATGTGAAGGCTCAAGCTTATTTACAGAACATAGAGATATATACAGTCTTTATATAGAAAACAAAACTACTAACAAAAATAATCATCTTTTTTTATAGCAGCAAAAAAGAAGAAACTAAAAGAGAAATATGTATATTTACATCTTATTTTTTCAAATAACAAGGCATATTATATATAGTACACTGCGCATACTTGCTTTCCCATTCTTTAAGTATTCTTCTAGATTTAATCTCTGTGAGGATCAAAGTATAGAGGCATCTCTCTCCTCGGTCATTAACAAACAGTTTACTGGAGGCAGAGCCCCCCCCACACACACACACACACGCACACACACACACACACACCGAGTCTGGCCAGGTTGGACTATAACTGCATGGCCACCACGCTGCTGCTGTCACTGACAGCTGCTGGCTGGGAACATGAAGCAGCATCACCACCACGTCGCCACATTCATTCAATGATCAGGACCGTGGAGCCAACATGGCTGCCACTGAAAAAGTGCAAAGGCCAAACTCTGTGGCTGTGCCTTAAAATTAAAATAAAAAATACACTTTCTAGTTGCGTGAAAACACCAGAACAGAGAGAATAAAGACTCGTAAATAACCTCAGGTATTGCAGCCATCGATTCCAGAGTTAAGTGTAAACCAGGTGATTGCAAAGAACAGAGAACATGAACCCAAAACAAACACTGAGATGACATGTTTCACACACTCTTGCCTCTCGCTTTACATGTGAGCAGCTGTGAAACGACTGCAAACGTGCACACACACTCACACACACACACACAACACACACAATCCAGTCCGACTGTGTAACATCTCCCGTAACAGCAATTAGAATAGCTTTAACTGATTTTGGAAACTAAGTGAAATGTGTCCTTTACGGACACGAAAGCTCTAAAAACACTTCTACTGTTTTTAGTTTTTTTCTTAACTTAATAATGTGCAAGTTCTGTGCAATGTCAGGCTTGTCGAACATCAAAACAATAATTATTTCGGCTGAAATCGCTTCACATTCATTGACCTTGTTTTTAAACATTTAAGTCACAAGATGGAATCAAAAAAGGTAAGAACTCAATCTCCCAGCAGGCCATGCTGCTGTCTGAACATTCCAGAGTCTGCGGTAACTACAAGGCTTGGGACGTTGGGGGAAAAAAGAGAAAAAACAAAGACTTACCACTGTATTGAAAAATAAACGCTAAAGTTGCACTTCAAGTATTCGAGGCCTAGAGTTTCTCACCTACACTGTCAACAAGGAGTGTTGCTCGGGAAGACGACACACACCTCATCTTCAGGCCACATGCACGCTGTGTTAAAAAGCAACGAGACGTGTGCCGTCTTCAAACTGTACTCGAAAAATGTGCACAAACTTTAGAAAGTCACATTGCTGAGCGTGCACTGACCCAGACCGAGCACAGAGTTTCGGCTTAAATAGTACATGTTGGTTTTTCTTTACACATTTAAGTTCAAAACAAAAAAGACACAAACATCCAGCCATGCATTAGAAAATACATCCCTGACCTGTTAGGACAACAAAGAGCTTGAGTGATTTGTACAGAGTTATACTTTGGTGTTTTCCGCACATGCATATTGCTGTTGTCACATGCAAACCTCTCAAACCCAAAGCTATGTTTTTATCTTCATGTTTGTCATTAAACTGACGCTGTGTGTCCATTATTTAATCCAGACTATTTGATTGCCCTAGAGCAGGGGTCTCAATCTCATTTTCACTCCGGGCCACATCAGCATCATGGTTGCCCACAAAGGGCCGGTTGTAAATGTAACTACTCGTAACATATTGTTAAATAACTGTCTCTGCATTTGATTATTGTTTATTCAAGTGTAAAAATATTGTACATGCAGTTATATAAATGTAAAAATATATTTAAGCACATTTCTGTTATTATACCTTAAATCCTTTTAATTTAGGGTTAAGAAACCCACATTACTCTATCAAAGATCAAACTATTGAAGAAAATATCAAAGACAAATATCAAACACAAGTTATGACAATTACTTTGTTCAAAGCTTAAAATCCTTTCAAGGGTGCGTTTGCACAATCCCACATGAAGTATTTCATGTGATTTAAAGCCACGTTTAAAGTAGTCTTCAATGTACATTCCAATCCATTTCAAGTGTACAGTAACCAGCCAAAGAGCCAACTGTGTGTTTAAGTATCTCATCATTTTGACTTTCTATCTCATAATTTCGACTATGGGGATATTTTTAGTCGAACTCTAAGTTTAACTTTAAAGAAAATAATATTTTTTTTTCTTTTGCTGGCGGATTCGCGGGCCACATAAAATGACGTGGCGGGCCGGGAGTTTGAGACCCCTGCCCTAGAGGTTACAGAAGACATTCAAAACTCTGGCATCTGTATCCCCTCGTCTTTTCTCATTGTCCCATCCCTGCTTCTTTTTTTTTGTCCCAGCACCACAGTCAGAGGACGGTCAACCCAGGAAGCAAAACCTACTCTCTCTCTCGCTCTACTCTGCTCTGGGACTGAATGAATGTACCTGAAATCATGGAAGGAATCTATTCTGTCAGAAACAGGATGAAACTCTGCACCAGCACCCGTCCAAGTGAAAGGAAAACAATAACCACAGCATCGGCGAGTGAATTCACTTCTAAACCCAAAAATATAAATACTCCTCTCTGTTAAATGCTCTAATACACACCAAAATAAAATGTTCTTCCATCAGTAAATCAAGTCACTGCAATTTACATTTCGATTCCTTTCAAATTTGCATGTTTCAGCTGATTGAGCTAAAAGGACAACCGACCCAAATCCACAGCCTTTCCCCCCCGACAGATGCAGGATTTCACCACCACCCCCACACAGACCATCACAGACCTCTTCCCAGCTGATTAACAGAGGCTGTTATTGCAACAAAAGATCGGATTTGTCAGAAAACAAAAGACACAATAAAGTGTTAAATCTTTCACTGTAAACTTTCTTACTACAACTTTTTTTTTTTTTTTTCTTTTTAAACGTCCAGCATCGTCAGCTATTACATAGATTCCAAGATCACTATACCTTTTTGGTCTACAATCAACATCATTCAGTATTAATAAGAGTTTAGTTTTATACAACTTGCACGAGTTTTAACAAAATACTTTCGTAATTAGCCCATCCGTCTCATCACTGTGTAAAGTCAACAGTTTCCTCCTCATCCACCATCACGTCCTCATGAAGCAGCAGACGCAGCGTCTCTCACGTCATGTAAAATAAACTACCTGAAGCTGTTCGCCTCAAGATCAAATATATTCTGGGCATGGGCTGGGGGTTTTTTTGGTCAATTATTCTTGATATTTTGTAGTTTTTCGGGAGACAAAGCTGGATTTTTTTCAAGGCTGTTAAGTTTTAGTTTTCAAGAGCAGACATTTGATTTTAATAAATTTGAAGTCTGCGGAAAATGTTAAATCTGCCTCCATTGCCTTATTTTGGATCAAGTTAAGACATGTATTTGCTAATCTTTAAATATTAAAATGTTGCTTCATTTCAAACATTTAAAAGAACATTTTGGCATTTTGGGAAGACGCAGATGAGAAGATCGATAGCACGTTCATGTCTGAATGCTGAATATTTTCACATTCCTCCAGTCCTCCCTCTGTCCTTTTCTAACTATCCATTCAGCATACAACACACAGATGTCATCTAAAATACTATATCATACTTATATTTGGCCCTGTACAGTGGAACCAAGATACCTAGACCCGGAGCGGAAATCCTCACATAACAAGCCTGAACTAGAAGGATATATTTTGCCTCTCTTACATTACATATTTTTTCTTTTAATATATCCAGGACCCATTCTAACATTCTTGTGTCCAATTCCAGATTACTGGTAGAATTACTGGATCCGCTGGAACAAAGGAGCGTCCTGCTGGTGTCCGAAGACAAATGCATCCAACAACCCAAGAGGACATCAAAAAAAAAGTTCTTACTGGATGCTATTGAACACAATGGCTCAGCTAATGTGCAGCTAGTGACAAACATTGTGCTAACAGCATTTTCTTAAAATGAGAGAGAGAGAGAGAGAGAGAGAGAGAGAGAGAGAGGCTCTACCTCTCTCTCTTCTTCTTCTCTGGTGTTTGGTTTGTCTCTCCTCTGCTCCTCTATCATGCAGCATGTAGGTCAGTCTAGATTATTAAAAAAAACAAAACGGAAGCATCATTCTGGGCCCTCAATAAATCATGAAAATAATATTTGGGATTGTAATGCCCTGTATACTGCACATATTGCAACTGCACTCTTTTCCCCCCCTCACTCAATACGCATCCGTATTCTTGACCCTCAATATACAGGCCACTTCTGAGCAGAGCCTATTGTCAACTTTGCCCTGGAGTGAAGGCTAAATTAAAGACTTTAGCACTCCTGCCACGTAGAGGAGGGCAAAAACACACACACACACACACACACACACACACACACACACACACACTTGCAATCAATCTGGGGATTAAAGAGTAATTTTTTAAGAACCAAGAGCCAGGCACCGGGCTCTTTGTTTCAGAAATGCCACTTGCAGAAGTCTCTAGAGTCTTAAAGCTACTGTTGCAGAATGCTGAAAAAAAAGTCACGCAAATCCGAGCGTGCCATTGGGTATATTTTGGTGGAAACGTCAGCAGACACACACTCTTGCCGATCTCGTCGGCATCATCATAGCAGATTCGATGGAGCCGATTCCACGGCGAGGAAGAACAATTTTCAGCATTTTTGAATGATTGCAGCTTCAAGGACTAATGTTCGTCAATTATTCATGTGTTCATTCGATTGTGTTGACCACAGATGAAGAGGTGTGTGTGTGTGTGTGTGTGTGTGTGTGTGTGTGTGTGTGTGTGTGTGTGTGTGCGTGCGTGCGTGCGTGCGTGCGTAAGTCCCCTGAATTGTCTTGTCCAGGCAGCTGCTCAGTAGCACCTTCTAAAGGCCCTGAGAGACAGAGACAACCTCTCCTTAAAACCACCTCTGGACAACCCTGACGGATCAGTCAAAGGTTTATGAGGGCTAAGTGTAAAGAATTCCTGTGATGGCCGAATCAGCACTGGGACCAGAATGCTTTGTTGGCCTGGTGTGACACTGGTCCCATGTAAGATTGAGTTGTTTTCTCCAGCAAATCAAGAAAAAGCCTGTTAAAGAAAGTAGCGACACCAAGAGTGGACCAAACGCACGGCAACGGCCCTCCTCCTCTCTCTCTTCATTGTGTCTGTGAACTCCAGCATGACGCGGACGGCAATATCCTAAAGTCTTCCCATCAGCAGTCTTTTCAGTGAATTTTGTTGTTTCTGCAGCAACGTGTCTGTCGACTTAAGCCAGCCAATCACAGAGCTGACTCGTTCTCCATGTGACAGGAAGCGGTGGTGGTTGTGGTGGTGGTGGTGGCCTTGCCCTTCTTGTTGAGTTTCAGGAAGCTGGGTTTCTCTGTCACCACTGTAACAGCCACTTTGTTGCTGTTGTGATTTTCCAGTTTTGTCAAGGACCGTTTCGAAGCTTTGGCGGATTCCCCATCCCTGTCAATCATAATCAAAATCACAACTGTTAGGACGGTGTTTTTGGGCTTGAAGGAACAGTTTGACGATCTGGGTTTTATGCTTTTTTGCTTTCTTGCCAAGAGCCAGTTAGCAAAAATACTGGAACCAGTTACAACAACTGAGCTTTGGAGGTGCTGATTGTATTACCTTCTGACAGCCAGGCTAACTGTTTCCTCCTGTTTCCAGTCTTGTGCTAAGCTAAGCTAACCAGCTGCTGCCTGCAGCTTCATATTTATCGTAATGCCATGAGAGTGGCATCGCCATTCTCATCTAACACGCAAGTGAAAAAGTGTATTTCCAAACATGTCTAACTATTTCTTTAAAGACAGCAAGAAGACCAGAACTCACCCGTTGTTTGGAGTCGGGTAAATGACCAGGAAGAGGGCGGTGAAGAATCCGAGGAGGGAGCCCCCAGAGGCCACCATGGGAATGACACGAACGCTGCCAACAGCCTCGACTACAGCACCCAGAGCTGAGGCCACCAAGATCTGACTGATGTACACCTGCAGAATAGCAAACGGTTAAATAACAACACAGTCTTTTTGTGTACTGTATGTATACATATACTACACGTACGCCACAAAGATTTCATGACGACAATGTCACTCACCTGGCAGGACAAGATGGCACAGTCGATGCCAAAGCCTCTGCGGGAGTTACCAGGACTGTGCCTGATGTACTGCAAAAGACAGAGACACAGTTACAGTTAATGAAAAGCTACATATTAGAAAAATAGCTTTCCACATATAATAATAATAATAATAATAATACATACAGAATGATTCTCTTGGCAGGTTAATATTACATATTAAAAAAACAAACAAGGATTTTCAAGTTGCATATGTCCGTACCTCTTTCATTTCGTGATACTGTCCCAGCAGAGCATAAGGACAATAGGAGATGCTCATGGAGATTATGCCCATGCTGCTGATCATCACCATGGACACATACACGTTAGGGAAGATTGCCATAACAGCTGTTCCTAAGGAGGGAAATAAAAGAGAGAAAAAATATGTCATTTATCAGCTGTTCACTCATTCATTTAGTTTATTCTGTTATGTGGTTCATACCTATGGAAAATGCAAGCGTCCCCATGATGTAGATGACCTTAATGCTCAGGTCAAAGTTGTCAAGGTACTTCTGAAGGATAGCTGGGGAAGGTAGATTAGCGGATCGGTTAGTACAGAGTTTAATGTCGAGACGAAAATAAAAGAGCACTTCACAGCCGAGAGCTTGGTTTCTTTAAAGGAACAGTGTGTAGCATTAAGGGGGCTTTATGGGCAGAATTAGAATGTCATATTATAACTACTGTATGTTTTCATTCGTGTATTTTTATCATCTGAAACTAAGAGTCATTGTGTTTTCGTTAGCTTAGAATGAGACATTTATATCTACATACGAAGCGGGTCCTCTTCATGGAGTCCGCCATGTTGCACCACCATGTTTCTACGGCAGCCCAGAGCGGACAAACCAAACACTGGCTCTAGAGGGGGCCATGAAGGTGTTTACTTTACTTGAAGGCCACCGTAGATGCTAGCACACACTTGGGAAGGAAGGGGTGAGCTGGGGGGGGGGGGGGGGGGGGGGTGTTCAGTTGCAACATCACCACTTGATGCCACTAAATCCTACTCACTGTTCCTTTGAGACAGTTTGGCAACCCAATATGGAAGTGTGTGTGCATGAGACTATGTGCATTCATATGTGCTTGTGTTACCTGAGCACGTAGCAGCAGTCATGGCATATATAACCAGCCCCCAACATCCCATCTGAACTCCTTTGTGATAGTCCTCCAGCAAAGTAGAGTTAAGAGGAGCCTGCGAGAGATAAAAACAGGCTTAGTTCTTAACTGGGCTGTGGATTAACTAGGCACACTCATCTTGAACCTGCTGTAGACAGCTTGACATGACATTATAAGAGTAAGAGACAAAAAGAAAAGGACCATAAGAAAATGAGAAATTTAACTTAAGGTAAATGCAGGGAAATATATATATATATATATATATATATATATATATATATATATATATATATATATATACATATATACATATATACACGTGTGTGTGTTTAGCCGCTGTTTCACGTACAGTAGGATCTCCGTGGTAGATGACTTGACCCATGAAGTCAGTGAAGAAGATGGCCTCAGCAATGATGGAGAACCAGGTGAACAGGTGACAGGCACACAGTCGCAGCAGCTCCGGAGGCATCTTCCATATGGAGTGCCACAGCAGCCGCACAGTGGTCTCAACCTAATGACAGGAGACCAGGTCAGACAACACCCACCCCAAAAAAAGACACACTGAACACACCAGAACGAAATGACGGAGTTCGAGAGTTGTCATGGCTATAAGGTTGGTAAATTCCTTCTCACCTCTCCCTCTTCGCTCTCGGTATCCCCGCTGGAGGAGTTGGTGTTTCCGCTGCGGTGTCTGTTCCTCTGTCTGTGCCTCCTCCTGTGGCTGGCCTGCACTTCGTACAGGTCGTTCATGCTGCGAGACGGCTTGATGGGATAAGCTGCGTGGGCCTGGCGGCAGCAGTAGCAGTGGCTCCCCACTCGACCGTAGTAGGAGAAGGTGCAGGACGGCTGGCGGTAGAAGATGTGACGGTGACGCGACTGTCGCATGGGGGCTCCAGTACTGGCGGCTGGAATAAGAGACGGATTATGGATCAACATTAAGTGATGGTTTATTATCATTATTCACAGGTTAAGAAACCTTAAAGATACTGAGAACAGGGGGGCAAATTGTCCCCTTCTTTTCATGGGATTGCCCTAAAGTACACTCCTTTGGATCTAGCTCTTCATCTCCTTAATGACTCCTCAGAGTTGCTGCTCCCAGAAAAGTTGAAAATATTATTTCAAATACATTGTTGTAATCAGCCAGATTCAATACAAAGACTTCAATACAAACTAATTTGTTTAAGTAATTAAATAGTTTTCTATCACATCAGTTCAAATAGCACAAAAAAAATTACTGGACAGGTCATTAATAATTACAATATTTGAATAAATACTATTATTAGTTTTTTCATTGAATCTAGAATTGTGAAAGTGAAAAATAACGTTAAGATACAAACCTTTGACCATTCCAGCCCGATGTGCCTGTCCTTTAGAGCTCAGCCCGTTGGTGCTAGCTCTGTCAGGATTAGTCACACTGGCTAACAGCCGCCCGTTCAGTGTCCGCTGCTCGTTGAGCTGGTTGTTCAGCAACGCCTCCTGACCGTCGTCATTTTCCATTTCCTGTAAGAAAGCGGAGAGGCGGGAAATTCTGGGGCTGGTGGCGTGCGTTTGGTGGTTGTTGGCTTGGAGCAGGTCTTGACTTCCTACACTGCTGCTGCGTCTGATGTTGCCAAACCGGGGTGGCGGAGTGCTGCGGTTTGGGTTGGAGAAGTTGCCTGTCGTAGGAGGCGAGCCCTGGTGGGGTGAGAGGCGGTCAGCAAAGATGGACGGCTCCAAGTGGCACAGGTACAACGCATCGTGGTCCAGGTGGTCGAGAGTGCCGTCTGCCATGGCGAGGACACTGTCACTTTTACCTGGAGACAGATGGGGAGAGATTAGTTTAACTGACGTTACATCCGGACAGAGACGACTTTGTTTCTGTGTGATTGGGATTATTTGTTTGGATTTGAAGGGTCGTTTCAGCGAAAGAAGCAAGGGCCTATGAACTTACTTCTCACAAGCTCCATCTCTAGGAAGTCCATGTCCATATCCCCATGCTCTGACAGGTTGTCTCCATAAGGGTCATAGAGGTCGTAGCTGTCCATCATTTCATCCTCTCCAATCAGTTCAAGCTTGGGGGCGAGAAGTCCATTCCTGCCATTGGTTGATGGTTGCAGTTTGGTGCGATCCGGACTCTCCTGGTGAGGACAGAAATTATTTTTATTTTGTTAAACTACAATTATATTTTAGATTGCAAACACACACACACACACACACACACACACACACACACACACACACACACACACACACACACACTCTGTACCTGATCCAGCCTGTCATGTTGGGGCAAGTAAGGCTGCTCATCGATGCTGAAGAGATGCAACACCACAGAGACGGAGAAGAGGATGGCAGCGAAGACGAACAGGATCTGCTCCTGGGACTTGAAAATTACTCCAAGGAAGGTGTGCGTCCAGTCTAAACCCCCGAGGGCGTAGCCGACCGCACCACCGAGACCTGCACACACGGACAAAAGTTTAGACGTACAAACGAGACATAAGCCGAAAAGGATTGTGTCTGATTCTCTCTGAGTGCTAGTTTATGTTAAGTTTGTGTCCATTCCAGTCAGTTACGTTAAACCTACCGTTGCCGTATTAACATCCTGTGAAAGTGTGTCAGAAGTCAGTTGTACCTGCTGAGGCAGCGTGGATGTTGAGCGCCATGTCTTGTTCCTCCGAGTCCGCCACGTCTAGCAGGTACGCTCTGATTGGTCCCTCCGTGGCGTCTGCACTAAAGTCCAACACTACCACCCCCAGCACAGTAAGAACAATTCCTATTGGTTGGCTCCCCTGCTCGTCACCCATCGACAGACCTAATGGAGAAAGACGTAAATAGACAAACAGTTATAATTGTAAAAATACGTTTGTTGTCATAATACAATTAAATAACCAACATTAAAAAAAACTGTTTGATTGTTGAACAGATAACAGAAAGAGATGTGGATACAAAATAAGGCAGATGCATATTGAAATGGGTGAATTAGTCCGAGACGCAATGATTGTTAAAAAAAGGCTAATAAATATCTACAGAAACTGAATAGAAGTCATAATTACAGTATGTACGAAAAGTCTACATAAAAGTACATATTAACTTTACTAATTAATATTATAGTAGGAAATATAACACATCTGGAATGTTAAACTGATTAGTGAGTTACAACAGCTGCACACCACTACAAAGACGTACACAAATGGGTCACTGCACATTTCCCATACTGCTTTGCATACTGCTTCATTACATTTGAGACCCAGTCCTGCCCTCGAGCTGCTCAATGTGCGTCTGTTTATGAGGGCTTAGTGTGAACTGGTATGAATGCATGAACCCAACAGAGCGACATGGGAAAGCTTGAGGATCATGTAAATATATGTGCGAGTGAGTGAGTGACGCAGCATGACTTTGCAATGAAATCCATTAACGTTGGGGAAACAAAACGTTCATAGAAGGCACATCATTGTGTGTGTGTGTGTGTGTGTGTGTGTGTGTGTGTGTGTGTGTGTGTGTGTGTGTGTGTGTGTGTGTGTGTGTGTGTGTGTGTGTGTGTGTGTGTGTGTGTGTGTGTGTGTGTGTGTGTGTGTGGGACAATGGAGCGGCACTACTCACTAGAGCCAGACAGACAGGAAGTGAATTGTGATTGGTGTAAAGGGGGAAAGCAAACAGGAAGCATTTCCCTGTGAACTGCCTGCTCCTGTGTTCCCATGTCAACACACACACACACACACACACACAAACACACTTGTATACAGGTTACTACAGTTTTCCCATATCACACTGTGTTGTCAACACACATTCATATATACATTGGAAACCATGGAAACATACACTTTCTCTCTCTTAATCTCTCATCGCCCCCATACAGGTTCTGAATATTGAGCACAAGAGTGCTGTTCACCAATTAATCCCTTATAATGTATACTCTATTAAAGTCACATGTGGTTGACTTCCTTTTGCCTGATTTGATACACACTGTGTATGTGTGCGTGCGTGCGTGCGTGTGTAGACAGATTTGGTAAGTGACATTGCAACCAGAATTATAGTGTTGTAGTTTGCCCAGAGATCAATACCTGTGAGGCATGATTGACAACTGATCAATTTGATTGATTGGATTGGTTGCATGTGTCCTTAACCATTGGATGACGTAATAAGCTGAGGGTCAAACTGAGGATAACACCAGTATCTGAACAAGGACAAGACCTGGAAGCTTTCGGCAAATGATGCTAAAAGAAGCTGTCCTGTTCTTTCAGTTCCTCTGTGGCACTAATGCATGATGGGTAAAACAGCAGCGTCTCTGGATTGCCTGAGTTTGGGGTTCAATTCCCACTGAGGCCGTGAAAGTCTCAAGTGGTTTAGATAACAGCGTTCAGCAGATGGCACAAAGCAAACCTCTTGCATTTTTAGGCCATGCTTGTGTGATTTATAAATACACTGGCGTATAAAAACAGCTGTTCTTTTTTTGAGGGGTAATAATAACAAAGTAAAAGGCATCAACTAACAAGTACATTATTTTGAAAACATTAACAGTACATTTACACACCTAACCTGCAATTTCAATATTTGATGATGCCCGTAAACCCTTTAAATTCCACATTAATGATCTTCAACTATCATTTCAATAAAATGATGGGATAATGTATTTGTTGCTCCCCCGTTTGCTCTGATGTTTGTGAAATAGGGACGCACTTCAAATAGCCTTTCCCTCTGAAAACACGATGGAAACATTAGTTTACTCGACTAACAAGATCCCTGCAGCTGATCAAAGGGCCCAGAGAGCAGAAATAAATGGAGGGCTGATATGCTCTCTCTCAGTTCCCATTCACACACACACAATATAAATATCCAACAAGAAACACTCACCGATCAGCGATCCATTCAGAAACAGTGCCACTCCTATCAGTGTCCCTATACAGAGAGCCAGGATGAACGGTCTCCTCCTGCCCCATCGCAGAGTGCAGCGGTCGCTGGCCGAGCCGATCAGAGGAGTGAACATGAGGCCGAGGACCGGACTGAGGAACCACGTCAGACTGTAGTACTGCTCTGGAAGACCTGCACACAGACAGACGGACGGATGTGAGCAATAGACAGTGATGTTGACAGGTAGCGAGAGGTGTGAGCTCTTTGATTATCATCCACATTGAGACAGATGCTCAAAGATGACCAATAAACACATTTGACCATGCAGTTTTTCTGTCATCCACCAGGGGGTGCAAGTAGCATCTTGTAGGAGTGAGAGGCATCGTTTTTTATTTGATAAGATAAGATAAGATAAGATAATCCTTTATTAGTCCCTCAGTGGGGAAATTACAGGATTACAGCAGCATCGCTCACAAGTAATAAATGAAGATAAAAAAAAATCAAGTAGTATAAATAGACTAAACAGTAAACAGTAGTAAGAAATATGACAGTAAAGAAGAATACAAAATATACCAGTATGTACAGACGGAGTAAAAATGTGAAATGTAAGATAATACTTAAACGTATTGGATATTGCACGGGATTGACAGTAGAAGACTATTAAATATACCAGTATATACAGGCGGAGGCAGAGTAAAATGTAAAATGTAAGATAATACTTAAACGTATTGGATATTGCACGGGATTGACAGTAAAGAAGACTATTAAGTATACCAGTAAATACAGACGGAGTAAAATGTAAGTGTAAGGTAAATACTTAAACGTATTTAATTGGTTTGAAGTAAGCCGAATATTTGCATATTACAAAAAACAAGGCTATGCATTTGAGTAATGCGAAACTGAAAACAAGTGATTTCTTCTAATAACTTATTGATTCTGTAATAGGGACAATGCGCAACACATTCACTGCACCAGATAGAGCTAAAGCTAAAATCAGTGGCCCCCAGTGAGTCGCAGGTTAACGTAAAAAATGCACTTTTAAAACCAACATGATAAAACATCAAAATGATGTTAACACTGTCCTGCTGTTGTGATGATCATTTTTACTTTATTTAGAATATGATAAAAAAGTATCTACTTATGATAACTGTCGTTGCAGGTGAAGTATACTGCAACATAAATTGACCGTTGTGTTGTTGCCTCAGTTGTCAACGCTGGCTGTGAAAACGCTCCAAGAGGGAAAAAAAGGAGAGAAGCCACGGCAACTGTACGCAACAGGAGGGTCTGTGTGAACATTCGCCCTGGATTATCAAACAAAGGACGACAACGTCCACTCTTGTGTGCTGGTTTAATGCAGAGAAAATGAGCAGCCGTGTGGAGTCTCAGCCATCACGTTTCCTGGGCTTTTGTGACACAAAAGAAACGACACCTGTCCATCCTGTCCATCAGGATTATTGAAACAAATAGTGTATTTGTTTCATGCTTCCTTTGAAAAGTACAAACGTTTTTAAAGTGTTGTTGTCATTCCCGACTACTGGTACTTGAATAGACTTGATTTAAACGTATTAACTTGAAAGCAGGAGGTCATGAAAAGTCACTGAAAGTCCTGCTGGCTGAAGCAAAAACAAACGGATGAAAGGGGGGGGGGGGGGGGGGCTCACAAGCCTTTGTTGAGTGTTTTAAATTTAAAATCCATGTCCTGAATTAAATGAATTGGACTTGACCTTAACTTAGACCGTTATGTCCATGGGCCTTTGTTACTGAGCACATATTTAATTATGTTGTGCCTTAACTTTCCATCGCCGAACACCAGGTGAAGATTACACACACACACACACACACACGACAGGATCTCAAATTAGAATGGATGAAATACCTTTGTACATTTAGCTGTAAACACACAGGACGGAACAATATACCGGAAATAGTGTTCAGTAAACATTTTATAATAGTTTTTAATAATGTCAGACAAGAGCCTGCACACACAAACCTGTCATCAACAAAACCGGTTCTCATACAACCTCACAAAGGTGTCTGTCGGGGCAAGGGACAACCCGTTTATATACACACACACACACACACACACACACACACACACACACACACACACACACACACACACCTGTGAGCTAAATATGTTTCATAATCAAAATAAAACTATTTTATTTTATCACCTTGGGATATTCACGTACTGTAGAGTTAGAGTTTATTATGAGGTTTACACGGATTATAGGAAGTATTATAGCATATTTTTACAGTAAATTCTATAAAAGAAACTGATCGGAAAGATAGGGGTTGAAAAGCAAGACTATATAAGTCGCGATGAGATTTGAGATGATTACAAATATGACACATTTCTGACCGCATTTACTTTTAAAGATATTCACTGACAGAACTTTCCAACATAAGCAGGTTTGCCTTGTTTGAATGACAAAGGTAGTGTCCAGTATTCAATAATTCAAGATGGAAAATATAATATTATATGTTCTTAATGCCTGTCATCAGGTCCGATTCCCTGCGATACCATACAAAAAAGCGGTGGTGCTCAACAATTGTGTCCACAGGGGCGGCCAAGTTCATAATTCATAACTCACATAGTTCATAACTCACAACAACACTCATTGCCCGAGGATATTGATAAACCAAGATATTTGCTTGTCTGTTCTTGTCTATTGAACTCATAATTAAAACATTCCTCACACTGAAAATAATAATGTTGGTATTTCTAAAGTTTCTTACCAACCAGAGCCTAACCCATCAGTTTGATTACATCTCAATAAAAAAAAACAATCATTGCATAATTAAACCAGTTATCCTCGAGTCATTACACAGTGGTGTTCCATTATCACCACCAAAAAAAACACACAATTACATCAGACTACACCCCTTGGACACGTGATTTCACTGCGCTGCTTAGAGGAAGAAGATGAGGAGGAGACAGACGGTCTTTTAGCCGAGTGAAGTCAGCTGAATCGCATATAATTAAATCTGAACTTTATCAAATAAAAACACATTAAATGCCATTTGGCCGCCACACTATCCCTTTCATATGGAGACACGAGAGACGGACTCTGAAAACATCTACTCATGGAGTCCGTCCCACTCTTGATAATCTTTCCACCTGCGGTTTGAAGGTACGGCAGCCAAAGGTGGCTCAAATAATGAGTAATAGCTTTGCTTGACATTTGGGAAATACATCTTTGACTTAAGATGTTGAAGTAGTAAAGGTGTATTTCTCTACGCTCATTTCTAAAAAGGTATTTGTGTGTTTGTTTTACTGTAAAACGCAAAACAAAGTGCACCATTCAGAGAGTATCCCTTTAAGTGATTTCAAGCCATAATCCCCTTGTATTTGTTATTAAATCTACAGTACAGAGTGCTGTAGATCAATATATTGATATTTCATTCCTCAGTGAACAATAGAGATGGAAGAAAGCTGTGCATCGCGAGCGAGTTGATAGCAGCTAATGTGATTGAGACGACATTAGGCAACATTAAATACATCTTAAACGCATTTTCATACAACAGACCTCTGTAATGACGGCGCCACCATATCAACAATATAAAGCTTGAGTAAAATGTCCCCACCTCCCCCACAGATCCTTCAACAGACCTTTAAAATCAGTTACGTTTGTGAACACGGCGTCTGAGGTGTGACTCTGGATAGTTCACCTGCTGACTGAGGCAGTACATCCAGCATAAGAAGCTCATTTGGTTGGTAAATTCAGGGAAATGTTGCATTGGCTCCACACAATGGGTGTCTCTGAGTGTGATGATGATGAAGCTGTTTTCAGCATTTTGAAGTTTGAGAAGGAGTTTGTTTGTTTACAAAATGCCGCGGTCATGTGAAAGCCTCCCTGCTGCAATCATGGTAATTTTCATGTTGATAAAACCGGTTTCTCCTCACGTCAACAACGCGATTTATTGCCGCATTACAGCTCTGTAACTGCCAGATATGTCTTGGTATTTTCCCCATCTGTTTAAATGATGTCTGACAGTCAAACTTAGAGGGCACTCATGCAGTCATGGGTCACTGAAAAGACATGTGTCACATATGCAGACTATGTTGCACAAAACGGTTTAGTGTGCCTGCACTTCACACCGTCTGCCAAGTATTATAACTTAAATGTTTGTCCACAGGACCACAGGTATATGGAGAGTATTACGAAAGAATGATACATGCCGGGCAATCGTGTTTCTTTATGAAGATTATTTCTTGCCTTTCTTCGTTAGTCAGCAGTGGAGAAAGGACAAGAAAAGTGCTGAGAGAGCAACAATGTGAACACATGGTGTGCATCTACTAGCATTGTGCCACATTGTCGCTTTGCCCTCGCTCCAAACTTCACAGGTCCTGTACAACTGTCGACCTCGGTGTTTCTCATGAGCGGGCCATAAACAAGGCTTGACCCCTGTCTCCGTGGTGACCAGGTCTTCGGACACCCTGTCACCACGGAGACTCCATCACCTTCACTTCCTGGCTCCTAATATGGCCGCGTCATTCACACGGGGCTTCCTGTTGTGCGGTTTGTTCAAACTAAGGAAAACTTTGTTTCCCTCCGTTTATTTTTATTCCCCCTTGCTGTCTGTCTTACACTTACACACACACACACACACACACACACACACACACACGCAACCGGACATTTAAAACAGTAGTATGCACACATACAAAAGGCACATACACAATACCTGTTTAAACTCAAACAGTGGCACCACCATAAAACAGGAGACAAAGCAGCAGATAGGAATCTGTCTGTCTGAAGGTTTGTCAACATCAAAACAGGAAAACTGTTTCCCCCCCACACACACACACACAAATGATACAAAACAAAACACACAGCTAGTAAATAAAGACGTCTCTGTTCCCACACACACACACACACACGCAGACACACAAACCTACCATAATAGCTGAGTTCCCACACACTCGTAGTACTGTAGGTACACACACACACAAACACACACATTGACAGGGAACAATACTGAGAGAATCAAGACTCAGGAAGTATTTCAGAAAGAGAGAAAAAGAAATGAATGCAGTAAAGAGAGAGTGTGAGAAAGGATTGAGATGAAAGAAATGTTTAAAAAAGGGTTAGGATAAGGTGAGACAAGGAGGGAGGAAACGGAGAAAAGAGAGGGAGAAAGCCGGAAAGATGGAGAGCCGGACGGAAAAGGTTAATATTCAAGCCGGCAGCCGGCGAGGATTGTTGTTGATTGATCGTGGGAAAGAAAAATGCACAATCTGCTCCATCTATCATCAAAGTGCTCATTTTACTATGGACATTTCCTCCGCACACACAAACACACTAAATATGGAGCCCAGTGTGTGACTGTTGAGTACAGGCTGTCCGTTCACACCAACTTCTGCGCAGACTTCGTGCGTTTCTCCACATCGTGCCTGCACTCAGAAATAATAGAATAAAACTCTGTGGTTCCAATTTGTTTCCAAACAACAATCAAATTTTTTAGATTTCAAAATCGCATTGTGTGAATAAAAGATATTAAAATGTGAAAAAAAAGGGACGGTTATGCTTTTTAGAATCACATGAGCCAGAATTTGAAGTTGAAATCAATTCTGCGATAGCTTTTTTCCTTCAAAACAACATATACTCAAGTTTTTATCTACTGCATTTTGTTTTTTTTTAATAATGTCAAACAAACTATGCCCAATGTTTCCTTCCTTAAAGGGACGTCTGACATCAGTTGATATTCACAATATTCACAACAGTCCTTTCCTTGTTTTCAGGAAGTCCTGAACAATAATTAGTGTATTTCTGTTTTTGCACTATGATTTGTTTTGAAATTATTTCCTGAAGCTACATGGATTAGTAGAAAGTTCCCTCTGTACTCTGATGTTCTGGAAATATCTTAGCCCTAAAGAAATGTCAAAACACGCTAAAAACTCTCAGAAATATTGAAGTGCATATCCAATCTGCAGACAAGATACTTATTGCAACTTTAATCTTAAAATAAAATGATATGGGGGCTTATTAGTTCTGTTTTGATGGACGAGAGTCAGGACCAGATGATTCTGTAATTGGACTAATGGATAATCACATTTAACTAACTAGAGATATGATCTAATATTTGTTTGGGACAAAATGATCAAACAGAGACTATAATTAATGCAACGCACACCAACAAAACGAACAAAAAACACGAATGAATTGATTCTACTGACAAGTCTCTGTATCCGAAGCCTTAAATATTTTTTCCTCTGTGCTATAAGGCTCCATTGTTGCCCAGAAATTATTAAAAACACATCAGTGAGTCACGTTGTTGCACCGAGTGACAAGTTCACGTATTACCATGAACATGAGCGCTTTATTTTCAGTCAATCCTGCTGCCGTTATTACTCACATTTCAATGTTAATCCACTGCGGAAAGTAGTTCCGTACAAATGCACTATTTACTCGTGTCAGCTTAACTTTTTTTTTTTTCCCAATGAAACATTTTCTTACTTGTTTTTGAAGATTTATGACTTCAGTAGAAAACAAATGGGCTTGAGAAAGCGTTGGGAGACGGACTAACACATTGTTGGTTATAGTCTCTTCATGGGATTAGTTATCAATCAAGGAAAATATAAAAAATTGCTTGAATCCATTTCCTTATTAATATTTATTGCTTCGTCCAATATGCTGACTCGCAAAAACCTCTCAAACCACTGTCTATTTGAGTAATTTGAATTACACAGTGAGTACAAATTCACCTTCACAAGCTGTAATCATGTGCCATGAGGAATGTATATTTTCTCTAACTCCTCCATTCCTATCTGAGTTTTCTACTTCACCTCCCATGATGATAACAATATTGTGTTTCTTATCCGGTAAACAAACCCCAGCATCACTCTATCCTCACGTCTACACGTCTACACCTCTCCATCTCTCTCTCTCTCTCCAGTCTCCCATCACTCGTCCAAACAAAAGTCTTTTCTCCTTCCAGCTCCTATAAACTCAACAATCTTGACTTTTTCCCAAAGAACTGACAAACATCCACTTCATTCACTCCTTCTTTCCCTTCATCTCTCCTCTCCCTCTGTTCCCATCCCTCCCATTCCCATTCTCCCATAAACACAAAACAATCCCTCCATATCCTGCGCTGGCGTGAGAAAACCCACGAGAAAAATGACAAGCATCCCGAAAAAGAGCCGGAGAAATGGTGTGAAAGTGAGAGTAAGGCAGAGGTCACGACAGGGAGAAAGTGGGCAGGAAGGAAGGAGGGTAAGAGCGAGAGACTGAGGGGACAGAGAGCACGAGGAAAGGAAAGGAGGAAGCAGGTGTTTTTGACGAAACAAAACATGTGAACTGAGTCAGGTGTAGCGTTCAGAGAGGAGGAAAGATAGTGAAGGAAGGACTTTGGAAGCAGATTTGAAATATTTACATCAATATTCTATTATTGATAAGCATGGGGTTGTAGGTTTTAAGCCAACATAGCTGCAGGCTGAAGGTCCATTTGTGTCTCTGCAACTAACTAGATCGCTTCTGTATATTCCTCTCGTTAGAAAAGGACAAACTGAGATCTAAAATATATGCAAACATTAAGCTGTCACACCAGCAATACCTTGGTCAGGTGTTTGAGTATTGTTTCATGTTAACGGCTACATCAGCAACATTTGTGATGACTAGTAATGTTTTTATAAGAAACTTGAAATGCATATGTTCCAAAAAATTCCAGATTGGGGTTTTAAGCTAGTTGTTACAGAGTGAAGACATTTTTGCTCTAGTTTAAGGTTACAGTGAACCCATTTCCCCTTAACCTTCTGCACCTACTGAACAAAACAGTTTGTCCAAGAGGATTCTGGGAAATTAAGTAAATGGTCAATCATTTACTTAATTTCCCACGGTTTTGTTCAAAAACTTGGCCTTTACAACGAATGTTTATAGGGCCAGTAGCTCAGCAGCCACTTAATTAATAGACACAGAGTTAACATATGTTAATGAGTGAACATCTCTGATAGAGAGAGTGACGGAGGTGCTATTGAATAAAACAAAATGAAAAACAACAATGTGCCCAAATAACAAAAAAATAACATGAATGTCGTTGATGGGTCTTAACAGTAACTCTCATTTCATAGCTCAAACGACAAATGCAGACTGGTTCTGTTTTTGTGCCTGACGTAAATCATCTTGAGCATTTATTTCTGATGATGGGTGTAAAAAGCTGCATTAATCCACAGTGATTCAGAGTGGTGAAATTAAAAAAAGACATTCGTTCGAATTCACGGAGGGTGCAAACATTGTATAGGCACTATACATGTTGGACTAACCGCTTTCTACCGAACATACTCTGCAGATATTTGTGAAACCTGGTGAACGCTGCTGAGACTAAAGCAAATATAGAAAAAGGTGCCAGACTGTGCTACCTGCTGACCTCAGCCAAAGTGTACGCTCTCATGAGAGCAGACAAAGGAAGGGGAACGATCGAGGCGTTGGGGAAGAAAGGAGTGAGTCACTCGTTGGGGAAGAAAGGAGTGAGTCACTGTACTCCCCAGAAGTAAGAGATGGCGAGAACACCAATCACATACCAGACACACACACAGACTCAACAAGCCGCACAGCCAAGGGCATCATTAACAAAGTACCTGGCAGAGTGACATACCGAGCGATGTGTGGCTCAACAGACAACAACAAACTGACAATCAATGCAGAAAGGAGAATAGTGCTGGTAAGAAAAGAAAGAAGAAGAGATAAGACAATGATACCTTAAATACTGTAGCTTCAAATTGCTTATTTTTACATTAATTTGGAAATTATTGCACATAAAAAGAACTGAAGCCAGTCATGGCTTTTCCTTATGTGATGGTTGATGGTTTTATATTTTATGTTATTTGTCTCGTCAGCTCATTCTACACAAAACAGGGTGGTTGTAATCCAATAAATGCATGTGTGTGTGTGTGTGTGTGTATGGGGTAAACAAAAAAAACACCAACGTCCTTTCTATGTAAAAGGTGGCATTAAAATTGCATGAAGCAAGCATATATGCATGCGCACACACACACACACACACACACACACACACACACACACACACACACACACACACACACACACACACACACACACACACACACACACACACACACACACACACACACACACACACGCTTCAGCAGAGTTATGTAACATCACTGCAGTAAACTGGCTACATCCTACTGAGAGAGACACAGACAGAAGGAGAGACTGAAACTGAGTAAGATATTTAAGGTGTCAAATCTGGTGAATGCTGATCCCAAAAATGTCCAAATGTATTTATTGAGTTCTATTTTAATGCCTCTACCATTAATAAACAAACCATATGTGACTGACAGCAGGGGGGCGGGCCCTCAGACTGAGACTAACCTATGACACAGGAAGCTCCAAACAGCATCACCGGCTGCGCTTTCACTACCAAAAAAGCAATCGATGAAGCCGATCAGCCAGTGATCTGATGCAACCACAAATACAGTAGTTCAGCAAAGACTCTCGTTATAGTGGTGCCTTCAGGTGTCAATTCAAAACGACAGAAATGCAAAGGTTTAATTGGTTGTGATGAAGTTTCCCTTCAACTCATAATGGACAATATGACAATAATATATCCATAAGACTTCCATTTTGCTATCATAATGTGTGTTAATGATCGTAACAACCTTAAAAGGTGTGTTAACTGGTCCAGTTCATGCAATATGAAAGCTGGGAGGACCAGAGTTAGCTGATGATGTATTTCTGAGGTTTTCCGAGTTTGTATAGATGGGATTCCCGTGTAGTTTGTTTTTCTGTCTGTAAAAACAGGTCACCATTATAAGCTGTGCTACTACTGTACTACGTACCTTTTCCAGGGATCAAAGTGGCAAAATAAACCGAAACACTGGCTGAATAGGAATACAATAGGGGAGAAAACACTTGCTGTTATCCTGACATTGGCAGTTACCGGTATGTCCTTTTCTTAAAGTAATAATCTAAAAGAGTTTCATTTAAGTAAATGTCTGCTAACTATCCATGGCTGGATGACGTAACACACTGCTGATGCAGCCGATGGCCAGCTGGTGAAAGCTCTTGCATTTGCAGTTTTACTAACTGGGCGTCTGTGGCGACATTCCTGGAAGAATTACGAAACTGCGAGATCCAAAAAACACAAACATGTATATAAAAAGGTTCTTCCTTAATTTGTATTGCGTTTCAGATCTCACAAGCAAATGGAGATAATAAATTGACCTTTAATACCTTCCTGGGAAATATATATATATATATATATATATATATATATATATATATATATATATATATATATATATATATATATATATATATATATATATATATATATATATATATATATATATATATATATATATATATATATATATATATATATATATATATATATATATATATATATAGTATATTCCTGTTGTAAACATGGAGCACTAGTGAGAGCCCACAAACATCTAAAAACATCCCACGTTCATCATTTTAGCCAGAGACATGACTGTACCGCACGAGATTAGTCTTGTCAGCATCCATCCATCCTTCCTTTAAGCTAAATATACCTTCAAAGTGAGCAATGGCAGATGTGTTTCTACTCTCTTCTTAAATACACACATATAAATTAAGCCTTTACAGCCATTACTACATGTCTCACTGGCTGCTATTAAGGCTGTCTGTGTGTGTGTGTGTGTGTGTGTGTGTGTGTGTGTGTGTGTTCGGTTTTATAGATTTTCTCGTCTGGTTGACTGACTGCAGTACTACCAGTCCAACTTGTTGTGTACTTTATGAAAAATAAACTCATTTAAAATCGGAAAAAAGTGACATGGACACATAAATGAGTAGTAAAGAGCGTACCGTATATTTCATAAGCAATACAATCAATTTGGACCTAATTTTGTGGCTAATATTACGAATATTTTTGCTCACAATGTGTTTTTGCACAACATGTTAGAGCTATTGTTGTAAACATTTGGTAATTAGATGATATTAATACAACAGTTTCATCTTGGATGGATATTTCTCAGTAGACCGCCTGAGGATCAGGGTGCCGTTACGATTAATCGTTTCATAACGTGAAAGAGTGCCGCTGTGCGATTCAAACACTCTGCATGAGGAGAATTATTTGCGGCAGCTTTATGTCCCATAAGGCTCGTGCTGAGATCACCGTAGAGCTCCGGGGTTACCGGCTGTGATGCTTTGACGGAGCCCAATAGGTGAAGTGTTAATGCAGTGTTTTGGAGGCTGTGTGAATCTTCTTAAACGAGACATCTGTGATGAGACAAACATCCGACTTATTACACCAACACATGGAAACTCTACCCGTTTGTGGAGTGAAATAATTAATTTATAGGTCAATGTATTAATACTTGATCACAATTTTGATTCATGATCCTTTGAATGTCACTTCACAATTCCTAAAATAACTATTACTAATTACTATACCAATTTAATTACTATTTCATGTTTATTCATAAAAATAGTCAATTAAATAATCATTTTTATAATCAAATGTAAAGCAAAAAGAGATGCAGAACATGTCTGTCAAA
This sequence comes from Lycodopsis pacificus, assembly GCA_028022725.1. NCBI lineage: Eukaryota > Metazoa > Chordata > Actinopteri > Perciformes > Zoarcidae > Lycodopsis > Lycodopsis pacificus. Next base: position 14,530,193 of record CM051706.1, on the reverse strand, counting down.
GTCATGAAGTAATATCTATGGTTTGCTGCCATAGCGGCCAATACGCTGCTGGTCATACCAGATCAATTGAAGCTGCAGCAAAGTGTCTTGACTTGAGCGAGGGCATGTTTTCTTTTGTGGTTATGAATTGATAGATGTATAAACTGATGCAGTCATTCTACATGAATAAAGACTCTCCTCTCAGGGTCTAAATAGAGTCATGATTGAACTTGTTTTTAATGGTTTAAATATAAAAACACACTTATTTATGATGTGTTTATGTGCTCCATAAAATGTTTATTGAGCAAAACAATAGCACAACATTTATGGTGATAATTGTTATTTGCAGCCTCCGTTTGAAGAATTTGCTTCCCCTGATGTTTCTTTGTCCCTCGTCATCACCTGAGAGCTCTGTGGTGGTTTGTTTTTGATGACTTCACCTCCCTGGAGGGGGAGAGCTGGGAGCAATGTGCTGACAAACAAATACACACATTCAGCTCTGCATGCCTCACATATCTTACACTAATAGCCCACACATACCTAGCTTATCGCCTGTTGCATGGAAAACCGTACACACCCCACGAACGCACAGAACGTGGCTTTGTCTTTAAGACTAAAGCTTCTGCCGACTCTGCATTTACATCACGAACAACCAAAGATTTGAGTTTCAGAGATTTTGTTTCCTGCATTCTGGTGACTTTTAAAGACTGAAAATAGCTAAATAAATAAGTAAACTGCAACAGCAGTTTTATGTGAAATACATATATTAAAGGCTCTCATCAAATCCATCAGTCTATAGCTTTTGGATTCTCAGAAAAGAATACAGAATATTTAGTTTTTCTGCATCTAGCAAAGCCCAAAAAGCCCAAAAGTACTGTAATTTTCCGCTGAGCCCAGTGACGAGCGCAACTCGAACCGCGTTGTGTCGTGAGCAGCTCTCATGTGGTGTTGTATTGTTGTCCGGGGTGACGACAGTAAGGCTTATTCATGCCGTGTAAAACCAGAAACAGGTTTTGATAACGCAAAGGAAACAGCATTTGTCACAAATCTGTAGAAATACGGGAGAATTTGTGACTGCGGGAGGAAACTGGGAGAGGGCGATGATGAACGTTAGTCTCCCGGGTCGGTAAGTGCGCCCCCCTCATGGCCCACGAACCACAGCTTGGGAACCACTGGCATCGATCATCGCATACTAATGTCGGTGTTTGCCTTGGCCTTTGCCCATTGTGTCAGTATTACCCCAAATAACCCCGACCTGCAGCAGGGGTGATGTTGTGTCTCCACGTGTGTGTACAGGAATAACATTAATAAACGAACAAAGTCACTGCAGACATTACATAAAGTGCTATAAATAGGATGGTTTTTAATAACTGAGGAGACATGGTGTGTTTGTCTCTCTCCCTCTCTGCAGAAAGACAAACGGAGGACCGAAGATTGCGGTTTGAAAAGGTCTCTCAAGCTGGCAAGAATACAATTCACACTACGAGTGTATCGTATTTCTCACTTATTAACTCTAAAAAGATGTTTTGTCTCTTTCCCTTCCCACATACAGTGTTTCATCTGCCCCTTGATAAATGCTTGCATCTGTTGCTTCCTCATATACATGAACCTTTTATTCCATCTATTCACCTGTCCTCCAGCTACTCTGTCCCATGAAAGACTTGGGTCAGATTATGACGATTCGTCACAGTGTGACATCGAGCCAGTCATTTATATAACCCTGTATTACTCCGTCTGCAAGGGCATCTGCTAGATTAGACCAGCTGACAGGACAGGATCACTCAGTGGCTTAGCCTACCTGGGATGCAAGCAATGCAAGATCAAACTGATTTCAACCTACATGCAACGCGGAAATCTAAATGCTGTAGGATGCTGTATAAATTTACCATGTAGCCAAATTCAATGGAGTCATTGATGTTAGCATGCGGCAGCTAAAATTGCTAAGATGCGACGGAACAAAATAAACGAATAGCATTTTGCAAATGACAAAACCAGATGGCCTTTTTTTTGCATTGTACTGAATCTAGCGTTCTGGGCTTCAGGCAGTGACAGCAGAAGGCCACTGGTCCACTGTGCTGCATGCTAACATGCTACCATGAGCTAGTTACCATTTGGTTAACTTCAGGGTTTCCTGCAGTGTTTTATAGCGGGACGGGGGCCACCCTGCCTGAAATTAAGACCAACTCAGCCAGCATCACAGTACACATCTACTTACTAAATTGATCAGACAAGATGCATCAGGAACTGTGTCGAACTGTGGCTGGTTCATCCAAGGAAATTGAATAATGTAACGGTGAAGACACACAACCTGAATTAATAGGAGGACATTTCCAGTTGGATTGTAGTAATCTCCTTTAGTCAGGACAAGAAGGCCTCCAAAGAAGGATAACAATGCTGCAGAGCTGCCAGCCCTGGACTGTTTTGGGTACCACATTGGTGGCACGGGCAGTGCACAGCCAGTACAAAACAAAATAAAGAGATTAAGTTTAAACAAGACTAATTGTGAAAATATGCTCTTTAGGTCACCTTCAACCTGTTTCCAATAGAAAGTCAACTTATCTCAAGAATTGTTTGAATGACAATCGCATAAATCTAAATATAAGATACATTGCTGCACTATAATCAAGAACACTTAAATCTAACAAACATGTTCATTTGTGTCAAAGACAAGTTGAAATTGTCTCATCACGCAAGCAAGTTTTATAAAATGTTAGCTAGCGATAGTAACACACATTAAAGCTTGGGTTGGTAATGTTCTTCACAAACGTCTTTGTTACATTTGTTGAAATGATCTTTACATCACTGACCGCAATGATTGAACGGTCTAACCGAAAACAACAACAAAACACGGCGTCTGCGCTCTCCGCCTCCTCCTCGTTCCGCTCCTTTTCTTTCCACTGCTCGTCATCTCTCTTCATCCCCTTTCTCATCACTAACTCAACCTCTCCCTCGCTCTCACCTCACTTTAAGCTGCATTCAGTCTTTTATTTTTAACCGTGCCTATCTCACTGGTTTGAAGGAGAAGCGAGACGAAGTTTTAAAAAAGGTGGCGTGTCATGTGATTGGTCCATCGGTGCTCATGTATTGAGCACGCTCATGCATGCCTTTAGGGGAAAAGCCCGTCTCCTTGTATGAGTGACTGCTGCCAGGAGACAAAAACAGAAAAGAGCTCTGCATGCTCTCCACACCTTGTAAGGTAGAATCTTCTTATCCTTTCTCTGTGTTTAGTAAACATGGGCTCCTTGACCCAACTGTGTGTGCGCTTCTCTCACACACACACACACACACACACACACACACACACACACACACACACACACACACACACACACACACACACACACACACACACACACTAATAAACTCTTCCTTTCTCTGACCCCAGTGCTGTGGGGTCACACACACACAATGGTTTCACTCAGGGCGAGCCAACCAGCCTGCTATCCAGCTAATTCCAGTAGCTACAGTCAGTCTCCAGCACGCATGAAGCATTAACCACATGGACGGGGGGGGGGGGGGGGGGGGGGGGGGGGGACGAGGGGGGACGGGGGGGGTCGATATTTGTTATCCTAAAACTTGGACTCCTGCCCACATGGTTGGGGGGGGGGGGGGTGTTTTCATCTCACTAGGCCTGTTTGTTAGCAGGCTACAGACATGAATCAATCTGCACAAAACCGGCCATTGTGTGGGGAAACGCATTAAGACATATCGCTTCTAAATGGATTCACATGACAAAACCAACTGGAGGGTGGCGCAAAGAATTAAAGATGGTTGCTCAGGACAGGAAGTAAAATCTTTGTTCACATGATTTCTGATTCAGACAGCCCACCGACAAACTGACGGGTTGTCTTGTTTCACAGTTTGTAGGTTGGTGGTCACTCCAGATACCCAAATGTATGTGCACAAGCACTGAAAAAGTGGCCTTTTTCATAATATGCTGTCCTCTTGAACAAAAGGCTGCAATCTGAACAGATCTCCTGTATCCTGCTACATTTCAGGCACAGCAACGTGCATCTCCTAATTAGTATAGAATTGAAACACGTTGCACTGAGCTCTACTGAATCTACTTCATAATTCATTTGGATGGAAGGCAATCTGAAAAAAAGGTCAGATCGGAGCAGCAGCCAATTAGCAGATGAAAAGACAAACATGACGGGATTAACTCTCCGAACCTGTGAGGAATCTCAGCGAGACACCAAAATCACTGCACAGTCTGTTTTAGTATTATTCATTTCAGTGGAGTAATCTGTGGCAGTTGAACCTCTCAGTGGCTCCAAAATCTACTAACAGCGGCTCAGACCTAAAAAAAATAGGTTGGGGCAGCTCACCCAGGGCTAAAATTAGAGCAAAAACATGCAGCAACAGCACTGGTCTGACACTACAACAGGAGACGAGCCTGATATAAGGCCACAGTGATTATGAGTTGAAGGTACACATTGTTTTTAAGGATCCCACCATTACTTTCTAAATGCTGACCATGGCGTTTGCTGCCATGACATAATAGACATTTCAGACACTTTCTTTTGAACATTTGGCAGATCTCAGTACCCTTCCTTTGGAAATAACAGAACATTGGAAACGTTTTCAAAGCCTTTCTCCCCGTGGCGGCTCATCCTGGGTGAGCCAGCCAGGAGTCATGGTGGCCACAGAGCGTCCTGCCACTCATGTCGCCTTGGTTATGTAAGCTAGGAGATCACACTACGCCACAGAGGGCGATGGAGAGATTTGGAGAGAAAGGGAAGGGAAGGGAGAGGGGGAGGGGGGGATTGAATGGGAAGTGACTTTGAATTATAAACAAGGTTACGGCTGTTTCAGCGCTCTCTCTCTCTCTCTCTCTCTCTCTCTCTCTCTCTCTCTCTCTCTCTCTCTCTCTCTCTCTCTCTCTCTCTCTCTCTCTCTCTCTCTCTCTCTCTCTCTCTCTCTCTCTCTCTCTCTCTCTCTCTCTCTCTCTCTCTCTCTCTCTCTCTCTACTCTCTCTCTCACTCTCTCTCCTCTCTCTCTTCTCTCCCCTGAGGACTCAGTGTCCTCCAGACACTTGTCAATTCTCTGTCAAAGACAATGCTTGGTGCAAATGACAGTAAGCCCACTGCGACTGGATGTCTGTCTGTCTCTGTGTGTGTGTGTCTGTGTGTGTCAGACAGCAAGCTAGCTAATCTCCAGATAGATCAAGTTGAAGTCCATCTGAACAAGGTTGAAGAGGACTTGGTGTAAATTTAGCTGCCAAGGTGTCCTCTTAAATGCCAGAACAACGTCAGGACAAAACAACACGACTCCCTGTTCCCGATCACAAACTATATTAAGTTCACCGGCACTTTTGTATTTTAAACATTACTTCTTATTCCTATTAACACGGATGCAATCCTGGATCCTGTTCATATCCTTCTTTTGTCCTTTTTAAAATAATAATAGAAATCTGAATATATTTGGGTTTTAGACTGTCGGTCGGATAAAACAGGACATTTGAAGACATCATCTTGTTTTATGTAGACTCCGTATAACAGACGGCCCACTAGGAGCCTGCTAGGTGAGGATGAGATGCTCTGCTTTGTGTTTGTAAAACTGAATATTCAGTGTAAATCTGTGTGTGTGCATGTGAACTCTTTACTCACCTATCTGCAGCAGTACAGGCGTCACCAGCGCCGTCTCCATGGCGTAGCAGAACTCCCGGCCGAACATCACGGCCCCATGCATCACCCATCTCTTCAAGGGTATGCCTTCGAGCGATCCCTCGCTCGCCGCCGCCGCCTCCTCCGCTCCTCGACCTCTGCCTCCATCCATCGCGGCCTCCTGCGTCCTCGTCCGAGCCCGATGCCGTGGTGTTTTTGGCGTTAACCCCGCCCACCAGAGATCCGACCTGCATGGCGTCGGCCTCTGTGTTCTGGGAGGCATGTTGGAGGGCATGCACGCAGTGAGAAGACAAGTGCACCCCCTCTGACACGCTGACAAATCAACAGAATACTGCTTCCACACCTTCCTCAAACTACTCGTATCAAGTCACTCGGAGTTACTCTAAAACTGGTAGCGACCTAATTACAATCTTTACAAGCTACAAATTGCAGCCTGTGGTAGTAACTTGCTGGTTATATATTACTGCTTTAAAAGAATAATACCCAGATAGAGGTGTTCAAGTGTGCTAATACCACCATCAAAAAAACTAAAAACCCTGTAACAGATAGTGTCCCAGCATTAAAGGTAACAAAAGTAATCTTGGGTCCTGCTAAAACTCAACAAGGCTATGGACACCAAATAAATGAAGAAAAAAAACTGATCTATAGATCTGGCATGTTAATGTGAAATATAATGAAACAATCAGCAATCAGTTGTCCTCTGAACAAGTTGTCCTAAAAACAACTGCAGCCTAATTTAAGCAAGTGTTAATCCTCCTCTCTCTCGAGTCGAAATTATTTTTTACGAAATCAGCTTTCCAAAGGCTTGTAGAAATCCAGGAGAAATAATGGAAGCTGTTGAATTTTCACAGGAAGAGTGTGCGGTACATTCCAAGAGTGAGTTTGTGTGTGTGTGTGTGTATGTGTGTGTGCGTTTATGGCTTTTTTTTGTCATCGAGGTTTCTCCCTCTTTTTCCTACTGTCTATTACAAGCTGTAAAAATCCATATAGAAGACCATTCAGTAAGTTCCAGAGTCATTTTGTATATAGAGGGCTGGATTGAGGGCTGGATGACGGAGTGGGTGGGGGCTAGGAAGAGGCCACTGGGGGAGGGGAGGGGGGGAGGAAGGCAGGTAGAAAAGGTGGGCGGAGCTCTTCTGAAAATCCCCATCGATTGGCTGATCAATCTGGAGGAAAACACCAACAGGAAGACAACCCAGCAGGGTGGAGAAGCACAGCACCACAGCGCAGACGTCCCATTGGTCAGGAGGAGAAATGACCGGCGGGGAAAAAGAAAAAAAAAAAAAGAGAGAGAAACACATCAGTATTTGTGACAGCAATTTGACTTTCACATTCACTGACCAGAGGACGGGCACTTTGCTGCATATATACAAAAAACAACAGTATTTTTCTCAGGTGTATCAACATGGAGGTACTCTGTGAAGGCAGAGCGTCATTTGACACAAGCAGAGAGAAGAAGAGGTGAAGATACAGCAGCCAGTACGTGCCGATCCTTCGGGTTGATGCACGTAAATGCTGGAAAAAGGACAATCGGGCTTCTATAGTAAACACTGGCTGTGGCTGTTTTGATGTGCATCATACGTCAGCTGTTTCTTTTACCCTTAATTTCTTTATCAATGCCGCCTGATCGCCAAGCTTGAAACATGTCGCCGTCCAGAACAGTTGTTTTTCCAAGTAATTCACAAATATTATGCAACATACTCCATCAGACAACTTGAACATAAGTTTATAACTTTATCAGTTATAAAACATAACTGAAACCAAAATACCAGTCAAATGTATTGTACTGGCCCGGAGGCAGAAATGTCAGAGAACAATAATTCAAAACCTGGATGAATTAAACCAAAACTATTTATGTGACCAGACACCATAAGGCAAGAGAGGAAATGTGTATCCGTATTGTATTTGGGTAAAGCCAACCTACGTGGGTTTGAATCTGTAGAGACCGAGTTGTGTGAAAGTAGCAACGCGCTGATACCACAACTCAAGACACGCTCCTATGAAAAGAGTCCATTTTTAAAGAGTGTAATTGGTTCGAGCACATGATTCATCCGCGCAGACACTCGGACAGTCTTTCAAACTGGACGGGGAGGATGAAAGCATGCGATGCATTTGTGAGAAACGTATTCAAGTTGAGCTACTGTTTCAAACAGAGGGCTTGTGTGTGCTTTGGTGAGAAGAATTGAAAGGATATGTGGACAGAAAAATAGAGAGAGGAGAATGAGGCATGAAGGCCTTCAGCTAATAATATGCCTCAGAGAGAGAGCGACAGACTGCGTGTGTGTTCATTACCATTGTTGGGATCAATAGGGGCTTGTGTTTGAGTTATCAGCTTTTAAGAAACTGAATTCTTGACATCAATAGAATTATTAATGTGAATAACAATTATTAATTGATTATTAATAATAACGGGGCACCACCCTGCGAACAGGGACCGATAACCAAACGATAAAACTAAGTCTCATAATTAGTAGTCACTCATCAGTGACAGTGAAGGTGTGAATCCGAGCGCAGGCTACTAGATACAGATCATCACATACATATGCACCATTAATCACAGACGATCTGTCTGAGAGACCGTGCAGGATCGTACCTTCTTTGTCCAGAAGGGGAGGGGTGGGGGCGGCTTGCTGGGGGCACGGCGTTTGCCGGCCCGGTCCGTTGTGGCTCGGCTCGCTTTGGACGCGGGCGCTGGACGTGATCAATCCTCGCTGCAGAGAGGATGGTTTAACATCGGATTGAGACGCTGTGGTCCCGTACGTCTCATCGGAAATCTTCGGGAAGGAGCGAGTTTTTTCAGCTGCTGCTTTGCCGGGAATGTGCACAAAAAGAAAACAACACGGGGAGGAATCGTGGAAGAGATTCGTCCCGGTGGGGTGAGAGGGCCTTGACTCAAAAAGAAAACACGGCTACTTCGGCCAGCGAAGATAGCATAAGACCTGACAGGGTTTGGTGAGGGTCCGAGGTTTTGCAGGCCGCGGGTTCCTCGTGGCTTCCGTCGCCAGCGCGATGCTGGAGTTAGGAGGCTGTGTCTTCCTATAGCCAGGACGGGGGAGTCTGATGCGAAGAACGTTTGGATGCTCCCCTTGCTCGACCGAGGTCGAAGGGAAAAAGCGTGGAGGTGTGAATTGCTGGCACTTTTGTTGGGCACTGGTTTAGCTGCAGGGGTCCTGGTGCTGTCCTTGGCTCACGGCCAATGAGGTTGCAGCGGTGCTCTCAGGTGACTTCAGGAACCATAGTTTTTTTGGGGGGGTGGGGGGGGGAATTCACACCCTAATGTGAAAGTCCTTCAGAGGGGGTTTGGTGCTCATCAAACCACAATCAGGATGAAACCTTTGCTTGCAAAAGGGAAGGCCTGATTTTCTTTGTTCACAGCACATGTGCAGCCATATGCTCAGACCCCAACACCATTTCCTACAGACGTAAACTCCAAAGTGTGTTCTTGTGTCCAGCGGGTCAGCGGTTTATAACCCGTGGAGACGGCACGTTCCGTCACACCCAACACACACCGATGCTTACCACGTGAACGACACACACACACATAACAGTGCTAAGACCCTCATCAAGCCTCTTAGGGTGAGATTTAGAAATAAAACTTAATGAGAGAGAGAAAGAGAGGGGGAGGTAAAGAGATGAGGAAAAGAAGGAGGGAAGGATGGAGGGTTTGTACAGGTGGAAGGTGGGAGGAATAAGAAATGGAGGAAGAGGAAGAGGAAGAGAAGGAGAGATGAAGAGCGAGAAGAGACAGACTGATCGAAGAGGGCAGATGTTGAAAACATTTGTATCTCCGCCCATTTCTTACTTTTTCTGGTTCATCTCTCCTCGCCATCCCCCCATCAACATTCATGATGCACTCAAGATGGTTATGAATATTTTTACACACACACACACACACACACACACACACACACACACACACACACACACACACACACACACACACTACGGTAATTAAAAATCTAAACTACTTTAAATGAGAGGACGACCACATAACCTCCCCCAACTGTGAGGGAGAGAACACGACAAGATGTTTCACAAAGTGCTAACAACGATGACAAGTGTCTCTTAAAAAGGGAAAAAAACGTCTTCACACTTTGTGCTGTAAAAGCATGGAACGAGCTTCAAGAGGTTAACTGTTTTTCAAATAGATTGGATAAATGATGGTCAATATTGTTACTCTAAATAAGCATAATGTGGTATTATTATTATGTTGTTTTGTTTGTTGTAGTTGGAGTCTGGTGTGGAGGATTCATATTCTGTAGCAGAATTTTCTTAATTAGAAAAGCCAAACTGGAAGCCTGAAACCTCTCTTGAGAAACGTTTTGGTGACACTGAGGCTAAACCTCTGATACAATCCGTTCCCCCAACTGCCTTACCAGGAAAAGTCGGGGCCCTGTATGCAGCTAACTGTCTCAATTCCTGTCCTGCAAGTTTATAGAAAAAGAAAGGTGAGACTGCGAAGAAACAATAGTAAAACTGCAAACTTATCAAACTTAGCATACATTCCTCGTCAGCCTGTCCAAATAAATTGGGCAAAGAAAGCTTTAACCACATTAAACTTAGCTTTATTAAATGTCAGGTCTCTGTCAGGAAAACATTTTTAATCAATGATTTTATTGTTAGGCACAAACTGGACATTTTGTTTTTAACTGAAACTTGGTTAAATCAAGATAACAGTGCAGCTGTTCTTATTGAATCAACACCTCACAACTTCAGTTTCATGAGTGAAACAAGAGCGCATAAGAAAGGAGGTGGAGTTCCTGTTTTATTTAATGATTCTCTTCAATGCAAGCAGATGTCCTTTGGTCATTTTAGTTCTTTTGAATATGTGGCTCTGAATTCCACTCAAGCTTTATTCCTAAACATTTACAGACCGCCTAAATACTGTGCAACCTTCTGTGATGAGTTTACTGAACTGCTGTCTGTAATCTGTATTGATTTTGACTGTGTTGTTATTGTTGGTGATTTTAATATCCATGTTGATAATCCCCAGGACAGAGGGGTCTATAGAACTATGTGGTGTCCTTGATAACTATGATCTGACTCAGCATGTGACAGGACCCACCCACAACAGGGGGCACACTCTGGACCTAATCATCACAACGAGCTGCTCTCGGGAGACCACTAACACTTTGAACACTTTGAACACGAACATTTGGACTGGACATGAACACTTGAACACTCTGAACACTTTAATTCATTCACCTGGTGCAATACCTAATCCGTGCAATCCTGTGCAATATCAAATACGTGCAATATCAAATACGTTTAAGTATTTACCTTACACTTAACTCCGTCTGTATTTACTGGTATACTTAATAGTCTTCTTTACTGTCAATCCTGTGCAATATCAAATACGTTTAAGTATTTACCTTACACTTACATTTTACTCCATCTGTATTTACTGGTATATTTAATAGTCTTCTTTACTGTAAATCCTGTGCAATATCCAATACGTTTAAGTATTATCTTACATTTTACTCTGCCTCCGCCTGTTTATACTGGTATATTTAATAGTCTTCTACTGTCAATCCCGTGCAATATCCAATACGTTTAAGTATTATCTTACATTTTACATTTTACTCTGCCTCCGCCTGTATATACTGGTATATTTAATAGTCTTCTTACTGTCAATCCCGTGCAATATCCAATACGTTTAAGTATTATCTTACATTTCACATTTTTACTCCGTCTGTACATACTGGTATATTTTGTATTCTTCTTTACTGTCATTTTTTACTACTGTTTACTGTTTAGTCTATTTATACTACTTGATTTTTTATCTTCAGTTATTACTTGTGAGCGATGCTGCTGTAATCCTGTAATTTCCCCACTGAGGGACTAATAAAGGATTATCTTATCTTATCTTATCTTATCTTATCTTATCACCAAAGGTGTACACATTTCCAAGGTCGCTGTGACTGATGTTGCACTCTCTGATCATTTCTGTGTTTTCTTTGAGAGTGCAATCTCCTTGCACACAAATGTCCAAACCAAGGTTGTGACAAAGCGTTACATCTCTGAAAACACCAGTGAACTATTTATTCAGAAGTTCTCCTCCACACCAGCCCTCTCTTGCCTCTCAGTCAATGAGCTTGTAGATGGCTTCAATTTTAAAGTTAAAAATATTATTGATGCCATTGCACCCACTAAAGTGAAGGTTGTCTCGGGTAAGCAAAGATCTCCTTGGAGAAATGCTACGCTGGTCAAAATCGAGAAACGAGAGTGTCGGAAAGCTGAGCGCAGGTGGCGAAAAACTAATCTCCAGGTTCACTGTGACATCTATAAAGAGAGACTTCGCAATTATAATTTGGAACTTAGAAATGCAAGGCAGTCATTCTTCTCTGACATCATAACCAAAAACAAGAACAATACACGCGCCTTATTTGCTACCGTCGACAGGCTAACAAACCCTCCAGTGTCGGTAGCTGCTGAGCTCCAATCCACTTGGGCATGCAATCAATTTGCCTCCTTTTTTGCTGACAAAATTCAGAAAATCAGACAAGCAGTCAGTGCCTCCACATCAACCACAGGATATGTGTTGTCCCGATCTCTGAATAACATCCATTCAAATATCATGACACAATTTCATTCAATCGACCGTAGAAGCCTAGAAGACATTATACAACATCTGAAGTCATCCTCCTGCTGCTTGGATATTCTACCAACACACTTTTTCAAAAATATTTCAAACTGCATGACCACTGATCTTTTACAAATTGTAAAAACATCCCTTCTCTCAGGTGTCTTCCCACAAGCCCTAAAAACTGCAGTTATTAAACCACTCCGCAACGATGAAAAATTATAGGCCAATATCAAACCTCCCATTTTTAAGTAAAATAATTGAAAAAGCGGTTTTCCAACAGCTGACCAACTTCTTGGCCGTAAATAACTGCTTTGATGTTTTCCAGTCAGGCTTTCGACAGCACCACAGTACTGAAACTGCTCTTGTTAAGGTTTTCAACGACATCCACTTAAACATAGACAATGGCAGAAGTTCAGTCTTAGTGTTACTGGATCTCAGTGCTGCATTCGACACGGTCGACCATGCCATACTCCTAGAAAGACTAAAAATCTGGGTGGGACTCTCTGGCACAGCACTTAACTGGTTTGAATCCTACTTGAAGGACCAAGAATACTTTGTGTCTGTAGCTGACTACACATCAGAGCTGACTAAAATGACATGTGGTGTTCCCCAAGGTTCAATACTGGGACCTCTTCTGTTCAACATCTACATGCGTCCACTAGCTCAGATTTTGGAAAACAACAAAGTGTGTTGTCATAATTATGCAGACGACACACAAATCTACATAACTATGTCACCAGGGGACTATAATCCCATACAAGGGCTGGGTAACTGCATTGAACAAATCAACAACTGGATGTGCCAGAATTTTCTTCAATTAAACAAAGATAAAACAGAAGTAATTGTTTTTGGTACCATGGACGAACAATTGAAAATCACCGCTCAGCTTCAATCACTGATGTTAAAACCCACAAACCAAGCCAGAAATCTAGGTGTAGTTATGGATTCAGACCTCAACCTGAACAGCCATATCAAGACAATTACAAAATCAGCCTACTATCACCTGAAGAATATATCAAGGATTAGAGGACATTTGGAAAAACTTGTCCACGCATTTATCTTCAGCAGACTGGACTACTGTAACGGTGTGTTTACAGGTCTCTGGAAAAAGTCCGTCAGAAAGCTGCAGCTGATTCAGAACGCTGCAGCCCGAGTCCTCACTAAGACCAGGAGGGTGGATCACATCACCCCAGTTCTGATGTCTTTGCACTGGCTTCCTGTCCAACAAAGAATTGACTTTAAAATCCTGCTGTTGGTTTACAAAGCACTGAATGGTTTAGGGCCAAAATACATCTCTGATCTGCTGCTACCTTATGAACCATCCCGACCCCTCAGGTCGTCTGGGACCGGTCTACTTTCTGTTCCCAGAGTCAGAACTAAACATGGAGAAGCAGCGTTCAGTTTTTCTGCTCCACATATCTGGAACAAAGTCCCAGAAAGCTGCAGGTCTGCTGAGACCCTCAGCTCCTTTAAATCAAGATTGAAGACTTTTCTGTTTGCTGCTGCCTTTAATTGAACCACATTCAATTAATATATTAATCAATTTCCTGCATTTCACTATGAAACTGTCTTACACTGTGTTTTAATGAATGTGCTTAAATCTCCTTTTCTTTTGTCTTATGTTTTGATGCTTTTAATGGTTTTATGTGCCGGCCGGTATAAATACCTTGTTTTGATTCTGTGTCTCTAGAGCACTTTACAACTGTTTTTCTGACATCTGTATGGTTGTTTTATGAGTTCTTCATGTGGCTCCACTAGGTTTCTGACGTATTATTTCATGTGGTTTTATGAGGAGAACGAAGTGACATTTTACGATAACGATTTTAACTCAAAATAATGGAGTTTTTTTGAGATCGTAACATTGATCGTGTCTCTACTCAAATAAGTTTAAATAAGATTCGTTGTTATTTACCTTTATACGTGAATTCTACATGCACTTGATAGAATAAGATTCGTCGTAATAACGTAATACGTGAATTTCAAACAGGTTTTTCGAAGTGTTTTTGACCTAAGGATAAAAGAAACGTCAAAGGTTTTGTGAAGTTTTCCTAAGGCATAAAGAACCTCAACTTTGCAGTGACGATTGCATTGTACTAAGATAGCGTCGACGTCCACACCAGAAGAACATGGGTGGCAAAAATTGAATTAATGCGGCAGAAACACGGAGAGTCATGTTTTAAATGTCTTCCATACTGGTAATCAATTTCCTGCATTTCTGCATTTTACTATGAAACTGTCTTACAATGTGTTTTAATGTTTTAATGAATGTTCTTAATTGTTTTTAAATCTCCTTTTCTTTTGACTTATGTTTTGATGCTTTTAATGGTTTTATGTGAAGCACTTTGAATTACCTTGTTGTTGAAATGTGCTATACAAATAAACTTGCCTTGCCTTGCCAAACACAGTTGAGAACAACTGTGACAGATATAATGATATAGATCATAAAAAGCCAGTAAATGTTCACTGGGATCTCAAGAAAGTTTCCCATCTCTGCAACTAATGGGATGTGCGTCAATGGGCTAAAAGACATAAGAGTCACTGTGGTCTTTCTACATACTTCTCTACACAACATAGAGCAGTATTAGCCTCAGTATATTGCGCCCTGAACACACACACACACACACACACACACACACACACACACTATCTGATTATAGACCTATACACATGCACACATTCAGTTGTTCTGAGCAGGATGGAGGCTAAATCATTTAAATAAAGTAAGTAAGTAACTAGATGTAGAAGATGCCTGTAAAGTCCAAGGGCAAATTAAGAGTGAGTCGTTTCTCGCAGATCAACACGCACACACGCTTTCTGAATCTGCAAACACACGTAAGCCCAGGTCTATTTTAGTCGGTGTTTATTGTGGTGCCAAGAGTAACCTGCGACCCCGGCATGAAACCAGGGCAAGCTCAGCCTTTCCCACTTCATCGACCCTCTCCATCTTTCTTCTTCTTCCATCATCTCCCTTACAGCAGACGCGTCTCTCGCCTGCTGCAGGCCTAGTCTTGTACGGCACATAGTGTCGAAGCAGTGACTTGAATTGTAAAATCGTTTGCATGTTTCCTGCGCTAGACGTGACATCACCCATTTCTGGAGAGGCAGGCTGTAGGACAAAATGTATTTAGCTGCAGCAAAATGGGGTTTTCTGCTTGCCGCCATCTTGTCAAGTATCTAAAGCCAGGACATATTTATTTGGGCAACGGGGTGGAGCTGGAGAGGGACAAGTAAGTGGTTACAGCCGAGTGATTCATCTGTCAATCAAGGCGAAATGGTGCAAAATAAGCCCTTATTTAAACGGAGTACTCCACTGAGAATAATATCAGAGAAGACTAAGAAAACCAGCAAAAGATGTGTAAACCAGAGAATTGATGGAATTTTTTTTGCTTAAAAAAATACCTTAAATCAATCTCATATATCATTGTAAAGGAATATCTGCGGATTTGGATTTCTTCTTCTTTGGTTTCCGTAAAGAAGATAATCGTTGGGTGCAACCCTAGATTTGTGTTTCTCCATCGTTGTGAATCAATTAGTGAGTCCTTGACATTGATGTCGTTGTCACACAGCAGGAAGGTACGCGACTCTCTACATAGCACTGACCCATATAGGGCTGGACCTCAGGATCAAGTTCACATACATACTGCTGTTCATGTTTGTGTGCATGGACAGTGAGGGGAAATAAAGGGAGGGGTTATTTGATACTGCAAAAAAAGAGACACTTCACTACAAGCAAAGACAGACCCACTGACCCGATCTGGTGCTTCATTTGGGTCGGCAGGAGAGCACAACGGGAGTATTTGTGAGCTCGATCATCGGTGAAAACCAAAGAACCTCCGAACAGACAGGAAATAATCGTATTTGTTTGGGAAGGTGCTCCTCGCTATCAGGTTTGGGCCTGAAGGTACACAATGTTGAGAACCCCCTGGTCTATATGGTATCCACACGGGTAGAAAAAGGTATAAAAGGTATAAGATGTGCTTATTTGCACATCGACACTATGTGCCATACAAGACCATGCAGGCCTGCAGCAGGCATGCGACATGTCTGTTTACTTATGTTACCTGTAACATGCAAGGGAAACAGAGAGAGGGCTGAAGACGAAGAAGGAGAAGAAAGACGTCGAGGGTAGATGAAGTGAGAAAGGTCGAGCATGCCGGTGTCGCAGGTAATCTGTTCTGAGGCATGAGAATAAACACTCACTTACATAGACCTGGGTTATTATGTGTGTTGAGTGCGTGTGTGTGTGCGTGTTCCTCGAGACACAGGCATCTCCTTTCCCTCCCTCCTGCTCGTTTTCCTCTCGTCTTTTGTATGTGTTGTTTTCTGTCCATCTGTGGCTTCAAAACAAATCGAGTTTTTGCAAATATTTGACATAATTTGACTTTCTTAGCCCATCTCCATCCTGCATCTGCTGTCTTTCTTTCTCCTTCTTTGACACCATCCTCTCCATCTCCCCTTTCCTTCTCAGTGTTCACGTGAAACTGTACGTTGTATGTTTGGGCTCCTAGACAAGCGGAGGTGAAATCCTATATAAGCTGAGCTCATGTTACAGACTCACACACATGCACAAACAATAGTACAACTGAGCAGTGCGACATGTGCTCTCTCTCTCTCTCTCTCTCTCTCTCTCTCTCTCTCTCTCTCTCTCTCTCTCTCTCTCTCTCTCTCTCTCTCTCTCTCTCTCTCTCTCTCTCTCTCTCTCTCTCTCTCTCTCTCTCTCTCTCTCTCTCTCTCTCTCTCTCTCTCTCTCTCTCTCTCTCTCTCTCTCTCTCTCTCTCTCTCTCTCTCTCTCTCTCTCTCTCTCTCTCTCTCTCTCTCTCTCTCTCTGCAAAGCAACACGTGCACACACACATTGTCATGCTGTTCCCATGAAAAATAACCATATTCCCAGCTTTGGGAGGCAGATGGAGAGAGCGAGAGAGAGAGGATGTGTGCATTATGGTGCAGTGCAGAGAGTACAGGGGGGGGGGGCTCATTTAGGAGAACCTCCCACTGACAGCTCTATAACCTCACCTGAACCTCACAGCTGTCTCAAGGCGGCACCACGACCACATAGTGTGTGACTGGGAGTGACAACTCTGAAGGCATTCAAGGACAATAGTGAAGTCTGCCGGCAGGTTGATCAAGTCAATCTATCCATAATAAGTGAAGAGCAAAAAACAAAAAGAGCAAATTTGACATACCGGCCAAACGGTGGAATCACAATCTCAAAGTCCGTCATGTGATGCCATGAGGCCCAAAAAGACTATTTCCCGTAGACTTACATGAAGAACGAGACTTCTATAACTTCATGTGAAGCAACTTCCCAGCATGAACACTTGAGCAGTGCGTTACTTTAAATACCTTTGTGAGATCAAGTGTATACTCTGTTGTTTTAAATATCAACTGAAACTCTTTAATCAAAAAAAACAAAATGGTGTAAAATGTTGTTTAACCACAAAAAGAAACGTTTCTGCTTTTTTCAACCACTGGCAAAAAATGTCTCACTGTTACGATATCTTCCACTAAATGGACAAAGAAAAACAAGTGGCAAAATGGCTGCAAACTTGACTTTCACTGTTTGGTTGACTAAAAAAGGAGACAGAACCGTCTTGGAATAATGGCCAAATGATAACGTCTGGTTTTCCAACTATTCTAAGCATTCCAGTAATGCTTCATTAGAGCATTCGAGCAAACAAATACAAGGCATGAACCCAGTCTATGCATAGTTATGAATTTGAAACCTCATCAGTATCAAAACCAGCAGTGGCATCCATCCAGTCTGGATGCCACTGTAGTGTGTGTATTTGTTTATGATTTCCCCTCACGCTGACAACCAATGGGGGTGTGTCTATTATGACACCTGAAGCCTTCTGAATGTGGCTCAGGCCTATTTTTAATGGTGTGGCAAAGCCGGTTGGAGAAAGACGCGGCCAGTGCAGAGATGAGGAGAAGGAGGCGAGGACTCGGCCGTGTCAGCTAGCTTTGCAGCCAGTAATAGCTCAGTCATCCTAGTGTTTATTTTTAGCAAGGGCTAACAGGTTAGCTCACACTCAAAGGTGACCAGAGCCTTCTCAGAAAGACAACATTATTAGTTTGTAAGCAACAGTAGACCGTTAAATCCACTGCCTTGTTGATCGGAGCCCGACTAGACAGCTGATGTCAATGTAGTTTCTAGTGTCATCTTTACATAATCTGCTGACCCACAAACTATTTTTTTTTTTTATTGCACAACTAGCATGCTAAAGACGCTGTGGTAACTGCTGCAGGTCTGAAGCTGGTTACAGTGAGGTTTTGACAAGCTGCTGACAGCAGCCTTGGCCTACCTCTACACCGGAGTCACGTTGCTGGCTGAGTGTCACCCTCACCACACACACAGTCCTCTGTGTGTGTGTGTGTGTGTGTGTGTGTGTGTGTGTGTGTGTGTGCGTGTGACTCACAAACTCAAACCTCATCTGTGCCCCCTCTGACTACAGTACCCTCTACCAAACATCACATTACTGCACCTCCCACGTGCATCCTGTCTCTCTGACCCAGGGGGCCTGCCCCCTTTTAGAGAGGCTGTGCATATGTGTGTCCATTTACATGCATGTGTGGCTATTCCCCCCCCCCCTCCCCCGTACAGCCTCCTGAGGTTTTAACCCACAACGGCGCAGCAAGACAAACAACAGAGAAACACAACAGAGAAACTAGAGGAGTGGGTAAGGAGGTGAAATAGATCCACTTGATGTATCTCGCCATTTGTGGGTGTGTTTCTTCTTCTTTCCAGCCATCAGTGCGACCGAGCACAGTCTGTCAGAGGGAAGCACCCATCAAACCTTTTCAGTTCCGATACAGAGACCGTGACTTCGGGCCGATACAGAGTGTCGATCTGATACCAGTGTTGATTAAATAAGCTGTGTGGAAGTGACTGGGATCATTGTTTTATGTGCAAGGCAACATCAGACTTGACTCAAACATTTGCTTTACAAACTTTGTAAAACATAATGTAAATAAATTCACTAAATTGTTATTTACTAATAAAATCATAGACCACAATCTGCTAAATTAACAGTGAGGTGTGAGGACCGTTTTAACGCAGCGACAAAGTGATCGAAACTTGAACAGGAATTAAAATGTCATTATATAATGTATAGTCTATACAAACGTAGAATATAGTCTGTAGTTTTGCCTCTCTCCGATCAAAACGTAACCATAAACCTGTCCTTAAGACAGTTCACACCTTAAGACAATAATTAACACATATTGTTTGGCAACAAGCCAATAGAATTCTGACAGAACTGACAGAACCGGACTGCTGAGGATCACACAAGACAAGTTTGAACCTCGGCCACACGTCTAATGGAATATTCCACTGTAGAGCTGACACACACACACACGCACGTACACACACTCCTCATGCACACACACATGCTTGATGCTGATAAAGGCCAACTGACATCAACAGCATCAAACTGCTTGACACACAGGGTTTTTTTGCAGCAACAACAAACACGTCAATTATCATGCAAACAAACTGGCCCTGCAGAAGGGATTATATGACACAGAATTAAATCTTCATATTATCAACACAGTAACATTAGAATTCACTTTTTGGCGCAGCATTTGGTAGCATTGGCGCTGCTTTAACCACAGAGGAACATCTTGTTCTTCATAACTTCCTGTTGTCAAATTGGTGAAAACAAATCCCGCCCATCAGTAATAAATGAAGTTATTGTTGCAATGGGACAAGGGATGAAAGTTTAGTTTTGTCCCTTCTTTGTGTTTAGTTGAGTTCCTCTCCTCATGTGTTGTTTCTTTCAGAGCAGGTCAGGAATGTGGATTGGTATACATGGAACACATTTAGCTTCGGTTACGATACAAACCGAACTGTGTCCAAGAATCGCAGCAAACCTGCAGCTCGCACTCCAGCAAATGAACGGTGTCCGATTTATCTTGGCAAGATGTCAGCATATGTGAGCCAGCTGCCATGTTTTTTTCGTTTCTTTTCTAAGGATGGCGAATTACCCGCCCTGAACCCCCGATCAGACAGAGCTCAAAGCACCCCGGGGGAGCTTTTTGTAATTGTTATCAATGAGAGTCAAGCAAGTCCCCTCTATGCACTTCTCTGTGGTTTTTTTTTTTTTTTTTTTTTGCAGCAGCAGCAGCAGCAGCAGCAGCAGCGCGCTGAACGCCTCGAGTTAAAAAAAAGTAAAACTCAAGAGTGGAAAAGCAGGTACGTTGTTTTCATTAATTTAAACTTTACCTACAACTGTTATCTTTCGAACATTAGAATTCATTCGGTGGTTGAAAATGTGATGTGATGAATATGGTTATTGATGCTATTGATGTTAATATAAATAGCAAAAACAAGGCTCAGTATCGGTAGTACATCAATACTTTAGGTAGAGATATTCCCCCCTAATGCACGGCAGGGTACTGAAAAAAAAAAACATGGCGTCTACCAAGCAATCATGAAGTCCAACAACGTCATAGATCCTTGAAAAGATTTTAAATAGTTTTAGTTTAGGCACAACACCCCGAAAATAAAACACGATATGAGAAGTAACAATAAAAAAGTAACGAGTCGAGTGACTTGTTGTCATGTTTGAAAACATTATTCCAAACCTTGTTTTCATCTGCAGCAACATGATTTTATGATCAAATCTGGCATCAGGCAGGCTGTGGTGACTCACCATCATAATGGATTTTTTTTTACCAAAAACTGGCAAAAGCACAAGACAATCAAAATATGGCGTTTCAAACCAATAACTGGGCCCTTACAAACACAGCCTAACAACAGGTGGTGGGCCGTTTAAACCAAAGTGCTTTATGAGCGTGCAAATCCTCATATTTGGGAGGCTGCAGTAAAACGTCACCCTGGCTGGACTCGCGCCCACAAAACAAACAACACAACTGCCTAACAAGACACACGGAGACAGAGAATGAAAGAGGATCAGATGTTTCACAGCACAAACAACTGACACATGACACTGAGTTGTATAATAAAGGTTTGGTTTGTTTATAATTAAAGGGTCTATACACAACTTTCATTGTGTCAAAAGGATTCTTCTGTGGCAGTCATCTCAAAGGTGTGTGGGTTACTTTGACTGCAGTATTACTAACAGTGTTATTGACATTACTGTCACACCTAGATACTCGACTACCTGTGTCTGCAATCCATTGGTTTCAGTCTCTCGAATGTGAATATCTTTCTGAGATATTAAATTAAATATCTTTGGATTTTTAAGTTTTCAGACAAAACAAGAAATTTGAAGGCGTCACCTTTGGCAATGGGGAATTGTGATACACATTTTTCCCTTTTCGCTGACGTCTTGTTGAGCCAATTGTTAAGTCATTTTAACAAAATGAAAGTAATCAATAGTTGAAATTGGTCTGAAAATCTGCTTTGCTGCCAAACATCTACTACACAGCAAAAACAAATAGATCTCGGTAAAATGCCACGTCAGATACATCATGCATAACACACACCAACAATCCAAAAAGAGTCAGCTTCAACTACGACACAGAGATACGAGTGCGGTCATCTCTGGCACCCGCTCAGCTCTTTGGTCATTTAATTGGCAAGCGGGACATCAGTTTGTCCAGGGACAGGGTGAGTCAGAGAAGATGGGAATGGCGATTGGACAAAACCCCAAAGAGACAAGTTTCATTGTTTGATTTACAACTGACATTTCTCCTTCAGGGTAAAATGACTTTGGACAAAAAAAAAAAAAAAAAAAAAAAAAAACTTTGAGAGAGAGAGAACTTTAATGACTGAAAAGTTGGCTCAAAGTGCGGATGTTTCACAACTGACGGGGTATTAAAAGTAACCACAGGTGTCAAGCCAAGTGGCTCCTAACATGTGGCGAGGCCAAATTTGTTGAAGCTTTTCACGCTATCTGAGCTCATCTGACCATTGCCGTAACTTCTGCTGCCTTTTTTTTTTTGTACGTTTCAAAGTGCAATAGGGAAGGATTTTACAAGCCGTGCTGAGACATTTGGGCTGCTGGTCCAAATCTCGGCATGGCAGGGAAAACGGTAACCTTGAGCAAGGCAATCGGATTTACTGCTCCTTTATTAATTTGTGCCAATTAGGTGATTATACTTGCAATGTTCTCACTGCTGCTGGCTTGTTTAGTCTGGCTGCATTCCTACTTTGGAGGTGAACAAAAGTGTTTCTTCACATGTGATGATTAGATCTATAAAGAGGATTTCACACCTCAAATCTGTAAACAGTATGTTTGACGGCTTTCTTTGTGACAAGTTCAAACCATCTGGGACTAACTGCAGGATGGAAGAGGCTTGCAACACTGGAGCTGAAGCCACAATTGGAAATAAGACACAAATAAGAAGACGAGAAGAAAGAAACAGTCAGAAAAAAAAAGGAGAGAGAAATGGCCGACAAGACGGGGCGGAGCAGATCTGACAGGAGAGCCAGCAAACAAAGTGGAAAGTCTCTATTCTTAGAAGACGTTTTGTGTTATTGACAGTCTTCTCTGGCTACTGAGAGCATGTCCTCCAACTCAAAGCTAAATACAGTACAGCCATCGGATATTGACTTTGATAACCATCCTCCACCACTAGACAACCAACCAGTTATGCAGGAAGTGCTCCTGATAGTCTACACACAGACAAACAACTGCCTGCAGACTCCCAACCAACCAACGCACAATCACACATACTGCATCTATTGAACCGCTGATGAATCAAACTGTCCTCTTTTCCCTGGATATCGAAGTTAGCCTGCTGTTAGAGGAGAAAGGTCAGAGAGGATAAAGCTAAGAGCCCAAGTTAAGATGTGTGCCGCTTTTTACCCACCTAGAGAAGTAAACAACCCACCAGACTTGGTGAAGGCCTTTGGTCTTTGAATGCTGTGTCTACAAACAAAACAGCATTTATAGCAGCAACACGTATGTGTGTGTAAGATCTGATAGAGATAAGGGAGGCTATTGATGGCCCTGATGTAAGTGAGGCACACACACACACACACACACACGATGTCTTGCTCTCTGATCAGAGGTGGTAAAATAAACTCGCTCAATCTTTTCTTTCCCCTCTCTCTTTCTCAGGTTTGTGCACAAAAACTTCACAGCAGTAGGAAGTGGATTATCTACACACAGGATCAGGGCTCAGGATACAAAGCCAGCTGTGTGCGTGCGTGCGTGCGTGCGTGCGTGCGTGCGTGCGTGCGTGCGTGCGTGCGTGCGTGCGTGCGTGCGTGCGTGCGCGTGTGCGCGTGTTGGACAGAGAAAGGCAAATTGAAAAAAAAGGTGCAGTGTTAGATAGGAACACTTCCAACTAAATCAAACTTGTCCGTGCTGTTTTTGGTCACGGCCAGTGACATCTTAAAATGTTGTCCTGCATGTTTTCAGTTAACTTAATGAACTGATCTCAGTATCACTCCATGTTTCCTTCATGTTCATTTTGGAGATTTTGTGTGGCATTGCGGCCTTTACCGGACAGCTCTGCCAGCAGAGTGCGAGTGAGGACTCAAGTGACGAGGAGGTTGCATGACAAGAGTCTAAACTCCCTGTGCAGCAGGGTACCTTCTTGTTTTAAAGGAACCTGCCAGTTGCGTGGGCTCCCACCGAGACTCTCAAGCTCCGTCATGCTGTGTGGAAACCATTGAACAAACAGATCTGGAGCCACGGGGAGCATACTGGTGTTGGCACATAGCACACTATTTAACAGCATTCTTACAACAAGTCAATTTGGAATGATATGCGTTTTGTGAGCCACAATTCGACCTCTTAAACATCAATTTGTCCAAAGTGAAGCTCCCGCACAAAATTGTTTATAATTCAGTTGCGAACCTCAAGCGTGTCCCTACTTGTCCATCATAAAGGTAGAGTGTGCTTGTGTGTGTTTTGTTGGACTTGTAGGCAGCATAGTGCGTGTAATACATGGAGGGAACCTGCAGTTATGACCCTTTCTATGAGCGTACGAAGACATTATTGACAGTTCTGCATGCAAAATATTAAAATACATGTATGTGGGCAGATGATCAAAAGCCTTTCTCTGTGAATGTATGCATATTGAGCCATCTGTTGAATGCACAGTTAAGTTCATGCGCGTGTGTGTGTGTGTGTGTGTGTGTGTGTGTGTGTGTGTGTGTGTGTGTGTGTGTGTGTGTGTGTGTGTGTGTGTGTGTGTGTGTGTGTGTGTGTGTGTGTGTGTGTCCGTATGCTCGTGACCAATTGTGTCTGGTTACATGTTGTTGGTAATAACCCGCCACTGAGTCAGCACCCAGATGATAGTCAGCCAACATTTGGTGAAGAGGAAGTCGGTCGCTTTCACTTCAGCTGAACATGCCGGTCTCAGGCACGACTGCGTCGCATGACATGTTGAAAAGCAAGGGGCTGACACAAAGAGATGGCGATTTTTAAGGAAACTGTGTGAACAGTTGTGAAAGTGTCTGCGCGAATCCCGTCAGCTGGATCCAAACCATCAGATCATCACACACACACACTGCACTGCTAATCAGTTGTGTTCCGCGCGTGCTGGCTGTGGTTTTTCACCAGAATAGAAACACATCAGACTTAAAGGAAAACAGAGGAAGAGCATCTGTTGGATATTTACATCTCTCTTTTTAGATCTTCGTTGTGTTTTTGTGCAGATTGACTAAACCAAACAGTAAACAACAGACAGAATGAGGACTTGTGTTAAGAGTGAATCAAATGAAAAAAGATGTTATCTCTTCAGTGTTTGTGTATGCGAGACTCACCAAAAGGCCTTGAAAGTGTCATAAATGTCGTCGAGACGTTGACAATTTGGTCCTAGCTGCAAGTTTTCAGCACCTGCAGTCGTTCCTGAACACACACAATACCAAGCAGACACTGTTAGTCAGGTTTTAATATAATAATATTATATATTACCTTTATTAAGCACTTATCAAAACAAAGTTACATACTACGTCACATATTGCCAACTAAAAACACAGCAATAAACTGATAAAAAAAATGTAAAAAGCAAAAGCCATGAAACAGAATAAGAAGTAGAAATCGGGTGAAGTCAGGGAAGGCAGAGCGACAACATACTGTAGGCTACAGTACGTTGGATCGATACAGCACCAGACACCACAGCAAATGCACACGTCCGCTCTGACCCTCTCACGCACACGAGCATGAAAATAAATCAGTGGCTGCCAATGAATCAGAACACACACACACAAAAACCAGCAAAACGCACAGCCTCTCTCCCATCACTCTGCCTTTTTGCACCAGTATCTGGACGGAAAAAGTGTGTAGAATCCTTCAAGCAGCTGTAAATACTATCAAAAAGGATGTACATTAAAGATTAAAGGAAAATAAAACACTATTTGTGGTGTTCTCTCAAAGCAAACTAGCAGAGGAGACATTAGACTGTAATAACACTTTTTACCGTTTCAAACTGAAATTGCTTTTTCGACCAACAGCCTAAATCCCAAAGATCTGAGACACATTTAAAAACCAACAATAGTTTTGGTCTGCTTAAAAAAAAAAAAACGACTCTAATGATTAATTAATTCATATAATTGTAATTTTTTAGAGATGCACTCGAATATCTGAATGGGGTATCGGTGACAATGAGGCGATCTGGTTTCAGATACCATTGTCCTAATAAACAAAAATGCTGTACATTTATTCCCATGTATTTATTTGTCACATTTTGTTTTGCAAAGTTCGGGAGGCAATGTTTAAATGAAGCCCGATGCTGTTGCTTCACACATGACAGAATGACCCCAGTCACCTTCACACAGTGAGACAGCTTCTTAATGAAACACGGATACCTGGTACTCGGTATCGGCCGGTTCACAAAGCCCAGGTATCGGACACTGAAAAAGTCGGATGGTGCGTCGATTGATCGACTAATCAATTTAGCCCAAAATTACTTTTGTTCATATTAAAGCCTTAACTGAAGGCACAAAAACACCCAGCTGTTGACACTGAAACGCACCGACAGCCACCGATGATGAACCGATGATGACAAAAGCAGGGAACTCCTCATATTGTATTTTTACAATATACAGTATTGTATCAGTATGCAGCCAAGCCCAGAATGCAAAAAAAACAAAAAAAAACATACCTAGCTCTTTTGTTTTGATGACACACAGTCATAGGTGCGTTATTAGTCAACTGCACCTCCCTGGTTAATTACGAAAGGTGCAGAGATGAAAGAAATGAAGCTTATTTTATTGTCCAAACTGCAACCTTGAGCCTCTTCTGTCTTTTTAAAACCTGCTTTACATGTAAACACCATGTGGAAATCCTACTTATAAACACTTTATAACCAGAGCAGCCTAATTGTGCAACCTGCCCTGTGCCAGGCTGTCTGCAGCTCCAGCCTCTCTTTTTTTGTTTTTGACACGGGCGTAGACAAACTACTGTAAATGCCTCTCTCTCCCCCCCTCCTCCTCCTCCTCCTCCTGCTCCTGCTGCTACTGCTCTGCAGCAGCAACCTGAGATGCTGTGTATTCCGCCTGCCGGAGCACACCGACCTCGGGTACAAAACGTTTAATCTCCGTCGCCTGTCTTCGCCGGTGTTTTGCCCGGACATAGAGCTCACCTCGCCGCGTTGTGTCAGCCGCTGGCTCCGTGTTGGTGTCCGCTGAGCGGTCGGACAGTCGCTCGTCTCTGCAGCAGCTTTTGTTGCATAGGTTGTCCGTTACTGCTGCAACTGAAGCCAGGGCTTTAAATACGCCTTTAAAGGAATAGCTGTCGGAAGAAGAAGCACGCTGACTTCCGTCGACGTCACGGCTACTTTGCATAAATGGGCGGAGCATCAGCGGCAGTGCGAAAAGGTGCAGAGAGGCTGAGTTTTAAAGGTGAATACCGTAAAACATATTCAGAGACAGAAAGTAGTAGCTAAGTACGTTTATTCGGTTACAATATTGAGGTACTTGTACTCAACTTGAGTGCATCCATTTTATCCTCATACCTCTCCTTTATATTTTAGAGGGAAATGTTACTTTTCAGATTCAAAACATTCATTGTACACAAGACTTGCTACAACAATAAATATACAACAATAAATATAGAAACGGAACAAAACAACATTAATAAATAACAAACAAACAAAAAAGGACAATGTTCTGCAAGATTGCAGCAGGGACATGATGGGACATGAAAAAGAACATGAACAATACACCCTCTTGCCAGTACCGTACATAAGATAAGATAAGATAAGATAAGATAAGATAAGATAAGATAATCCTTTATTAGTCCCTCAGTGGGGAAATTACAAGATTACAGCAACATCGCTCACAAGTAATAAATGAAGATAAAAAAATCAAGTAGTATAAATAGACTAAACAGTAAACAGTAGTAAAAATGACAGTAAAGAAGAATACAAAAATATACCAGTATGTACAGACATACCAAGAGAGAGTGTGCATGATGACGATAAATAGACTGCAGCAACGATAACAGCAAGACAATAAAAGCAACAATAATTATGATAGATAAGATTAAATTAGCTCCCTCTTCACCAGCAACAAGGCTTAAGTGGCCTATTGCACACATGTTATTACACTATTGAATCTGATACCTTTATTTATAATGAAGTATTTTTATAGTGTGATATCTATATTTGTCGGTAAGTTATCTGAGTACATCTTCCATCGTTGATTTTCTTAACTCTTTATTTCTTGCTGTTTGGGGCTCTCACAAGCCTTCAACACTGTATGTGTGAAAATAATACATTTTTTTGTCCTTTTCATCCGACCTTATTAAAACCCTTTATGTAGAAAATTATTGATATTAAGTGACAACCCATCCCTCAAATTGACTAATTTGGGATTTGAGAGGGGTTGTCCTGCATAAAAATAAACAAACAAGGAATTGATTTTGGATAATGGCTATTTATGTGAATATAACACTTACTGTTGTACACTCCCCAACTAGTAAAATAGGTATATTATTTTCAGATCAGTAAACAAAGTCGCATGTGTATATCCACAGTCTTTCTTGCATTGAATGCATTAAATGAATTAGACTGTTAAAGACAAACACCAAAGAACTCCAAACACAATGACAAAATGTACAGAAGGCGTGCACTCCTTAAAAGAAAACAAAGTAAATGAAAGTCTATTGAAACCTGATTGCAGTTCTAGTTTGTAAACCGACTCCACTGCTGAAACACACTCATGCCATGGCTGCATAACTATCTTGGGTGGTGAACCCTGCCTCCAAAGGCATAAACACATCTGTCTTGATCTCTCTGATCTTCTCCTGCAGTTCAGGTAGGTTAAGATTATTGGGTGACAGCCATACATTCATTGTGTAACACCATAATTATCATGAAAAACAGCAACAAAGTACACCCAAATGGAGCTGTCAGCTTCTGGATCTCCTTCTGCTCCTCCCTGTGTATGAACATCCATACTGACTACATGATTTGTTTTCTGAAGTCTAATTTTAGGAAGAACTGGTACAAAAACACGGGCAGAAACTGAAGAGACAGACGCAATGAGTGACGTTTCCTGATGTTAAAAAAAAATTCCGTGTCGCTCAACTGAGGCTGAAGCTTTATAACCAGAAAACAGCTGTTTTTCTAGACCTATGACAGGTTTAAAACATAAAGAGAAAAAAAACAACTTAAAAATATAATAATTGTGTGCAGCAAACTTATAGGAATTGAACCTGTGACTGTACATGCCAAAGTGATGGCATGATGCTGTGTGAGTTTTCGGGGGCTTTAAAGATTTACATCCGGAGGAGATCTCAAAAAGCTGAGAGACGAAGACGGGGAAGTATTGCGAGACAAACCGCATGGATGGTTTTTGTCTTATCATTTAACAATATAACACCGTTTGTCAAACTAAAAGATAACATGCTGCACTAGTGTTAATAGAATGTAAATATTTTGTCTTCGTGGCATTGTGCTGCAGAGCATTTTGCCTCTGCTGACTAGAGTTATTGTTTCACCGCTTTATGTTGGTGGTATCATCAGGGGACATAATGTGATAGCTTCAATAACTACGCTGATGATACACAATTGTACCTATCTGGTGAGCCAAATGATGAAGATGCCTTAAGCTCCCTCACTGCCTGCCTATCAGCAATAAACACATGTCTGAGTAATAACTTTCTCAAATTGAATGAGGATAAGACAGAAATTATATTAGTTGGCCCCAAATACAAGAGGGCTGCTTTAGTGGAGAAACTTGGTTATCTAACTCACCTAATTAAACATCAAATAACAAGTCTGGGTGTTATCTCGGACTCTAAATTAAGTTTTCTGCCCCTTATTAATAAAGTGGGCAAAGTGGCCTTCTTCCATCTGAGAAGCATTGCGAAAGTAAGGCCTCTAATGACTCAGCAAAATGCAAACAAATGAATGCACGCCTTCATATCAAGTAGACTCCAGTCTAAACTATGCTGCCTATAGCCTCCAGAATATATTTTAAAGTCCTTTTACTTGTGTACAAAGCTCTAAACGGCTTAGGAAAGCCTGCATCACGGACTCCCTGTTGATATGTTCCTTCACGAACCCTTTACAATTACATCCTCCACTGCTGGGTTTCCTCAAAAAGCCTCGAAAAAGAAAATTGGAGCTGCAGCTTTTTTTCATAGCCTACCCCAAAACATTAGAGGCAACCTCTGTTGACGTTTATTTAAGCATCATTTAAAAACATATCTCTTTCGCAAAGCCTTTTTTTTAATACCACTTTATGTGCGTTCCACAGAATCCCACACCTGTCTTTCAAAATATCTTTATTTTATTAAACACTTTTATGTCTGTACATTTCTGTACAAATGTAAAATGTCTGCCAGTTTGTATTCATCTGTTGACATTTTTTAATTGCACTGAAAAGTGCAAAAAGGAAGGTTTTCCATTTTTATTTATTTTAAAAATATACAAAACTTTGAGCTACATCTGCATGAAATGTGCTATGAAAATAAAGATTATTATTATGTTGCTGCAACAGCAATTGTGTTTCTTTTTTTGCTCTTGCTTCCTGTAAGTAAACATTTATGGATTAAAAGCAAAGTGATTAAAAGCTGCAGGAGACAGAGAGCAAATTATTGCAGCCGAGGTATGAGTGGACCTGCACAGGGAGAGATTAACAGCTGCTTATGGCTTTATGTAACGCAACAATGTCAAGCACACACATGAACATACAGATTTATACCAATGCAAACTGCACAGAACTGCACAACCACAAGTACACTATACTTATACACTGCTTATACTATACTTATACACTACTTATACTATACTTATACACTGCTTATACTATACTTATACACTGCTCCCTATATACAGGGATGGGTCAAATGCAGTAGTCAAATTTCGTGTATGTGTAAATGTATATGACAATAAAAATGGTTTCTTCTTCTTTCTTCTTACTTGAAGGATCAGACGTTGTGAACTCAATAAAAATAGTAGTTTAGCTAGGTTTTGCAGCAGCTTGCTGGTAGGTCAACTATATTCCTACGCATAGTGACACAAGTTGTTCAATTACTTTTTTTTTGTCATTTTTTGTGGAGCGAACTACCGAAACTACAAACAATTGGACCATAAAAGGTCCAAAAGTCAACACCACAAACCTGACCTTTCACCTTTGTGTAGTGCCTGGATGTGCAAAAAGGAGGCGTTGTTCAGCGCTCACACAGCGACAGCGTCATCATCTTCAGAAGTTGAAGACAGACGAAGGAAGAAAACTGACGAGTATATGACAACAGGTCCATTTGTTAAGACCAGTGCTCAAGTTGGTCAAACGCTCTAAAAATGCTTTTTTGTCCTTTTCATCCGACCTCATTAAAACCCATAATGTAGAAAATGATTAAAGTAATAACCTGTCAGTTGACAAACGTAAGAAATCCAAATTTACTTATTTGGGATAAATAAACTGACACAAAACACAACCTTTGGGTTGAATAAAGAAATGATTTTACTGAATAATAGCTATCTACGTGAATATGAGTCTGAAATAAAGTTTGATTGAATGATTGATTGAATATAACACGTAATGTTCCACACACTCAACTCGTAAAATATTTATATTATTTTCAGATCAGTAAACAAGGTCACATGTGTATAAAGACTGAGACGGATTTACTCTCTTTGGAACCCTAAGACACCCCTAGTTTCTTCCAATCGTACCAATGTTTCAGCTCTACATTCAATCATGAAGTCCTCAGCAGAAAAGACTGATCAAGCAAAAAAAATCAGAAAACAGTAGTACGGGTAGTTTGAATGCTCTCTCTCTCTCGTTTGCCTGGTCCTGTAGCATGTTCTTCTTCATAACCTGCATGAGAACAAAACCATAAAAATGTAACTTTAATCAACTCTCATCAGAAATCATATCAAATAGCCCCCTCTTCTGGTGAACTCTGGGAAGTGCAGAAACACGACGATAGAGATCAATTTTCAAAACCAACAAGTGCAAATCATTTGCATGCAGCGCGTAGTTCTGGGATGGGCACAGTGATGAACGCGTGCCATGAAACTATGAGATGACTTTGTTGGATTGTTGGGAGCAAAAAAAAAAAGACAAACTGAAGCCTTTCTTCATAAAAATGTATATTTATTAATTCACTTTTGGTTAAATATTAAAAACATCTTGTTAACAGTCTTGAAGATATAATAAAGTGTCATTTGAAGTCTTAAGCTGTTTGCATCGTCACCAGTTGAGTTTACAAAAGGAATGCATTTAATGTTCACATTCACTTTTACATACAATGTATAAATACATGAAGTTGAACCAAAATGATCCCATTTGTGATTTTGTAAAAATGTTGTTGAGCAGGACAGAAAAACAGATGTGTGCCTTCTTCTTTACTCCGATTGTTCAAAAGTCCCAGAAAGAAATAAAAACAAAAAAAAAAAGTCTATTCAGTCTATTCTGTTCCACTCAGTCAATACAAATAATGTCATTGAAATAATGACGAGATAGAAATACATATAAAATGCATATAACACAAACGTCGACAGAACACAAATACATATGAGGAGTAATTCATAGCCTGGCCTTTTGAATTAAAGTTATCTATAACTTGGTTTTTAATATCATGAGGCGTTTTATAGCCGGTCGGTTTGACCAGACCTTTATCTCTCCCGTCAGTCCGTACATAGAAACATTTTGCCTTTATCCTAACAGCTACCATCCGGTAACACAGGTAAAGCTAATCTTGTAGGAAAATAAATAGAGAAAATGTAAAAACGTTGTCTAAAAATGAGGTAAGTATTTGATGAAGAAAAACACTGTGGGCTCGGTCCTTATTTTGTGTGTTTTTATCAGATTCCAGGACTTAGGCTTGTTCCTCTGGAGCTGCTCTGAAACACACATGTATCACATGTCATGAGTTTGAGTCCAGCTCCCGACTTCGTATCCCCTTCCATCATATTTCCCGTCCCTCTCCGCCATACATTGTCCATTAAAGAATACCCTCTATCAAAATTAACATTTTTCTTTCCCACATAACGGTGAAATCTCCAGTCATATGAGTTTTGTTTTCAGGGCAGTTTGACTCCTTTGAGCTGTGGAAACTCACCTCAAAAAACACAGTTGGAGGTGACGCTCAGTCACACAATGTTCCCACATAGTATAAAAAAGTGTGATCATATTCAATATAAGACAGGGTGCAGCATTAAATAAGGTATGACAGTAAAAAAAATGTAAAAACTTTCAGCAAAGTGAAGCACTTTGGATAAAAACTCAAATATCCAGCAGAACTTGTGGCCACTTCTCTATTTTCAGTCTTTATTTGTCTTTCATGATCCCGAAAAACAACGTGTTAGTACGGTTTAGTATTTCTCAGTTGGTGATGATACATGTAAACCTGGTGCTTTCCTTCACATCTGTGAGACTCAGAGGCAAGTTGAGGGGATTTGTGATTTTTAATCCGCTTTCCAATCACAGACCTTCACTCCCGCTTCTTGCGGATTCTGAAGCTCGTCGGTTCACGGGACGTCCCAGAGCAGTTCAAGCAGAGAGCGATGGCTCCGACTCTAACAATGAGTCCGTTTCCAGAGAGTCAACTCTACTCCACCTTCCAGATGGCGATCTTTCCGTCTTGTTTGCCGGCTCCGCTGAGGACGTACCGGTCTTCCGCGGAGCAGAGCGCCGTCACCTTGTCGTTGTGGCCGTGAAGCTCCTTCAGCACCTGGTGGCGTTCCATGTCCAGGATGTAAATCTTCCCTTTGGTGGATCTGCGGCCAACACCGCCGACCCATACCTGGAGAGAAAAAGGGATTGTAATGCATTCCTAGGCCATTTTAAAGTGTTTTGTTTGTGTTCATCAGTACTGTGTATTCACCTGGTTTTTAACTTTGATTATGCAGTGACATCCGGTGCAGTCCTGTAGAGCCACGCGGTGATACGGTTTGGCAGTGTCCTTAATGTGCCAGATACACACCTCTCCTGAGTCCACACAAACACTCCACAGCTCCTCCTTCTAACATACACATTGAGGAAAAAGGGTCACACTCAAATACAAAACACACAGAGAGAGAGCGAGAGAGAGCGAGAGAGAGCGAGAGAGAGCGAGAGAGAGCGAGAGAGCGAGAGTGGTACCTCAAGCAACAGCAGTACAGAGCTGAATGTAGCTGTGGATCCTTTTTGCTGCTCTGGTAGAGTCAGACGTTGTTTCAATGAACCGTTCCTCCACACCTCCATTATATTGTCCGTGGAAGCTGCGGATAAAGACAGACAGGCTTTTTGAGTGCACAAAATTGCCTCTCATGTCTGCTGTTGTAATGCTCCAGTGAGAGAGTGTGAGACTTACAGCACCACAGCGTCCCGTCACAGCTGTAGACGGACTGCAGGCGGTCGCAGGAGAGGCGAAAGTGCCTCTTCACCTGAGTGGTTGGTGACACAAAAACCACAAGTATGAAGTGAACCATTACCGTTTGAGACAGGAAAGAAAGAAGAACGGAGACGAGCAGTCATCGGCAGCTGCTGTGATGACATGGTTGAATGAAGAATGTAATCCTGAAGTTAACCGGTAAACTATCAAATTATCAATGGTTGGTTTGTGTTGGTTTGAAACGGACCTGGAGGGTTGAGACGTCCCACACCATGACGGTTCCCTCTGCACTGCAGGAGTACGCCACCTTCTGGCTGAATAAGATATGAACGTGTTACAGGTCGGACAAAGACAGGACACGTACATTAACTACAAACATGTACATCGAATAGACACTTGGAAAAATAGTGCTCGTCAAAGTTATGTGTGTGCGTGTGTGTGTGTGTGTGTGTGTTACCTGTATTTTTCAGTGTCGAGCGCCAGTCCGGTGACCTCCGCCCGGTGTTCAGTCAGCTGTCTGTTGCAGACCATGGCCACCATGCTGATGATGTAGATAACGGAGTCCTCAGAGCCCATCCAGACCTGGTCCTTATCAACTCCCAGCATGCAGTTCTGAAAACAGAGAGACAGAAAGACACGCCACCGATCAGAATTCACACAGCTACGGAGAACAACCAGGTGTCTACACACGTGAGTGAACCATAGGTTTCAAAGACTAAACATGGAACCATTTTGGATGAACAATAGGAATTAGTAGGCTGTTTAGAGGAGGCAACATACAGTATTTGCTGACTTTCTTTATTTCATGTGATAGGGAGGTTGACTACTTCTGGGTTTTGTGCTTGGTTTTTGGACTGCCCAAACCAAAAATATCTGAAAACGTCACCTTAAGCTTTATATATTTACTTATATATTTATTTCTGTAATACATTTATTCTCCACTAGGTGGTAGCATTGTCTCATAAACAAAACTTAGCTCCTGAACACACTGTCCTCTTTACAGCAGTGCATCTAATACCAACATCTGTTTCTACAGTTTTAAACTTAACCAAAATAAAACTATGTGGGGGGGGGGGGTGTATGAAATAGAAATAAAGCCACAAGTAAAAAAGACAAGAAAAGAAAATCTGCTTGTAATTTTCTTATCAGTTGCTATTTTAATCATCAGTCATGCTTCAGGTTACTACTGTAGAAATTAGAGCAATGTCCAAATGCTTTAATACGTGACTGAGTAGTGAACTGTGTGCAAATATTATGGTCCAGTCTAGAGAACACACACACACACACACACACACACTGGTGAACACACTTCATGTGACTGTGATCTGCATGCTTGGAGTAGAGGTTAGCGATTAGCACCGAGCCTTAAAGCGTTACTCACATCCTGAACTTACTTTACGTTGAACATTCTCCAACGAGCTTTAAGGCGCTCCGCCCAACTTTCACTTGTTTGTTGTGAAAGTCGACGTTTGCACAAAAAAATAAAAAGTTTTGGTCTTGGAGGGAATGAAAACTATTCGAAACACACTGTACACTCCTCAGAACATGTGCTTGCAATTCTGAAGATAATAATGAAACAGTTTGATCTGTATCTGATGTCAGTGGTGTGCATGTGCTGCTGATCCTGTCCAGTGATGCGAAGAAGTGAAGCATCAAGAGACAGAAGAACTTCCAAAGAATTAGAATCTTAACATCTCACTGTGAGCAATATACACACATTTTGTATTATCGTTTTATATATTTTGTATTATGTTGTGTTTTTTTCATTCAAATAATGCCAAAGTTCTCAAATGCATCCATGTTTTAAACTTTTATCTAAATCATATACAGTCTAAGACTTGTGAAAAAGAGATTCAAAGTATTTATGGCTCTGAGAAACTCAGTGTACTTCTCCCAATTCACTCAGAGAGCTTTTGGTTGGAAACATCTGATTCTGATTTGTCATAACTCCTGGGAAGAATTTAAGATGTGTGTGTGTGTCTGTTTTTATTACCAGTCTTGCATTTCCAACGTGGCAGGTGTGTGTGAGGGACCAGCTGGAGGCATCAAACACCATCACCTTGCCCATGCTCACAGACACCCATAACTGACCTGAAACACATGTAGTACTTATCAGTCACTTCACAGTGCCTTATCGCAACACTGGTGACCTACAGCTGCCAGTGCTTGCTCTTACACGAGGCCAAGAGGGAAATGTGAACGTCAACAGACAGCTGGAATGGAAACACTCAGTGTTCAGAACTATGTATTTCTGCTGCCTGACTCCACCCAGGCTTTCACCTAACGCCCAGATATCCTCGAACGTATTCAGCGCTATTTAAAAGCACCGCTGGCGGAAAGGAAAAGAAAGTAACATCCTGTATTTCGCAGGAGGAGCGACAGAAGGGGGCATAGAGG
The DNA here is from genome assembly GCA_028022725.1 of Lycodopsis pacificus. Taxonomy (NCBI): domain Eukaryota; kingdom Metazoa; phylum Chordata; class Actinopteri; order Perciformes; family Zoarcidae; genus Lycodopsis; species Lycodopsis pacificus. The sequence continues at coordinate 14,493,912 of CM051706.1, read as the reverse complement.
GGAAATGAGAGAGAGCGAGAGAGAAGTAGGAGTGAACTGGCCGTACGCCAGGAATTCAATTCAGTGACCTATATTGAAACGGGAGCGTCAGAGAGAGGCAGGGGAGGGGGGGGGGATCTGAATGGCCGGATTTGTTCTTTTCACCAACAGCAATCTTGAGAACTGACTGCTACAGAAGAGCTGAACAGAGTCTGTATATGTGAGAGTGAGTGTTAGAGTGCCGGGGGTCAGTCTGCCACCAGCCGGGCATCTAAGTGGCCCCATATGGTCGGTCGACTGAAGCCGATGGCTTTATAGTTCTTTCTAAGATGTTTTCCTCTCAGTCTTCCTGCCACGTAATGCGCCAGTCTGTCTGCCCCAGCATAGTTACGTTTCTAAAGGCTACACAACAGTAAACAATGCGTGTGTTTTAAGGTCAAATGTGATGGCTGGGATTTCCTGATGGGTGACAGATTCAAATAAAAATCTTTGTTTTAGAAAAGGTTTGGGCCGAACAGCTTCAGTGCTCCTTGGTGAATTGTTGTTCCAGCCTCTGGAACTCTACTGGAGGGATAAATACCTATTCTGTTAAGTTTTTATGATGTTGAGGAGAGCAGATTATTATTCCAAAATCTCACAGAGGTGTTCAGATGTGCTGAAATCTGGTGACCCTTTGTTTCTTAGGCGAAAGTTTCCGCATTCAGGTTTTACAAGATTTATCAAGTATAGCCGCAAGCCATTTACTGGTAAGTCTCTAAATGAACTCCACTTGTTGAACACCTCATGTGCTTTGAGCCTTTTATTTTGTAAAGCTTTGTTTTCCACATTAAATGCACTTAGTTTTGTGTCCCTGCATTATTTGAGCATTTTAGATCTCATGAAATAAACCCACTGCGACAAGTACATTCTAGGTGAGCTTCTTCTTGCTTTCACTCTCTTGTGGAGTGGAGGTGCAGGGAAGTGAAGAGGTGTTTCTGCAGAATTACAAGCCACAACATGGCCAAAGGTTTACAGTTACTACCGTTGTTCCCAGAAAGGGACGGCATCACACCTGATGTTGACATGTTTACTATTGCTGTCTGTGAAACGGGATTATCTGACTTATTCTGGTTTTTCTTTTACATGATTTCAAAGCTCCCATATGAAAGGCTGAATTGTGTCTATATGACAACTTCACCTTAATGAGGAGTTTCCTAAGTTATTTATTCCTAAATTTCCGGCTGACTTCCTTTTGTTTTCCTGTAAAGGAGACCGGAGGTTGAGAAACTTTGTGTGCAGCTTCATGACGGTCTGTCATTTTATGTTGGAGCGAGTGAGTGAGTGAGAGAGAGATGACAAAGCACAGTGACCACAGTTGGTGTCACAGTTGAAACTCTGGAGGGTAAAACTCCCTTGAGAAAAAGAAACCTGACATTTGTCAGCGCACTGACAGTGAGAACAGAGGAGATTACCTGGTTGCAGCTCTTACCTGGTGTGTATAGAAGTACATCTACAGCCTGAGGTGCAGCGAGCTCCAGCGAGGGGTTGATTTTGTGCTTCAGCGTCTCTGCAGTTGTCTTGGGGACCATCATTGGCACTGGAGACACACAAACCAATATTAAAGAGAGTTAACGAACCTTTCACAGGTGGTGGATGCACAAACGTGCACCGAAAACCCCCAAACAGCAATACAAATCTCCACACAACCTCTGATGAGTCATTATTTATGGAAGAAAATGTAAAGTTTTTCAAATGATCTCCAAACAGTCTTAAATGACTGCAAATTTCAACCAAAGTCAAGTCATTAACCACCGCCTACATTAGGAATAACAAAGGTTTTAGTGTATCAGAGAAGCATCCAAACTGAATCAAAGCTAACTGAGCTTATAATGCCTTCCATGTTGGTGAAATGGGTGGTAAAAGTAAAGCAAACAGGACAGAATCTACAACAATAATCATCGCCACCTTCCATCTTGATGCGGTCAAAGTGAGCCAACTTGGAAGCGGCGTAGATGGCCTTACTGCTCTGAAGGCTGCCCACCACTGCGTCCATTAACAAGGCGTTGGTCAGAGCCTGCTGCATGTACTGGGGGTCCTGGAGACAAAGACCCATTCACAATTACACCACAACTTGACATGTAGCGCCTTGCAAAAGAGTAGACGGTGCTTCACAAAAAGGCATACAGCAATGAGATTGTACAAAAAAAAAATAAAAAATTCTACATTCAAAAAACGAATGTTAAAGCACATCTAGAAAATTGATTTTAGGGTGTGAATAGCGGTACGGAATAAACAATAAATGAAAACAGGCTTTGGTGAGATAAATCAGAGACAAAGATGTCTTGATTATTTGGCTTAGATCTTGGTGCAATGCTGCCAGACTTCTTGATAATGCGGCTGCTTATTCACCGTGACAGACAGAGAGTTAAAAAAACAAAAATAAAAAAAAAGAGAGAGAGCGAGAGACCATGAGAGAAGTGACAGACAGAGGTGCTACAGTTACATCATCTGGTTTCACAAAGGAAACCCTCTTTGTTCAAGTGTGTATTTGTGTGTACGCCTCAGGGAATTTCAACCACACCTACCGAAGGTCAGTGAACTTTACAATGACTGGCATTAGCGTGCACACGCACACGCACACACACGGACACAAACACACACAGATAGATAAACCTACATAAGGCCAAGATATGAGTAATAAAGGCACATGATAATTCACCAAATTATCTTACTTTCTCGTGCAATTATTCCTCTCTTTTCTGATTCACCCCCCCACATGTACAGCTCATATACTGGCACACACGTACACAGCCCTCAGTGACAGCTTTACCTTGTGCTGGTCAGCCATGTTGCGCCCGGCCCACATCTCTTTGACCATCAGGTTCCATAGCTCCGTCTCCGTTTTCAAGTTGGCCTCGAACGCCTCCTTCCTGCCCTGAACACGCAGCTTCAGGCTGGGGATTCTCAGGAGCAGGAAGGGAGCAGAGGACACTTTCACCTCCTACAGGAAACAGAGGGAGAAAAGGATCTGGACCACGATGCAGGATCAACATGCTTCGATTGAACCTGGAGTTCAAACTCGAGACTCAACAGGGCATTTTGTCCTCCCTTTTTTGCCTCACCTCTAAATCTCGGTACTGTGCCACCTCCACGTATCCCGGTCGTCCGTCGGTCAGCAGGAAGAGCCGTCGCTGAGTCATGGCGATCTTCCCCACGCCGCGGCTCGTCTTGACAGAGGAGGACAGCTTGAAGACACACTCGCTGGGCTCAATGTGCTCCGAGACGGACGCTGGCAAGCGCACCTGAAAGTCACACAACAACCAGTCAGCTGATTTCACCGACTTGTCCGCTGGTCGAGGAAAAACCTTTTCAACGGCAGGTTTTCCGTATGGCTCTTTATTGGCCTTGATGTTCAAAATAACACATGTATGCATTGTTACAGTAACACAATTTGTAAAGCTGCACACCCCCTTAAAAAGTCCAAAATAAATCAAATTCATTGATTTAATTTATCAGCAATAACAATGAATACTATTACAATACATTTTTAAATGAACTAAACTACTACAAGCTCTAATGCAAAACAACACCATCGCAGTTCCAGATGTTTCCTGATGTACGCCTGTTGGCAGACGTAAAATAAGCTTCAAATTTCAAATTATGATCAGCTGACGAGCACAACGCGATTGATTTTCCGTCGATGTCACACTTCACCTCTCCACTGTGAATGTGAATACCACTGCAGTTTGATCCTGTTGAAACCGTATATTCAAGAGTTGGGCCTTTTATTAAGTTGTCCGTTACAAGTAAAGCCTACACACAGACCTCCTGTGCCTCGGCCTCAGTCTCCTTCCAGATGGTGTAGAAGACTCTAAACAACTCTGGACCCACTTGCTTCTGATGACCTGCAACAACAAACACACGCCTTCATCATTAGGTGTCCTGTATGACTTGTGACACTGAATAACTTCATACTGATCCTAATTTACCCAGAAATGATTGACTGAGCTAGAAGTGTATGGAAATGCTCAGCTTCCCTCTCTCTCTCTCTGCAGAGTGAGCAGCTGGGGGTTGTAGTCTTCACTGAACATTTCAACAATGACTAAACACAGTAGTCTGTGCACTCCCCCCCGCACCCAACATCTGCCACAGCCATCTGGTAATGACCACTGAGCATAAAGTTTAGATTCAGTTTCATTATGACTCCAAATAACCACAGCAGGACAATGACTTCAAACTGTCCAAAATCTCTGTTAACATCTCACCTCTATCTAAACACGAGTTATTCCGATAGATATGGAGACAATGAGTTAATCAAGTCATATTGAAGTGAAGTCAAGTGGTCTGCAGTTGGATTTTTGGAGCTGATAACAAGGCGTCTAACACTCTGGACACTGTCTGTATCTCATTCTCCAGCAGGTCAGAAGAGGAAAAGGAAAACTTGATGTTTGCTCATTTCACCGATAACATAATGTGGACGGCAGGATAAGCCCTCACATTAACCTTTCTTCCTGAGGAAAGATTTCCAGAGGGGCAATTTTGGCTACAACCTCAGCTTTTGAAAAATGACCTCACCCCCCCTCTTAAAACACCGTGCCTCCCTAGTAGCTCTTATCTTACATTCAAAGCAAATGCCCCTTATAATCCAGCCCATAGCTCATGTGACTCAAATATCTTGTCCTTCCTGTTTACATACCCGATCTGAGAAAACAGGAATGTTGTCAGGTCACTGCAGCTCTCAGGCTGGCAGGCACTAGTTACTAGTAGCTGCTCGTAATGTTTACAATGTACAAACAGCGTTCAAGTCTGCTCAGTGCATCAGTTCATCACCGTATGCAACTCGTCATATTTGCCATTAGCCACCAGCTAAAGGCCAGTAAATGACCACTGGAGCCCTGGTTACGCCTGCAACACCAAACAGCCCAGCATGACCAACTCTCCTTCTTCAAGAAGGGGTGAGGTAATGATTAACCTGAGGAATGAATGTTTGCCTAGAAAGAGGGCGAAGGAGGGGTGTAGCATGAGTGTGTGAGTGTGTGTGTGTGTATGTTTAGGCAGCAACTTGGGTTAGCAATAAAAGTTCTTCAGGAGAGCCTGTTTGATGAAAAAAAGAACAGAAAAAAGGCCTGAGCTGCTCTCATAAATGTGCATTAATAGCACATAACACACACATACATGTATGCACATGCACTGCAGTACACTACTTACCTACAGTTAGAGCATCAAAGAGCCTATGTATGGTTCCTTGGTCTTTTACAATGCCGGACTCCTGGATACATTTCACAAACTCCTCCAGCTGCATGTATGTTTTCGGCAGCTTGAAGCGCTTCACGGAATCTTCCTCGCGCCCGCTGTCGTCGCGGGCGCGTTCCCGCTCCTGGTCCCTCTTGACCCGGCTGATGAGCCGTTTCAGTTCTGGCCGCTTGTCCGCCTGCGGAGAGATTAATTAATTACAGCGCTAATAAATGGTGTTTCTTTGCAACATGATATTTAATGTGTTGTACATCTCAACAACAATAAGACTGCGTAAACTCAACTTGACCGATATATACGTATATATATATATATATACGGTATATATAAAAATCAGGTGCACTTGATGCAATCAACTGAAGTGAATCCAGATAACTGCATTTACGACTAGCAGAGTACAACACAATGTCCTCATTGGTGACGGACTGACCTGTAACCTTTCAGCTTCTGGCAGAGAGTCAACCAGGGACTTGACCATCTGAGAAGGGAAGATGTCTGAGTCAGTCTTATACAGACTCTGGAAGTCCTCCAGTGCATCCAGACGCCTGTTGGACACAGTGTTTACCAAACCTCGCAGGTAGTGGTACCTGGAAAGACAGGCGGATGGATTGGGTGAGGTGTCTGATAAAGAGGTATTTAGTGGTCTAGAAGTCGTTGGTTGGTTTACAATTTAGCAATCCTCAAATCAATTTCTAAACTATTCACACATAATGATACAATCACTCACCACAGTATGAATGAATTTTCTTTTGTTTTTTAAATATCACAACTCATGGCGTACAACCTGTTTTTCTAGTTTACTACTTCCCTTAAAAAAAAACAATGACTCGGCAGGAAAATCTGACAGGGAAGCATCCGTATTTAGAAACCAGGTTGGATGAGGTTTGCAGTGACAAATAGAAGCTTAAGCCGTCAAGTGCACACTTGCAATCAGCAAATCCTGCAGGACCATTTTATTTGCTTTATTTTAAAGTGTAGTGAGTCACCGTCTAAAGTTCATGGATCAGAAAGTAAAACAATTCATCTGAGTGAGTCACACAGAAATACAGTGCAGAAAATATGAAAATACTCTATCAGCATTTGTTGATGAAAAATCGTTAAAAGAGCAAAGAGCATTCAGATATTGAATATTGAAATATGTCTCCTCACAGTACCTTGCCATCAGAGCAGACTCTTCCGGTAGTGTAGCGTTAATAGCCTTCCCCAGCGAGGAAACCATGTCAGAGTAATAGTTCTGGACGTAGTGATAGGCCAGCGGAGGGGGGAACTCAGGGAGGCGGAAAACCGTCACCGCTTTCTGAGGAGACTTCAACCCTGGAGGGTGACAAAGGGAATTAGAAATAGTTTGACCCTTAATTGACTCTCCAATAATCCATTTGGTCCATCAGTACTGACCGACATCCAGCCTCCTGGTTGGTCTGCTGGACGTCACGGTGTCACTGGCAGGTTTCTCCAGGTTAGGCAGGCTGGCTCCCAGCCTCTTGCTCAGCCTGTCATTAGGGCTGGTGTAGCCACTCCTGGACAGATCAGACATGAGAGGACGCCGAGGAGACTCCGTCATCGCACGATTCCTGTAGAAAGACGCGGCGGAGACATGATGTTTAAACAGGTTTAGTTGTGATCTCTGTCAATACCTTTATCATGACATCAAGGCAATCCCATTTTCATTGATGGGGGTTGGCTGTGCAATAAACCCAGATGATTCATTTTCAGTTATTCCCTACATGAGTGTCTTTATTACCTGAGGGGTTTTCGAAAAGCACCTCAGTGTGTCTTCTACACAGTCTGCATTACTCAATCACTTAGTTCATACGGCTGGAGCTGATGATCATTTTCATTAACCATTAATATGCTAAATATTCCCACTCAGGGTGTAACCTGAAAATGTATTAACAAGATCTTTAAAATAGACTTGTTTTAAGTGTGAAACAAACTCATATTTCTTTCTACTCCGCTTGCACTTTCATCCCCTCAGTTGCCTGGTCCCTCCGCTGTGACATCACACCAGCAGGTATCCTACCTGTGTGCATGGTTACGCGTGTTCTGCTCCATGCGGCTGAAGGTGTCCCGTTTCCTGTTCAGCCTGTCTCGCAGGAATGAGTGGAAGATATAAGTGTCTAATACCTGGGGACAACAAAGAGAAACATGCAGCACAGATTGTCAGAGTTTGGGTTTTTGTGTGCGTGTGTGCGTCTTGTTTGTAAAGATGTGGTACATACATGTATGCACATGCACTGCAGTACACTACTTACCTACAGTTAGAGCATCAAAGAGCCTATGTATGGTTCCTTGGTCTTTTACAATGCCGGACTCCTGGATACATTTCACAAACTCCTCCAGCTGCATGTATGTTTTCGGCAGCTTGAAGCGCTTCACGGAATCTTCCTCGCGCCCGCTGTGGTCGCGGGCGCGTTCCCGCTCCTGGTCCCTCTTGACCCGGCTGATGAGCCGCTCTTTGATGCTCTAACTGTAGGTAAGTAGTGTACTGCAGTGCATATGCATACATGCATGTGTGTGTACCTTCTTGTAAAAGAGCTGGTCTGCTGGCTCCCTGGTCCGCAGAAACTCCTCACTGTTGAAAACTCTGTGTTCATGGTTTAGAAAGTCCTGGACGTCCCTGACAAAAAAAAAAAAAAAACAACAGATGGAAAGAGGAACAATCAGACAAAACATACAGAAACAGAGATAAATGGTTTCATTCTGACTGCAATAAGTCTAATATATCTGAACATGTAACTACTGACCACTATATTTCATAGAATCACAATTATTTGTAAATGAAACACTCAGAGAGCATTACCTGAAGATGTTGACCACGAGTTCCAGAGCGATGTTTTGGATCTGTGTGTTGAGGCGTGTCTGCCAGTCTCTGCGTTGGCGTCGCAGTGCGTTGGCATCAGTGCCCGCTCCAAGATGACACAGCTCCAAGTCATAGTGAAGCTGGAGACCCTCTGCCCTGCACACACACACACACACACACACACAGTACACCAAGCACGTAGGAATCGGATAGACAGGAACACACTCACGGGACTTTTCTTTAGTAAACTGTGTTCCCTTTGTAATTTGATTTAGCAGGTATTTAGGCTTTACTCTACTGGCGGTTCAAGCGGCAGAATGATTTCAGTCAACCTAAATCCTGCACCGAAGAGTGGTACACCGTGTTTCTAGCCACGATTGGTTGTGTTACCTTGACATAAAGCTCTCGGCTGCAGCCAGAGGTAGGTCAATGGTTTCAGACCATGATGACTGAATGATGCCATCATCAACATTCACCAGAATTAGCTCCTCTGTCTCCTATACAAAAAACGCGCGCGCGCACACACACACACACACACACACACACAATGGGTACAATTCATTACAACACAGTCCGACTGTGCCCTGCTGTGTTGGACTAACAGGCAGCTACTGTTAAATATGTGAACTAAGCTTCTGTAAGACACTGAATAAAGATGAAGGCAGTAGAGAATCAGCTATTGTTAAATACTGTACGCGAGCTCAAACGAGACAATTTCAAAAAGACCGGTCAGTTGAATTCCACGCAAGCAGTTTTAATAATACTCGTGATAAACCTCATGTGAACTATACTGCAAAGAGCCTTGCCCTTTCTGGGGAATAGTCAAGACATTATAGGGCAGAGTTAAAGCACTGTGTATATATCCATTAATTCCACTGGTTCTGGAAAAATGATTTCCATTCAATAAAGAACACTATGTCTTCTCTAGTATAGGGAGGAGCAACAGTTTAAACTTGATATCAACTTAAGCCAAACTCCACCCATCATCTTGGGCATGAAAGGTCAGAAAGACAAGACCGTACACCTTGATGCTGATAAGAAAGTTTGCAGACAGTGAACGGTACTCACTGCGGCGACCTCTTCAAAATGACTGATGTGACAGCCCATCAGGAAGGCTGTGGGAGCCATGAGGAAGTCCAGCATTCCTCTCGCCAAGACAGGAACATAAGGCTGCTGCCAGGACAGAGGCTGGAAGAGATGTCAGAGGAACAGGCGACAGATGAAAAGGTGGAGAAGGGGAAGCTGCAGGAAGTTAAAACGATGTCTCTTCAAAGTAAAAAAATCAAATACTGCAATTGTAATGCTCCTCCTCCACTGACCTGCAGGTACAAAAGCAAACTCTCTGCGACCAGAGTGAGTCTGGCCCAGTTAGCAGAGAACAAGACCAGCCTCTGCTCTTGAAGCAGGCAGGACAGCACCTGTAGAGAGAGATGGGCCTCGTGGTGTTACGATGTACTTTATGAAATGAAGGACCTGCTTATACCTCACTTTACCTCTTGTTTCTCAAGAGAAATATCCATAAACAGAGTAAAAGTACCTTTGTATGACTAAATAAATATATTTTACATCACTTTCAGACTCCTTCCTGTGTGTGAGCAGTCTCTGTGTGCTGCGTTACCTGGAGCAGTGTCGTGTGCGTGAAACAGAGGAAAGGAAGATGCAGGTCGATGTCGATAATGGGACTGTCCTGATCCTGCCGTGACGGAAGAACCACGTGGATGGGCCGCAGGTTGAAGGACTAACACACAGAAACACACACGTATTAAGATCTAGCAATTGAAACTGGTCACATAGAGAGACAAATACAGATAAAGTGAGGGCGAGAGAAACTTTGTGAGAGATATCTCAACACACACAGAGACAGAGACAGAGAGAGAGAAAGAGAGAGAGATCCCCCCCTCCCCCCCTCCCTTCCCTTTCTCTCCAAATCTCTCCATCGCCCTCTGTGGCGTAGTGTGATCTCCTAGCTTACATAACCAAGGCGACATGAGTGGCAGGACGCTCTGTGGCCACCGTGACTCCTGGCTGGCTCACCCACTCTAATTTTAGCCCTGGGTGAGCTGCCCCAACCTATTTTTTTTAGATCGGGACGTGTCTGAGCCGCTCTTAGTAGATTTTGGAGCCACTGAGAGGTTCAACTGCCACAGATTACTCCACTGAAATGAATAATACTAAAACAGACTGTGCAGTGTTTTCTGACCACATGTAGCTGTCCAGGTGGTGGTAAAGGGACCAGGGACAGCTTGGCTGAAAATTCCTTGATGGTCTCCTCAAAATCAGCTTGTCTCGTAGGCCGCAACAGGACCAGGAGACTGAGAATCGAGTCGGGGGAAGAAGAGTCGGGGGGGGGGGAGAGACAGTTTTAACATGTCATCAAATGATCTTAACCACAGTCAGGTTATCCATCAGCTCAATGTGTTTACTATAAATTATTACCATGACAAGCAGTCCTTCAGAGCATTGTAATAAGGGAACTTGGAGATGACACACACAGCAAAAGGTGTGAAGAGGCGGGACTTTGACGAATTCCACCTGTGGCCATTCTGGACAGCATCTTCCTGACAGGACTGACAGGGTAGACAGCCAATGAGAAACAACTGTCTACATTCATTGGATTCAACATGTTTTTCTGTTTGAGTGAGAGTGAGAGTGAGTGTGTGTGTGTGTGTGTGTGTGTGTGAGAGTGTGTGTGAGAGTGTGTGTTTGTACCTGTATAGCTCTGTAGTACTGCACGACAACTCCATGGGTTCGGTTCCCAAACAAGTCGGTAAATACCAGGAAGTGATAACTGTCTTCTTTCTGCTCATTGGCTAACTGAAGACCACCTATCCAAAGGAAAACCAAGACGTCTCTAAGCAGTGTTGAACTGTATGCCACGTTAATGTCATATAGGAGATAAATTCACATAAACATCCATCCATCCATCCACCGTCAGAGGCGTACTGATGAGATGCCCAAACCACCTCAGCTGGCCCCTTAGGGAGTAGCCGCTCTACTCCACGTTCCCTACGGATATCTGATGTCATTACCATATCTCTAAGGCTGAGCCCAGCCCCCTTATGGAGGAAGCTCATTTTGGACGCGATCACATTCTTTCAGTCAATGTGGAAAGCTCATAACCATAGGAGAGGGTTAGAACGTAGATGGACTGGTAAATCGAGAGCCTCTCCATGAGACACTGAAGAGGCGTGTGAGCTAAGACAGCCAAACAATGTCCAGAGCCTTCAGCATCTCTGGGCGAATCTCGTCCCCGTTGCCTTGTTGCCGAGAAGCTTTTTGACTACCTCAGGGACTTCTGCCAGGGATGTAGAGGAGTCTTCACCCGGTGGCTTCAAACTCTGCACAATGGACATGTTGGTCAGGTTCAGGAGTTACTCAAAGTGCTCTTTCCAACTCTCAACAATATCCCAAGTCCGGGTCTTCAGTTCTCCTCCCCTGTTAAACACAGCCTAAGCAAGTCCTGCTTTCCCTTTCTAAGTCTTTCAGTATGCCAGAACTTCCTTCCGGTCAACAAAAAGTACTTCTCCATAGTCTCCACAAACCACAGCCGGGCTTTTGCTTAGCTGCAGCTGTTCTGGTACCCGTCTGCTGTTCCCGGAGACCCTTGGACCGACCAAGCCCGAGGCCTCCTTCCAAGTCATCAACATCCAAGTCGCAATAACGACTGGGAAACTCAGATTTTTGTCATTATAATAAAAGACATATAGCTAAAGGGTAAGAAGGCAGTGCAAGTCTCCATGCCACTGGGTGGTTTTGGTGCGTAATCTACATTGCAGACTTCTAGTGAGATAGCAATCCATGATGGTGATCTATGACGGCAGTAACCATAGTGCAAGATCAGTCACCTCATGACATTGTCTGGTTGGATCAGTAGAAATCAAGGTTTGGACATGTAATGCCATGCACTGAAGACGTAAGCACAGCACACTAGGCAAAAGTAAAAACTCGTTGCTCGAGATGGCCACTGACAAAAAAATATATTGGATTTACGGAGGAAACACAACAAACTGTTGCATCTACAGAACAAATAGATTTTGCACCATTGTGTTACTCAATTCAAAACATGGAAGTGTTAAGTTTGTCACAGAGGAAACACACGGTACCAGGGAAGCAGAGCTGTGGTAAGGCGATGAGGTCCAGGTCCTTTGGAACACTGATGTCCTCTGTTGCCGAGGACGCTTCAGCACGATTGCTTGTTTCTCCGTTAGGCAACACCTCTGCAGCACGATCTCGCCTGTTCTGCAAACGATCAGAACAACAACAAATATGGAGATTATTTCCGAAAGTGATCAACAAAGGCGCCTGCTAAATGTGATCTGAAACGCCCAATCCTTTATCCACATGTTAACTGTTTCAAATTGATCATTGACATATGACTTATCCTTTTGTTTACCTTTTTGATAAAGCTCCTCCTCCTCCTCTGGACACAACTGAAAGCCGGTCCAATCAACTGGCTGGAGTTGGACTCCTTGGAAACAAATGGCGGGGCGTGGACCTGCAGTACCTCTGCTTCCAGCACGGGGATTTCATCTAACTTACTCTGCAGATGAAACTATGGCACAGTTATAAATATTCAGGGTTATAGGTTTGGCAACCAATAAGACACTGTAGACATTAACACCCAGCACAAAATATGTCCTAATGTCTACATAAATTGCTTTGTAAGCTGTGTCATTAACTCACTATTTCAGATGAAATGTTTAGCTGTGAGGAATGAACCCACAAGTAGAAGTAGAAGAAACGGTAATTAAAATAAAGTATTTTTGAAATGTGTTTTTCGCAATTCGAAAAGGGCAGAAAATAACCAAGATGGCAAAACAACTGGCTTTATGGTAATTATCAAAATGCATCTGACCAATCAGATCGAGGCTAGGACTACCTGTGTACACCACGAATGTGTCCTCTATTCATCTCAAGTGAATGTGTCCTCTATTTATCTCAAGTGTTTCCAGTATCCTTTACTACACTTAAACTTAATCCTACTTATGGTATATCTCAATCCTTAATTCATCATTTACTGCTAGTGTGTGTGTTATACTATGCACACCTGTCGTGAACATACTCTTTCTGTTCACACCTAACTGCCCAGGTGCAAACGGTCCATTCAACAGTAATCTGATCGCAGTAGTCGCCACTCTTGTGAGTCGATGTTGATACAAGAAGCATGCGAGGTGTAAATGCTGCCCGCATCTGTTTGTTTGTGTACTTTTTTTGACAGTTGTTTTCCATCTGTCTTTGTGTTTTGCGTGTACATACCTGGTATATGTCTCGAAGCTTATCACTGGGCGCTCCGACCACTACACATGCCTCCAGCAGTCCAGACGGGAGCTCTGCCATCACACACACACACACACACACACTGCCAGAAACACACATACACACAGTGCATTTAGATAAGATGAGATCATCATCATATAAATGTGTTTATATAAAAATGACACATAATGCGCTAAAAGATTTTATATGCATCACCAACTCTTACTATATTTACAAAGAACCACTGGTAAAAATCGGACAACATCAATGACGGCAGATGGCAGAATAAGGCGCCGTGGTGATGGTTCAAAGATTTCATATTTTGGCCATGACTCACAAAACATTCCCAAACCAGACGCTGATCTCATTTGAGTTTTCCAAATGACAAAACTACAGCTTGATCAATCTAATGTGCAAAATACAGCACCAGCTAAAATTTAAAACCAGCAGATAACTCACCCACACACTTCCTCCAGATGTGTGCTGACACACATAGACACTCCGACACAAAGACGTACTAAACATCTAACTCACCCAAACAAACAGATGTTCGGGTTTGGTCACTGGTGCAGTCAACCAGATTCGTCATCAGAATCAGAATCAAAGAAGGGAAAACCAAGTTACTACAACTAACTGTACCTAAAACAACATCTGCTGACTTCCAAATATATCCTTTTGGAAATACTTTAAACCAGTATACGTTATATGATGATTAGTTATCACAAAGTTTAACAATGTGACACTAAAATGGTTGATGTTAAGTCTGTCTCCTTCTTTCTTATGTCTCTATTTCTGCCCATCTTTTTCAAAGTTAATATCCTTCTGAAAACCCGCTAGAATTAACCATCAAAGAGATGTCAGCTGAGCACAGTGCCCTTCAGATAAGATGGAACTACACTATACATGGAGGTATCTAAAATGAATATGTGGAGGGTTAGTGCAGAGGTTTTAAATGGCATATATAAGGAAGCCTCCGTGCCCTTTTGTGTGTATTCTCCTCCGAAACACAATATGTAATCTTTTTGAAATTGGTCGAGCTACTTTCCACGCACCCGATGACAAAAATACCCTGTTACGGTACACAAAGTCCTGTTTGGGTATCATCGGCCCTTTAAGTCCTTACTTAAGCTACCTATCTGCTTAAGGCAGATCCACAACTACAATGTATGACTTCTATTAGCTGGCTCGAGAGACAAAACTGCACTCTGTTACTCTTTCATGTGTTTCATTTCTCCTCCTCTCGTCTCCCTAACCTTCTCTCATATCACCCCCCTGCTTTGCTCTTCATCTACTTTTCACCTCCTCCTTCATGCCGTAACGTGTTCTCTCATTTTGTCCTCTTTTCTGTTTTGACTCGCTTTTCTTTCTTCACCTTCAACACGCTTGTTTGCTTTCGCTCTCTCTTTCTCAGCCTTTGGGCCATTCCGGCCTCTGACTAACAACCCTACTGTTTCACGGAAACACACACACAAAGTTAAGTCATTTATTCCCTGAAAACCCGTAATTTTGGAAACCTTGTGGGGGTAGGAGTGCGTGTACATTTACACTTCTCATAAACTCAATCTATGTCTACCGTGATAGCAGTTTTAGAACTATCTCACACAGATCAACTGGCAGGACAGTCTGTTTTCTTCAATTAAACAAAGATAAAACAGAAGTAATTGTTTTTGGTACCAAGGACGAACAATTGAAAATCACCGCTCAGCTTCAATCACTGATGTTAAAACCCACAAACCAAGCCAGAAATCTAGGTGTAGTTATGGATTCAGACCTCAACCTGAACAGCCATATCAAGACAATTACAAAATCAGCCTACTATCACCTGAAGAATATATCAAGGATTAGAGGACTTATGTCTCAACAGGATTTGTAAAAACTTGTCCACGCATTTATCTTCAGCAGACTGGACTACTGTAACGGTGTGTTTACAGGTCTCTGGAAAAAGTCCATCAGAAAGCTGCAGCTGATTCAGAACGCTGCAGCTCGAGTCCTCACTAAGACCAGGAGGGTGGATCACATCACCCCAGTTCTAATGTCTTTGCACTGGCTTCCTGTCCAACAAAGAATTGACTTTAAAATCCTGCTGTTGGTTTACAAAGCACTGAATGGTTTAGGGCCAAAATACATCTCTGATCTGCTGCTACCTTATGAACCTTCCCGACCCCTCAGGTCGTCTGGGACCGGTCTACTTTCTGTTCCCAGAGTCAGAACTAAACATGGAGAAGCAGCGTTCAGTTTTTCTGCTCCACATATCTGGAACAAAGTCCCAGAAAGCTGCAGGTCTGCTGAGACCCTCAGCTCCTTTAAATCAAGATTGAAGACTTTTCTGTTTGCTGCTGCCTTTAATTGAACCACATTCAATTAATATATTAATCAATTTCCTGCATTTCACTATGAAACAGTCTTACACTGTGTTTTAATGAATGTTCTTAATTGTTTTTAAATCTCCTTTTCTTTTGTCTTATGTTTTGATGCTTTTAATGGTTTTATGTGAAGCACTTTGAATTACCTTGTTGTTGAAATGTGCTGTACAAATAAACCTGCCTTGCCTTGCCTTACACACACACACACACACACACACTTAATGAAAGGCAGATGCCATGCATGTGAGACTGAGGAGGTAGCCTCCATGCAGACATGCAGAGGCTGTCCAGGAGCTTTAACTAACAAGTTTGTCTGCATATATTTTAGAGAGGAAGCTACATTGATGCACCTGACAACAATTTCACCAAGCAGTTGCTGGTAAGCAGGTTTTTTTTTTTTTTATAGAACTGAAAAGAGGTATGGAGGAAGAGGGCCGCTTCCATAATGGAAGTGGTTAAAGCTGAAGTAGGCAGTTTATTTGTTGGCATCATAGAGCAAAAACTCCATAATAACCTCACAGCTTATTGGAATTCAAGTGGTCCGGGAGAAAACTAGACTACTGCACCTCCTCTTGTGTCTGTGTTTCAGGCTTGGGAGACTTTGACCAATCACTGGGTCGTTTCAGAGACGGGAGGTTCCTATTGGCTGCTCTGCAAAATGCAGATGAACGTGCACATCCTTCTGGTGAAAGCCTGACTAAAATGGCAGAATATCCTGCGGAAGAAGTTGCTATTCCACCATTGCAAACAGCTGCCTTCACTGCAACATAGCTACTGGTGTGAGGGGAGCTGCAGGATGAGGGCTGGTTTTTTTTATTCTGGCATTTTATTTTATTTTTTTTATTATTTATTATTTGTCTTTTCCAGAATTCTGCCTACCCTGGGGTACCACTTGACTTAGAATAAGCTGAAAGGTTATTGTGGATTTTCTCCTATAATGCAAAAAATAACCTGCCTACTCCAGCTTTAAAAGTAGTGATTTCAGGTCTGCAGGACAGATCAGCCAGTGTTTGTAAACTAGCAACAACTTTTTCGAAATTTATAATCAGATGGAGTTTTTAAAATTGGAAATTGGCACAGTCCCATGGACGGCAAATAGGTCAATGATGTTGAAACCTGTTAACAGACACTAGCGTTTGAACTTAAACTGGACCATATGCTCCTTCCTCTGACTTCACATCCCAGTGAAAATCACAAACAGAGCAGTGCATGTTCACAAGAGCTGTTCTGGGACACAGCAAGAGGGTGAGCTCATGAAATGGGTGACATGTCCCTTTAATGGGAACCAGACAACATTTACAAGGTTGTGGCTGGTTTGTGAGACAACCTGAGCTCATCATTCATGACATGAGCCAGTGGACACATTTGCATGCAGTAGGAAATGACTGAGGCAAATATTACCAAGACAAATAGTTTACTGCTTTTTCTTTCCTCCCTTGGGAACACTTTGAAGCAAAAAAAAAAAAAAAAGCCTTTTATTTTAATAACTCATAAGAGTTATGATGACGTTAATTCTACCTTAGATATGTAAGACGTCTGTCACCAGCAGTGACGTTCATGTAAACACACAGACAGCAATAGGAGCATGACAATACCGTAAAGATTGTCAATGGACAATGAAACTGACTTATCAGTTGAGCAAGACTCTTAACACAGCAACGTGAGAATCAAAGACTGACCTTAACTCTTCTCGATCATTTCCACAGGACACACGGTGAAGTCACGCGCACAAGACGGCAGCTGCAGCTTGCTGTCATAAATCTGTGAACAAGTCTAAACGCTACAGCACCGAGTCCAGCACCGTCTCGAACTGTTGCAGTGTGGTTCGCCGCTGTCTGTCAAATTAAAACCACTGGCAGCGCCACTTTCAGGACTTCCCACTTTTCAAAATAAAAGTGTTTTTTTCTTACACACTTCTGGGATCTGGCTGAAGAGGACCTCGGCGCCATCTAGTGTGAGTTATGTCTACTGCTACATGAAAATGCATCAATTGAAAAATACATTGATGCGATTTTTATGAAACAATAACTTATTACCAGATAAATCAATGCAGCCTGCTTTAATGTTAGGAGAGGGATGAGGAGAGGAGGAGAGGAACGAGGAGAGGAGGAGAGGGACGAGGAGAGGAGGAGAGGAACAAGGAGAGGGACGAGGAGAGGAGGAGAGGGATGAGGAGAGGAGGAGAGAGATGAGGAGAGGAGCAGAGGGACGAGGAGAGGGACGGAGAGGCAGTGGCAGGAGAGGCAAACCACTAGAGGGCAGCAGTGTTACACCATTTAATGAATCATGAACATTACACGATTTAACCATTATTAGCCATTACCTCTAGTGGTTAAATCGTGTAATGTTCATGATTCATTAAATGGTGTAACACTGCTGCCCTCTAGTGGTTAATCGTGTAATGTTCATGATTCATTAAATGGTGTAACACTGCTGCCCTCTAGTGGTTAATCGTGTAATGTTCATGATTCATTAAATGGTGTAACACTGCTGCCCTCTAGTGGTTAATCGTGTAACGTTCATGATTCATTAAATGGTGTAACACTGCTGCCCTTAGCTCAACTTTGGGCTATTATTTCAACGGCTAATTACATGACAAACACTTACTGACAGTAAATGCACTTAAGAACATTAACTACAACTACAAACAGAACAGTTAAGCCACATAGGTTCAGAGTTACAGTTCTATGACTTACATCGTCAATGACGATCTGACCGCAACCGGAAGCGGAAACAGTTCGCAACGTCAAATACAATTTCAGAATAAATTCGAAAGTTTCGACTACATCGAAAGTCGAAATTTCGAGGTAGTATCTCGAAATTCCGACTTACTATCTCGAAATTTCGACTTAGTAAGTCGAAATTTCGAGATAACAGGACCTTTATTTTTTCCTCACAGTGGCGGAAACGGGCTTCCATAAGAAACATCTCTTTCATTTTCAGTGTAAATAATATGGAATAAATAGAACAAAAATGGAGGTTCATTTCATGGAGGAACTTTATTTTCAGATTGTCCGTGAATACAATAACATTAAACACATCAGTGGCACAGTTTTCACCTCATCTGAAGCCCCGTGTCTCACCCAGTAACGTCACTGGTCCCATAGCTCTGAAACAGATGTGCCATCACAGTTAAAAATTACAACGATCGCAGCTCAGCAAACTGAACACTTGTCTTGCTATGCTATAATGTGCCTTGGTGATCGGATGTCTCCTTCATACACAAAGCAGAATAAAGAGTTATAACCGCTAATGTGTGTAGAGGTCTGTGTCGTTACACTTAAACACTACCACTGCAGTAACAGATAGTGGCCACGAGGTGTCGTCTTAGTACCTGTGCACAGAGCTGCAGCGATGTACACATGAACGCATCAATAACTATAATACAATCATGTAAATGCACTGTACATTATTCTGAAATAGGCTGTTCTGTATAATGTTTTCGGTACTGTAAGGATGCATTGATGCTTATACTTTTATTTAACTTTGGTGAGAATTTGAATGCATAACTCGTCTTTGTACTTTTCTGTTACTTCTGCTCTTACTACAGTTTGAACATGTAAAGTAGGTCCTACACATACCTACACATTCTTTCATTCATTCATGGGCTGTTGTGTGCTGTGCCTGAGGCAGGGCTTTCCTCTGAGGGAGTAGTTTTCTCTCTCTCTCTCTCTCTCTCTCTCTCTCTCTCTCTCTCTCTCTCTCTCGCTCTCTCTCTCTCTCTCTCTCTCTCTCGCTCTCTCTCTCTGTGTGTGTGTGTGTGTGTGTCGCTCCCAGCAGCGGCCATATTGGAATGCTGGATGTGGAGAGGGGAAGCAGGAACAGGCGACGGGACAGGGAGAAGGGGGAGATAGGCATGAGCGAAAAAAAGCAGTAACTATATCTACCCCATAGCTCCACAACTAAAATAACGGACTCTTCTCCGACTGTTAGCAGCTTCTCCCGCCGGTAAAGAAACACAAGCCTGTCGGACGTCCCCTGGAACAAGTCAACGTGAGTGATATTGTGTGTTTTGGGGATTATTTCAAAAACTAAAAGAAAGTATGGGATGCGGTTTGTTCAACGCTCGCCCTGGCTGGCGTTAACGTTAACTTTGCTGTTTCCTTTCCCCAATTTTCAAACCATTCTCATTTGGGAAATAACTAATAAATGAGCTTCGCTTTACAGCAACTTAACTAGGACGTAGTTCAGCTTTTTAATAACTTGAAACAGTTGAAGAATGACCGACTGCCACCAAAACTCGTCTCCACATTAACATGGAATGAACGTGGAGACACATTCACTCCAATTTATGTGCTCGTAGCGGATTAACCTACATGTAGCTCCTAAATTAAACATCTGTTTCAAGGGATTTTTTGTTTTCCCTGAGTCAAGACTTCAAGGCTGTTTGGTTACCTTGACCCCCCCACCCCAAACAAACTGAACTCTTCCATTCTACCTCAATGGGCCACTTATGTGCTCTGAATACTTCCATAAAGCTAATCTATTGGCCCAGTTATTTAAGGCTATATAACTGTGTTAATAAGGTGTGTGATATGATGAGACTCCCTCTCATGTTGCTGTTATTATTTGGTTAATCAGGTGCATATTAATGTTGTATACGTTATTTATATTCATCCACAACTGTAATCCTGCACTTCAGAGCTGAAATAATTAGCCAAAATATGAATTAGTTCGTAATGATCTGCAACAATCGATTTTTTCAGGTGGTCGGTCGACTGAAATGGCAAATATTGACTGATTCTGACTTCTGAAATGTGATGATTTGCTGCTTTTGTCAGCTTAATGTTGCATAAATCATATTATTATAACATATATTTGTGGTTTTGGGGCTGTTGCTCAGAGAAAACAAAGATATTTGAAGACATAGTCAGCCAGGGTTCCCAGAACATGTGATGACATTTTTCACATTTCATCGAGGAAACAATGAATCCACTAATCGAATCCATGGAAAACACGTGTTTTCGGCCTCTGCTAACACAAACAGACTGCTGCTGTAGTTCATTCTTATTCCTGAGAACCTTAAAGTTCCCTCACATTATATATCTAATCTCTCACAGAACACAATGGTCAAAGGGATATAAGATACGAGAAAGTTTAAGTGAACCATCTCACAAACATGCTGCTCTGTGTTTCTGCGTTTTCCCAAACGGTGAAAGATTGCTGGAGCCTGATTTGCCTCTACTTCATATTCAAGATGCAAGAAAATGCTAATGAGTTGCAGTATCCTGAGGCTACTGAGGCCTCAGACCTACAGTATACTAATAGGAGCTCTGTTTTGCACACTTATATTTGCAATTCCGTGGACAAGCTGAACCTAAAGCGGCGTTTAGTTTACCGCTGGGATCCAGGACTGTTAGTGTCGGGGATGCAAAGTTCCTTCAGGGTCGTGGTTTGGGTTGTGGATGCATCGCAGTCACAGTTTGGTACATTGTAGGTAAAATGCAAACACATTGTACATCTGAATAGCTATTTTTTTTTTAATTCTGAGAAGAAAATCTGTCCCAGGATGACGTCCTGCAGACACTACTTCCTCCACTACGAGCCAGAGTTTTAATGATTTGTCCTAAATGCGTGTTCAAAACGCTGCTAAATCGTCTCGCCTTTAAACCATTAATCTAAATGTCATTGATTGTAAATTACATCCGCAGAGCTTGCTACAGGTCTGAGATGGTATTTCTTAATGAGCAAACAAGGCTCACACCGTTAATGAGCTTATCCACTTGATGAGTGTTTAGTTACACTGCAGCAGCATTCATTCAGTCATTCAGCTCACTTGCTGTGACCGAGTGCCACAACACATGCAGAACTGCTTCTGTCAGCGATATTTGATGGTACATTTTTATAGATAGTGAGAACTGACTGATCCCCTTTTTATTAATCCATACGAACGATAGCAAACAGCCTTTTAAGTGCGTTAGAATAGATATGAAGTTTGTCTGATATCATTGAAACTCGTCCCGTCCATGTTTTTGTCTGGACGCTGCGGTGAACTACAACCACAGTCTACTAATTTGGCCTCATAGGACCAAAATGGATGCAGCGTAATCTTTTTATCTGGTGTAGAAACATGTCATTACTGCGAGAAACAAAGCGCGAAAGCGTGTAGTTCTGCTTCAATTTGTGACATGCATCATCTTTGGGAAATGCCTTCATATGGACCCTCTACTTTACTTTTCAGTGTTTTCTTATTTTGAAATGTTTAATTGAGGCTTTTGTGATGGATGTCAGTAAGTTGGAAGGAAGAACTTAATGCGCTTCACAGAGAGTAAATACCTCCACCTTTGGCTGGTCTACAGCAGGCTAATACAGGCATGGTAGTGGTGTCTCTGTGTGTGTGTGTGTGTGTGTGTGTGTGTGTGTGTGTGTGTGTGTGTGTAAATTGTAGAGCAGTGCAGGAGGCCTCTATTTATAGAAACACTTGACTACACTCAGAGATCTTACAGGAGCATTCATTTACAGCTCTGCTTTGGTACCACGTTACATTTCATCTACTATATATTCTACTGTGTGTGTGTGTGTGTGTGTGTGTGTGTGTGTGTGTGTGTGTGTGTATATATATTCTACTCAAGTTCGTTCTGTCAAATGGATGAGCAGATGAAGACAGAACAACTGTAGAGAAAGACAAAGAGGGGAACACTAACAAAGCCAACAGTCTGGTGTCTGTAGATCACAGTGTGTGTGTTGTGACTCATAATGACTCCAACTAGTGATATTAGCAATCACTGCAGACACATGCTGTGTGTGTGTGTGTGTGTGTGTGTGCGTGTGTGTGAGTGTGTGTGGAGGTATGTCGGTCCTGAATACGATTATGTGTCTCCTTAATATGCGTGTCATGAGGAATTCATTAAACCAAATGAAATTATTCGTCCCGACAACAACTCTCTTCTTGAGTTTTCAGTCGGAATATTTATTTTTTTAAAGAAGTTGTTTGCTGTTTTCCGAGCAAACACGGCGGCATTTATTTAACCCAACAATCGGCTGCTTCATACCTGCTGTGTCTGTGTGTGTGTGTGTGTGTGTGTGTGTGTGTGTGTGTGTGTGCGTGTGCTTACAGCTCTGGAGGGCAAAACTGTTTTCTCACACCTCGCGCATATTTATGAACCATTTACAAACTCATCTAAGGAAGGAAATAAAAAGTATGAATAATCAGTTGAATGGAGCAAATGGTGAACTTTGTTTTGCACCTGTAACTTTGTGTGTGTGTTCATGCTGGCTGTGAATGTATGTATCTTATAAATTTAGCTTCCACTGTGTCTTCCGTGGAGCTTATTCCCCTGCATCCTCTTGCATGTGGTTTCAGCTGTGGATGAAAAGGAGTGTGTGTGTGTGTGTGTGTGTGTGTGTGTGTGTGTGTGTGTGTGTGTGTGTGTGTGTGTGTGTGTGTGTGTGTGTGTGTGTGTGTGTTTTGGAGACAGGAGGCTGAACGTCCATTCCCGTAGCTTCTAGATTGGTTGCATTCAGGAAGCCCCCCTACCACACACACACACACACACACACACACACACACACACACACACACACACACACACACACACACACACACACACACACACACACACACAGAACACTTACTGTACATCCTAAAGCATGCTGCGTCCCTCGGGAGCTGAAAGGAAAACGCCTTCTTCCTCTCAGCAGCAGCAGCAGCACTGTTCAGACGTCTCTGTGGGTGTTTGTGTGTGTGTGTGTGTGTGTGTGTCTGTGTTCATGTTTGTTTATGTGTCTGTGCCGTGATAATGACCGTGTTTACCAGAAGATAACACGAGCGAACACTGTCTGTGTTTTGTCAGTTGAAAATATCTCTGTGATCATAACGAGGTTTGGTAATGTGTGTGTGTGCGCGTTTGTGCGGTTGCATTTGTGTTAATTAAGGTGGAATTTTACAGTAAGACAATATTACCCGGATGGTGGACGCTTACCATGTGCAGTTATGTGTGTCATTGTGTGTGCGCCGTCTTCAGTATATTGAGGATTTAGTTTGGTCCCAACAAACCAGATCCATCCCTAATTATTCTTATAATCTGTAGGGGTTGAATCCTTAAAACAGTGGATTCGTTGCAATCGTATGTCCGTCTGTCCAAGCAGCTTTGTACTGTAGACCGTCTATCATCTCTCCTGCAGCTGCTGTTAAAACATGCATGCGTTTAATGGAAGACAATATATTAACACGGTTTCAGAGCTTGTCCAAACAGAGCTGTTTTAGTGTATCGCTGTGCGTAGATGGACCGCTGTGCAGCGGCGCATTCTGTACTGTGTGCACTGAAATTTGCTACAATGGCAGGAAATGACATCGCAGTTAATGACTTGTCCCAACTTGGGCATGCAACACACAAGGACACACCCACACACAAGGACACACCCACACACACACACACACACACACACACACACACACACTTAGAGCGAGCTACCTTCGGTCATGCAGGTCAGTGGTGCGGCATGTCAACTAGTGATGAATGGAACTGGAGCACAGCGATTCCCTAGTGTGTGTGTGTGTGTGTGTGTGTGTGTGTGTGTGAGAGACTGACTTCTTGACTCAACCAAAACCACTAGACAAACTAATGACCTCTCTTGTTCTCCCTCAGTTTTTGCAAAGCAGTGACTGAACTGTAGACTAGAGAAGAACAATTACAACCACACATTGTTATAAGTTGCCCCTCACCCTCTGTGTGTGTGTGTGTGTGTGTGTGTCAGTGTAATTACATTGCAGTGAGTCACAAGGAGACGGAGAAAGAAGTAATTGTTGGGCTTTGTCATACAGACACAGAGAGAAAAGAGGTGGGAGGAGAAGAAAGCTGGGCGGAGAAAAGAGAGAGGAAAAACCAAAATAGAGAGATGAGGCCAAAGGAAATTGTCCCAAGATGCACTATGTCCCCAGATTTATACTCACACTAAAACATTATCATTGTTCTCTTAGATGACCGGCAGCCTCGTGGTGGGTTTGATTTGCACCGTACTGTGCTTGTCCATTTGTTACATCTCAGGATAATATCCTTTGGTGTCTGAGACATAATATGTCTCAGACACCAAAGGCACTTTGTTCAAGACACAGAATGAAGTTAGGGAATTAGTGATTCTGGAGTTAAAGGAATAGTTCAACATTTTGGGAAATAGAAGATAAGAGTTGTATGGGAAGATCGACCTCATGTCTGTACTGAATATGAGAGAGAGAGAGAGAGAGAGAGAGAGAGGGGTGTCTGTTTGACCAATCAAATGACCTCATCTCTTCTCTCGATTCATGGACAACCCCACACACACACACACACACACATACACACAAGCTACAGTCATAATAGAACAGAGGGAAACACACATGCACACACAGATCAGCAATGAAACACCTGGATACGAGCCATAGGTATGACATCACACATTCACTGACTGGTGTGTTACCATTAACTAGTTTTGCTGAGGTCAGATGTGGGTATAATGCCTCTGTGTGTGTGTGTGTGTGTGTGTGTGTGTGTGTGTGTGTGTGTGTGTGTGTGTGTGTGTGTGTGTGTGTGTGTGCGTGTGTGTGTGTGTGTGTGTCTGTCTGTCTCATTAGTCACCAGCAGGGACTCTGTTGTAACAAAGGTTCATTGAAGAATAGTCTGTCTTCCTCTCTCTGTCTGTCTCTGTTCGTCTGCTTAAATGTTTTCCTTGTTTTTAAAGTATTTTAACATAAATGTCAGCAATGGCAAACACAAGAAATCACAGGCTGATTTTAAATATACACTGTGTTAATAATAACCTTATTCTTGCTGTTTAGATAGTTTATGAACTCTAATAAGTTGCAGCATTATGAAGTTTACCAGGTAATAAACAAACAGAGGCGGCTGCTTTGTTTACTTTCTCAAAGTGTAACTCACTTATGGACAATGAGCTGTTTTTTTTTTAAATTCATGTTTTCATGTTCAGGCCGAGCAGAGCGTCAAATTAATCCTTTATATTTAAGGAACATCGTGACAGGGTTGCTCTCTCTCTAGACGACATCACTTGAAACCACTAGAGGGCGACGTTAACACGCCAACTCATCGAGCATATGAGAGTGTAGATCCTCCCTCTAAATGAGAGTCAGAGCGCACGAGGGGTGTGTAAGTAGTGTGTGACTCCTTGGCCTCCTAATCCAGTGCTCCATTAATCTGCTTTACTCCTCAGCACCTCTCTGTCTGTCTGTCTGTCTCTCTTACACACTCACGATTTTAACCCGTGTTTTATATCGTCAACCATCATTGTCTCCCGTCTTTATTCTTTACAATCAGTTTGAAACACCAAAAACGCCAGAGATTGCGTTACTGTGATCGTTATTGTTAGACAGTTTGATGTATATAATCAATCTGCTGCATGTATGACGCAAAATGAACTTTGAATGAAAGGTGAAATCCTGTGATGAGGCTACGAGTTGTAGAAACTACAGCAATCAATCTGCACGGACCAAACATCGTCATCCTAAAACTTATCTTCAGTGTTTTTCAACTACCGGTAATCGTGTGTTCTGTATTGAACTTCTGAAGCATCCCGTTGGGTTTAGCTCCCTCTATGTATCCCTGCATGTGATCTGATGTCAGTATAATTGGGTTAAATGTGCAGCCCTCACCACACAAAGTCAGTGGAACAACTGACTGTTATTCCCGCCGTGGTTTTGTGCTGAAGATTGATGATTTCTGTCGGACAATGTTGAGTTGAGAATATTGCGTAATGACTAATTGAGTAGCTCCTTGGGGGTGCATTTGTGTGAGAGAGAGAGAGAGCGAGAGAGAGAGAGAGAGAGAGAGAGAGAGAGAGGCGGAACAGCCAAAGGCAACACCGCTCTCCCTCTCTCCCTCTCTCACTCTCTCGCTCTCTCTCTCTGTCTTCTCTCCCCTGTATCATTTCCTCCTCACTTTCTCCTCTTTTCGTCCCCATATAGTTTGGTTGTTCTCTGTTTTTTTTAATGCATCCTCACTTCCTTGTTTCTCACTTATTTTCATGAAGTTGTTGCATCATTTCGTTCCCTTGCTCTCCCTCCCTCCTCCTGTACATCTGGCTCCCTCTCTCCCCCTCCATCCCTCTCCTGGGAGACAAAGACACCCCCTCCTCCTTCCTCCTTTTACATCTCCCTCCCCCCTTTCACAGTCATAAGCTGCCTACAAGCCTTCTCTCCCTCCCTCCCCTTCTCTACTCCCACTCCTGCCACTGTGCATCTGAGAGTCAGCGTACGAGCAGTAGTAGTAGTAGTAGAGGGAGGAGGAGGAGGATAGTGAGATTAAGCCGACATTAGCCATCATTACTGAGTTAGCTGGCTAGCACATCTCCACACTCGCCCAAAGACCACAGAAGCCTGGGATTTGGGCTTTTCCCAATTTAGCAGTCTGTCAGGGGGGATTACTCTCTTTTCTTCTCTTCTCTTTGGGACTTTAAATGGAAGGACTATACCATGGTAAGATTTAAAAAAACATACATGTGTGTGCACTGTACTTGTGTGTGTTTATGCATGTGTCAAAGTATGTTCAGGATGTGTGTTTAAACATGTATGAATGAGCTTAAACCACCTTTAAGTGCTTAACTCACAATGACTGAGTTTGTGTGTATGTGTGTATCTGATGGTTAAGTGCTTGTTCATTTTGGTTTCTTACTGTCTGACTTACAGTATAGAAGAAGTATTGATAAAGAGAAGGTGGAGAAAGAAGTATTATAGGAAAGGATTGTTGATTAATGTAGTACAATTACGATGATGTCAGTAATGAGGAGGAGGAGGAGGAAGAGGATTTGTTATGTACCAAACATTTTGGGAGTTCAGAATCTCAAATGTATTACTTTTGTTTCCTCTCTGTATGTAAATTGCATATTAAGCATATTTGGATTTTGGACTGTTGGTTTTACGGTGTTAACTTGGGCTCTTGGAGATTGAGACAGGCATTTATTTACTGTTATTCTCTGACATGTTATAGACCAGCTGATTGAGTACTTGAGGTAATAAATCGCAGATCAAACTATAATGAAAGTTTGCTACTTTCAGCCCGAACTGGAGCCATTCCAGCGTTTCTCTGGATATTATTTTATTCTGTTTAGTTCTCCGTCTGCCTCCCTTCTGATGAAAGATCATGTTTGTGTGTGAAAAGAGGAGATAAGAGAAAGAGGCTGACTGTCTGTAGGAGGCTTCAACTTGTGTCCATGTGCAGTGAAGCGGCTTAGCTCTCTCTCTGTGTGTGTGTGTGTGTGTGTGTGTGTGTGTGTGTGTGTGTGTGTGTGTGTGTGTGTGTGTGTGTGTGTGTGTGTGTGTGTGTGTGTGTGTGTGTGTGTGTGTGTGTACACGTGTGCATCCTTCTGTAGAGTGGCTCCTTGAGTTGGTGTGGGTTTCAGTGATCTGTGTGTAAATGTTGGCATGTAGTGACAAGCCCCCTGTGGGCTTTTGTTTCTGGGTTAAATCATCTATATTTCATTGTTTTAAATTTTCCATCTTGGTTCATAATTGATCGGAATTTGCTAAACAGGAAGCATCGCCACACACACGCACACACACACACACACCTACACAAACTACATTTTACAAGAATGCAAATGAACATATGATAACATTAAAATGTACTTTAGTCCAATAGTTATTTTTATTGAATGGAGCTTGAACGCACCACAGTGTAACTCAATGGAACCTGCATATCAGACCCGAAGCATCATTATAAGACGAGCAACTAGAAAGCATTAATAACCATCTTCACATCGCATATTGTTGCTGGATATAGTGAGATGAGGATGGGCAGTGAAACTTTTTTTCACACTCTGATGGTTAAACTATGTTCTGGATCCGCGGGTCATAGTTAATTATACATATATTAGCACGAGCATGGAGCTGAGTCAGTCATGGTTTGCTTTCATCGGCCAATCAGGGTTGGGTATTCATTTATTAGGCATGTAAACCAGTCCCCTAATGTTTGCTCTCATACAAAATGAAAGAGGAATGCAATTTTTAATGTTCCATTTGATTTCCTTCTGAATCTAAAAACATGTTTTCAATGCTCGTGTAAATATATGCTGAAACCCACAACATGGACTGCAAATGAGTCGGTCATTAATGTCAGATGTGTTTTGATTTATTAAAAACAAAACAAAAAAACTGGTATAATTTAAAAAGAAAATACATTTACACCAGTTCACTTGTCCTCAATCTGTTGCGATGCATTATGCACAGTGTGTCTGGTCTTGTGTGATACATTCACATGCGTGCCGCTCCAGTTGGCCTGTTAGCTTTATCACTGC
The DNA here is from genome assembly GCA_028022725.1 of Lycodopsis pacificus. NCBI lineage: Eukaryota > Metazoa > Chordata > Actinopteri > Perciformes > Zoarcidae > Lycodopsis > Lycodopsis pacificus. The sequence goes on along the minus strand of CM051706.1, from coordinate 14,465,061 downwards.
ACCTGAACTACACACACGTGTGTGTGTGTGTGTGTGTGTGTGTGTGTGTGTGTGTGTGTGTGTGTGTGTGTGTGTGTGTGTGTGTGTGTGTGTGTGTGTGTGTGTGCGCGCGCTTTTGTAGATACATGTGTATGAGCAATCATGCGTTCACGTGACCTTATTATGTTGCAAGCGTGTAGGATTTATCTGGAGTATGCATCATCTGTGTGTGTGTGTCTGCACGCAGTATATATATTTTTTATGGTGTTTGTGTGATGGGCTTTGAATAATTGCTCGACGTTTATCTGAATGTAAATATTGAGAAAATGCACAAGCGCTAAATCGAGTTTTGTCATCCATAATATAGAATTAGTAAACACATTATGTCACTTTCAAAGTCACAACTGTCCTCAAAACAAGTCTCTGCAAAATATATTTTCAAGGACAAAAAAAATCCCGTGTGTGTGTGATTCTATGAATTTGTGTGTTAGTGTGACTGGCAGGTGTGATTGGCGCCTCAGGGGTTACGGTGTTGCGTCGTTAAGACTGCACGCTCCAGTAACGCCCTATTGTCCATAGGGTCACACACACACACACACACACACACACACACACACACACACACACACACACACACGTGTGTGCCAACTCAGCTTTAACCATTAGACACAGAGCAACGAGGCAGAGCAGCTGACTGTTCTCATCGGGTTAATTCAGTTGACTCTTGCGGGAGAAGTGTTTCATTGGGCTCTGTTCCTCCCCAGTCGGGTTGATCTTTTCACTGTTGTGTTGAGCTGCAAAGAAACTGTTTTTGTTAAATTTATCTCTTGAACTTTTATCTCCATCTACCGAACACGGATACTGTTGTCAGCCGTCATCAGCTGCTTCAGCCTTTCTATTTAACACGTATATCCAGAGCAACACAACGTGAATCTATAACGTCTGGACATGAACAAGGGATTTTGGATACAGATATCCAGATATAATAGAAGCTCTCACTAAAACCAAAAAATCTTGAAAAACATCTGGTTGTGGTGTTAAAATGTCATTAAGATGATGGGAATTTGTTCTTCTACTGTGCACACCTTTTCCTCCTCTTGTTTTTTAATATTAATGTGAAATGCGAGACAAAAACTGTCTTTTGAATCTCTCAGTTTAAGAGGATTATTGTCTTTGATTAGTAAACGTTTCCATCTCTAGCTGCAGCAAAGGAACACGTCTGACTCTCTGACCTCAAACTGAATCTGAATGTAACTGCTGATGTGGGACCAGCATTTTAGACATCATTGCATAGCAGACTCTCTCTTGATTATTCTGTCTAATTACAGTGACCAATAAACCTGTGATTAACGTACAATTATACACAGCTCGCAGACATGGAGACTTCCAACCGTCTGTGTGTAGATGTGTGGGTGAGATGGCAGTTAGTTGACAGGGACAGTAAAGTGCCAACAAGTCTTAAACAAATGCAAAATACAAATCAGAATAAAATAAAATGCAGATTGAATTATCCAAATTTGTGTCGCAATTCTTTTCCAGCTAACAGAGCTATCGTTCTGAAGGGGAACTGGCGCCCGATCTCTTCTTTTTTTTTTTCTTTTACTCCTCCACAGTAGCTTGTTTAGGTCACAAAGCCACAGTGGGATGGTTGGAGTTACTGAACGGCATTATTCACGATGTACCTTCAACAACACGTTACGTTGTGCGGTACTACTCCGTAGATCTGAGAAATACATACCTGCTCTCCTCCTGTGTGTCTGGGTCCTGAGGACAGCTTGAAGAGCAGGTGTTTTGTGTGTGTGTGTGTGTGTGTGTGTATGTGAGACACACACACTCGTGGGCCTCTTTGATATTTGTGCAGTGGAGACTGTTAAACAGATTGGTATGTAATTAGCACCTTGCTAGCACTCCTGCGGGATGTGCTATAAAGAGAAAAATCACAGAGCAAGCTAAAGTTAACATTTCTATCCAACACCGAGTAACTAATGATGAAACACAAAGTGTTTTGACTAATTATTTATACAAAGACGGCAATGTTTTCCCGCCCCGGCTCTTCAGATGCTAATCTTTGTTTCTCAGACGTGTAAACGTTACAGTCTCCTTCGGCTTTTAGTCTAGACTGTAACAACAGATAGGCTGAAGATGCCAGGCTACGTAGCGCTTAGCTTACATTAACGCTTCCAAGAGAGACAGAAAGATAGTCAGCGAGAGCAGCCATGGGACAGATGGGGGGTGCAGGGTTCAGATCTGTCGACTGTCGATGTCATTATAGACACTTTGAGTCTTAAGCAGCTCCAGATCTGTTTATCACGGTTCATCTTACACGTTTAAGGTGTGGTTTAGTCATTTATTGGTCATATATGGTTGTTTTTGACATAATCCTCAAAAGGATGATCTATGGCAGCATGAGATGAGAGGAAATTATCGTGCTTGAAAAGTCTTATGAAAGCCAGCATACTTTGTGGGGCAGCAGGCTGGCTCTTGCATTGTGACTTCCCGACAAGTATGTCGTAAGAACCTTTCTACTGGATTTGAATCACACACACACACACACACACACACACACACACACACACACACACTCTCTAACTGAAGTGTCTTGGTTTCATGTTACAAAGGGTTTATCGATAATTCACACAGTATGAGTCACCTTTCTGGTATTTCCTTTTGGGATGTGGGTTTTCTTACCGTTACATCATTTTTGTTGACAACCCCGGTTGTCATTTCACCCGGTGTGTGTGTGCATGTGTGTGTGTGCGTGCTCACCCAGTATTTGTGTGTATATCCGGGTGTCTAGGCACTAAGGCACTTATCCTCCTGACCTCTTCCTGCACACAGACATATCGCCGCTCTAGCTGGGTGTGATAGGTCTGCGTGTCAAGTTCTCAAAATGCTTCTCCTGGGCTTCCTGTGGGAGTCTGGGAGCTGTAGTATCGATGTAGTGTAGTCTACCGAGTTACCGACTTAATATGAAGAGCAGGAGTTTTTTATTACCAGGTAAGTCCCATTCAAATTATAAAATCTCTTTTTCTAAGGGAACCAAGAAGGCAGTAATAGAGTATTTCAAACAAGATGCACAAAAACATTTAAAACAAACATACAGGATAAGACTTTTACTCTCTCTTACAATCAGATGGACATTTTGTGTCGTATTTAGCATTTTAACATCCAACTTTGTGTAAAAACGATTGTTCTCTTCACATCCTCCAATCCAGTATGCATAGTCATCGTAAAATATGTGGCATTGAGTACATGCAGTGCAATGTTCCTTCTGCAAAATAATAAAGAACGCATTGATGCAGAGTGAGGGCGAAGGCTTTTCTTCATTCAATGGCTCATAACTAAACACACCCGCTAACTCTACGTTATCTGTTTGTCTTTCAGATATCACCAGGATTGTCTACTACACAGGTGAGTCGCTCGCCCTCGTGTTTTGTTCACTCCTGCTGGAGCACCGATGGCCACTCAGAAGCTTCTTTCACCGATTCAGAGTTTGTTGTGCGGTCAGGTCACCGCAAAGGCTCCTTAATGGGAAACCAATGAGGAGAATTAGTGTGAAACGCCATTCAGTGACTGTGGGAATAGTTTGATAAATCAATCACCGACCGCTTACTAGCCTTCTCTGTTTCTGGAGCTTTCAACCATGTCTTCATCAGAGGATTAACGTCTGCTCCGTTGTAATTGGCTCGGTTGCCATCATGCGACCTTTGTTTCAAGTTTCATGTGATGACAACTAAGACAATGTCATGACGGCTGAGCCTACTTTAAAGTGTCAATACAGTGAGATGCAGTTGAATTCTCCAGGAATGGAAAAGACCAGTAAGTGGACATTGAGGCAAGTTTATTTTTCATTAAAGATGAGAAAGTTTCATTTCAGTATTGTTTTATTTCCTGGAAGGGAGTATGTGTCATGATTATATGATTACTCCATATTACTCCATAGCACAAAAAGTAAGGAACTTTGTGTTTGGTAGATTATTTCTTTGTTGTAACGATGCTTCTTGGCAATACATCTTTATACCGTTGGAAAGCCTGTTTATTTCCCTTTTAAATGGTGCCACATTTGTCAGGAACATGCATTTGTGGGATGAGCAGCAGAGCTGAGTATGTGGGTTGTGCCCATGAAAGATTTGCCAAATCTTCCCTACCAATGCCAAACAGCTTATTCTGCTGTTGCTATTCTTCGACTCTTGTTTTGAGCTTCTGGTACCCACAGGTGCTGACAATCAGGTGCCAATCAGGAAAATAGGTGCATGTGTTGTTTTATTGTTGATGCGCTAATAGTCATATTGTGTGTGTGTGTGTGTGTGTGTGTGTGTGTGTGTGCAAGACTATTAAACAAGCTAGAAAACAGACACAGAGTGGGCATATCTATCTGAGTGTGGGTGTGTTGGTGTAATTAGTGCAGACTGGTGAGGGAGAGTGTGAACATTGTGTTAGTGTGACTGTGTGATTCATCTTCACATTGTCGATACCACAGACTAAATATGTTCTGTGAAGATAGCTGAAAGTCAAAGTTTAATAATTCTTCATAACCTGAGGGTATATATTTATATTTTTTTTCCCTTTTTGTTTTACTGACATTAAATAAGCAGAGAAGGATATGTATGTGTCATCAGGCACTGAAGAAAGGCCTCGCTGGCCGGTGGAGGAATTCAGTTTCCAGTGTCCTGCAGTTCCCATTAGTGCTCAGCTGTGAGGAAGCGAGAGGATAACAATGGAATAGTCTGTACAGAAGCAACGTTGGTCAGGATGTTTTAAAGGTATGTCCACTGTGTGTACCGGTGGTTTTGTGAGCCGAATTAAAAGACTCTTTTGCTCCTTCATGCCTTCGGTGACGTCTTTCAGGTGCGGGGTCTTCATCAGTACGGCATTACCTTTTCATTGGACCACTCATTTAGCTATTTGTTTTATAAGCGAGTCCAGATTCAGAAGGGAATGCATTTCAAGTGCAAATAAAATGTAGAAATATCAAATTATGTTAAACTGTCGATAGCAACGATCATTTGACACAGAAACATTTATTTTTGTTATATTACTTTGTCAATTAATATCAAACCAGTACATCAAGACCATAAATACACAGTAAAAAATACAAGTTTTAATTTACGAGTTAAATATGTTTGTAATTCAAACAGCCTTTGAAATTTCACTTCAAGGCATGGGAGGGAACGCATCGATTGGTCTGATAACACATATGCAAGGAGACATCAAAGTAGCTATTACAGCTCTGAGGTTTACCTGCACTTTTGAATTTTGCAATCAGTAGATGGTGTTGTGTTTCCCTCCCCTGCTAAAACAATTATGTGTTCATAAACACACACACAGAGAGAGAGGATTTGGTACAGTCCCAAAAGAGCGCTTCCCATTCATGGCGACATCCGGCCCGCCGACAAAAGGCTTTCAATAGTACACACACACACACACACACACACACACACACACACACACACACACACACACACGCGCGCCCACCCTACTAAAACCCCCTGCTCCCACCAGATTTTCATAACAATGGCCAATGCCTGAGATTGAGCACAAATTATAGGACACACACACACAGTGTGTGTGTGTGTGTGTGTGAGTGCTCAGTAACTCATGGAGGTCTGTTCAGTTAATACGTTCGGCCATATAAATGTCCATTTGAGTGATGGAGGCGGGCATCTGGTCAACGCTCGCAGTGATCGGTGCCACTCGAGATGAGCCTTCAGGGCAGCACTCTGAGAGCCCCCCCCCCCAACCCCCCAAATACAGGCTGAGTGACTTTGAATGTGCAGGATGAAGTGTGATTGATTGAGACCCTGTTGTGTTTGGAGGTGGATTTGTTAGCATGTTGCTAACAGCTGCTAGTGCATCCTGCTGGGCACAGACAGGGCAACGGGTGTGTTGCCAAAAATGCTGTTTTTTTTCTCATCCATTGTCTTGTTTTTCTTTAGATTTATTCATTTTTCGTCCATAATATTTCGTGAAGAATTAGGATGTGTGATCTGTGTCGGCTAATTTGTCCATTTTAACAGCCAGAAAGAGTGGAGTTCAGGGTATGGTGGCCGTTTGCCTTTAGATTTAAATATGCTTGTTATGAAATAGTACAGTATGGACGGTGACGATATTCAGCATTAAATTACTTCTGGAGGTTAAATAAATAAAGTAAATAAAGAGATGTTCTCCTCTGTTTCTTCGCTGCTTGCATTTGCGACGGCAGCGATATTGATTCAACATAAGGGCTGATCTGAGGTCAGCTTCGTGAACAGAAGTGGGAGTTTTTTTTTTACATTGAAGACTAGTAAGATTAGCATATTAATAGTTTCTAGCTCCTCCTGCTTCTCCAGCAGCTTTCTCTCTCTCTCAGTCTCTCTCATTCCCACTCAACTTTCCTTCAGTGCTGCTGCCCTGTCCTCTTCTTCCTCTGATTCTCCCTGAAACAATCTCTCTCTCCCTCTTTCTCTCTCCCTCTCTCTCTCTCTCTCTCTCTCTCTCTCTGTTCTGTTTCCTTTGTTTTTCAGACTCGCTCTTCTCTCTCACTTTCTTTTTCCAGGAGAAGGGGATAACTTTATGTTTTGTGTATCACTGATCACAGTATTTATCTCTCCTTCTCTGCGTCGGCTAACGAACTGAAGTTGGATTTCCCTCCGAAGTCTTCTCACCATCACAGGGACTCTAACTGAGTGAAATAACTTGAATCCTCCACTGAGCAATGGACGCTTCACTCTTCCAAGGCAACTGCGTAACTATGGAGTGCAGGCATGGAGCAGAAATTGGGCAAAAAAACAAACAGTGAATTGTCATCAGAGAGGGGCCACTGAGGAGCAAAAGTCTGTGGATGAAGCTGACTTTACATCTGCGCGGATCTTTCTCGCCTTGTGCGACTGTAGATAACAGGAAAGGATTAAGAAGACAAACAACAACAAGCTTTTTTCCTAAATGTTCCCTGTGTTTTTTTATGGCATCTTCACACTCTATACAAAGTGTCAACGGACCAGAACATTGAGATCCACCACGCTGGAAGTAACTGTTGGCTAACGAAGCTGTCGACAGAAGTGGGAGACAAAGATTTCTGCCTCAGAGACGGAGTGTGTGTGTGTGTGTGTGTGTGTGTGTGTGTGTGTGTGTGTGTGTGTGTGTGTGTGTGTGTGTGTGTGTGTGTGTGTGTGTGTGTGTGTGTGTGTGTGTGAGTGTGCTCTTGCAGTTGTGTCAGGACCTTGGTGTGTGTGTTTATTTATGTAGCTTCTGTACACGAGAAGTTGTGTGTGTGTGTGTGTGTGTGTGTGTGTGTGTGATGCGAGGCTGTGAGACCACTGGCTGTCTGTCTGTCCTCGGTGCAGACGGACACAGGGAGGGACAGACATGTGTTTCCATGGCTATGAGCGGCTGTAGCCCCTTTCCCATGTGTTGGGACAGAGGTATGAATGAAATCTCCTTTGCGTGCGCACACACACACACACACACACACACACACACACACACACACACACACACACACACACACACACACACACACACACACACACAACACACAATCAAAAGTAGCAATCCCCTCCACAGTGTGACATCTGACTCCATGGGAACTGACTTGGTGTACAGCCAAAGCTACCGTTGCTTGGCATTAGTCGTGTGTGAGTGTGTGTGAAAGAGAGAGAGGCATGTTTAGGTGCTGAAAGAGTGATTTGTCAATACGAAGCTCTTTACAATTTGAAATTGGCAGAGTTACATGGAAGTACATATTTATCTCACTGTGATATATCCCTCAACAACTCTACAGTCTCTCCTCTGAGGTGTGTGTGTGTGTGTGTGTGTGTTTCAGTCAATGCTCTCTCCGTCTCTTCCTCTCAGCTGTAATTACCTGCTAGAACATATCAATTTCCCTTTAATGGAGGCGAGAGGAGGAGAAGCACAGGACTACAGGGAAGCAGAAAAAGAGAGAGAGTGAAAGAGATCTCACCATCTTCTTTTCTACACAGCGTCATGATTACAACAGCGCACACGGACACGTCGGGCATTCCCAGTCGAAGTTGCCGTGAAATTGTAGGAAGTGTGTCAATGTCACGACTTCTTATTCAGGAAAAACATCAGCCTGAGGTGTATTGTCTCTGTGTCACAGGCACAGGTGGTTACACATTGAGCCTTGACCCTGACTGTATCTCTCGCTCTTTTTATTTCTCTCTCTGGTATTTCATTGTTCGGTGTTTTTCGTCTTTTTTTTCTCCCCAAAGAACGTCATATCCCAAACAGACATTTGCCGCACAAAGTTTATTCGACAAGAGCAGGATTCAAGTCCACAACATTAGAAATGCATCAGCTTGTAATGGACAGCAGAGAAAAGTCCATTATTATCACAGTATACAAACTAGAACTGAAACAGGAAGTTGATTCATTGATTCGTAGATTGACAGAAATATAATTGGCAACTATTATTATTATAGATGACATGTTTCCGCCATTGTTAAAAAAACAAGTGGCACGCATTCTCTGGTTTCACTTTTATGTCAATGTAAACTGAACGTCTCTGGGTTTTGGACTGCTGGTTGCTCATAACAAGCAACGTGAAGATGTCGCCGGGTGCATTAGGATACATGTATACTGACCAAAGGATTAATCAAGAGGAGAATCAGCAGATTCATCTGTGATGCAAATGTTAGTTATGTAATGAGTAGTTCTTACGGGCATTCTATGTATGTTTTATGTGAGGCAGGAGTAAATGTAAGAAAAAGATCTTTACTCTCTTTTATTTTGGCTCATTTCACTAATGTCCGATCTTCTCTCTTCTGCTGCCCAGAATATGACAGACACCTAGCGGCAGCAGTGTCAGCAGGGAAAACCATGGCCACGGCCTACCTGGACCCCAATCTGAACCACGCCCTCCTGGGAGGCGCCAAATCACGACTGAGCGCGGGGGCGTCGGACCGAACCATGGCTGGCTCCGTGGACAGGGTCCTGAAAGTCTTCCATCACTTCGAGACCAACACCGAACACAGCTGCTGGTCCTCCAATATCAGATATGGAGACGCAACGGATGTCAAGGTAAGAAGAGACGCTCGCTTTCATGTCCCACCACATACTGAATGTATATATGGGGAGAATTCACTCAAAATGACGACTGGCAACCTTTTGGTGGCGCTAGAGGAGTCAGGAAATTACCACAGTCAGCAGAATTCATCCTCCAGGTTCAGATATTTCAATCTGAAGCAAAGTATCTTGATCCCTATCTGTTCTGATAATGGATTCTCAGCACATACACAGAACCTCAGGTCACGCTCTCTGTGTGTGTACGTGTGTGTTTACTTTTAGATCCACTCCCATGATGCAGAAACTACTTAGCACTGCTCAAACTTCAGTGGTCGTACATGATTCGTCACTCCAAATCTCCTCTCCTTGCATCCCCTTCAGTATCTAGGTCAGACCCCTCTAGCGTTGGCAACACACATGGTTGTGTGAGCATTATCGTGCATTGTGTGTGTGTGTATGACGTCTGTCAACTTCTTTGGGTGGGAACGTCACGTCGAATCACGTGAAATCACCAACACACACGCGTTGACTCATGCCCTCACTGACCCGATGCAAAAACATTAGCACAGTTGGCTCACTGATATGAGGGACTGACTTTTGGTCCACTGACCATCTTTGTTTTATTTATCACTCACTGCACTGACAGACATGTGTTGACCCACCACAGATAAAGGGGGAACTGCTTTGTAATTTAGCCCAAGAGTAATATCTGCTGAATGTATTAATGCATCTTATATTGTTTTACTTAAAGTTCATGTAACATGTGCAGGGGGAAGCCTGTCACGTACAATTGTTGCTCTTTGTTTCCAGGGAATCATCCAGAAGATTCTTGACATCCACAAAGTGCGCTGGACGTCTTGTTTCGGCCTTCGTCTCAGCAACGGCCAATCCAGAGACCAGGTGCACTGGCTCCACCCCGATATGGGCGTGTCCCACGTCAGGGAAAAATATGACCAGGCACGACCAAATGAGGAGTGGAGGTGAGAGAAGAGCGTTATCTACGAATACAGCATGTGATTTCCACAGAGCTGCTGTTTTGCTGTGATTTGATTGGCTAACAGGCGGAGTTGTTGTAAAAGTCGTGCCAGACCAGATTTTGCTCTGTAGAGTGTGCTGCCAGGAAACAGTTTGGGAAGGGGTTGGGAGCATAAACTGTGGGCACTAGCGTGGCTAGTGGACGAACAACAGCACATAGTTAAATTATATTATATTGTGCTTCTTATCAGCCAAGCAGTGTACAAATATAGGACATACGGTAGTAGAGGTGTAAATGTTATCATCAAGTCAAAAAAGACACTTTATAACCAGTTTTATTTATTGTTCATTAATAGTAACTCCAGTCAAAGTCACTGTCTCCTTAAACAGCTAGCATCAGCAGTAGCGGAGTATATTTATCGCAAACAACGTTAACAATAATACGACCCATCTGTTGTGTGTGTTTGAGTTGGTCTGGCAGTTTGGATGTTAATGCACTGGTATATATTAGGTTTGTTGTGGCGGTCTGGGTGCTGATGCCATTGTGAGGTAGAGACCTTTTGCTCCGTGGCCGTAAAACGAGAGAGAGAACCAGATGCCGGCTTTGTCTGACTAAGTCAACAACTGTCTCTGTCTCTGTCTCCGTCTCTCCTCCGCTGATCTTGCAATCAGTCTTCTTATTTGCATTCTTGCATATCAGTCGCCTGCTCATCACTCTCCCTTTTTCTTCTTGTCCACTGTAGGTATGAGTTAAGGATCCGGTATCTTCCAAAGGGCTTCGTGCAGCAGTTTACAGAAGACAAACCCACACTCAACTACTTCTACCACCAGGTAGACACACACACACACACACACACACAGAGACACACACACACATATTTAATGTTCTGCCAGCAGCGAGCTAGCAGCTGAGACATATGGCACTGCTTGAAGGACTGTGTGTGTGTGTGTGTGTGTGCGCGCGTTTGCATTCTGCTAATCTAGGTCACCAGTACCGTGTGTGTGTGTGTGTGTGTGTGTGTGTGTGTGTGTGTGTGTGTGTGTGTGTGTGTGTGTGTGTGTGTGTGTGTGTGTGTGTGTGTGTGAGATGGATGGCTTGACATTTGTTGTTTGTAGCAATGAACGTGTTGATGAACATGTTTTTGTGTGATGTGCGTTTGCGTCCCCCAGGTGAAGAACGACTACATGACAGAAATCGGGGAACAGGTGGAACAAGATGTTGCTCTGAAACTGGGTTGTCTAGAAATCAGGTGGGACGTGCTCTTTTAGGACTTTGTGCACGAATAACTCAAAGCTACGATGTACTACACACTACTGTAGTTCTTTATGTTCGATGTCTCGTGTCTTTTTACAACAAGCCAAACTCTTTCGGTCTAATCAAGTTGTTTATCCTGTAACTGTTGGTGAGGTTTTGACCTCTTCTGTCTTTGTGGACTTTGTGAAGTTGTAGCAGGGATCCCTGTGCTGCTGAAACATAAAACCTGAATAGTTTTTAAACACATTTGTCAAACTTTAAATCGTGTGTGTGTTCACAGTGAATGTATCTGACCTCGTTCTCTCTCTGTGTCCTGCTGGTTTCAATTCTAGGAGGTTCTTCAAAGAGATGAGAGGAAACGCCCTGGACAAGAAATCCAACTATGAACTGTTAGAGTAAGTATTCTCCTCCTGAGCTCACAAGCTTTCTGCTACATCACATCCTTCCTCTAACTGGAGATATGTTTTCTAACCCTGCAGAAATAACAACACAGTGTGTTGGTAGAGGGCTCCTATGCACGTCCTAGAAATCTGGATGAGTGGAAAACAATAGAAAGAATTGAAATATGAGAGAATTGCACAAAAGTCTGGAAACGTTTAAACATTGTTTTTTCATTGACTGGTGCTGCGAAAGTCTGACATGTAGCTGCACTTATCTTTATTCAACACTGTGTTCATTCACTCGCTCAATCACCGTGTTTGGGTTTCGGCTGCTCTGTCTATGTAAGCTCCCCGTGTTGATCCACCACCATCTCGCTGCTGGATGGACGTGGATGAACATTAACAAACTTAACGAGGCTCGGCTCTAACGTGATCACATTCCAATGAGCTGCCCTCTTCCAATGGAGTCTTTCTTTCTGTCCGTCAGCCTAACAAGCTCTCCAATTAACAGAGAGGAATGCCCTCTGTCTGTCCACCAACATCTCTTTGTCTCTCCTCTTCGTCCTCTCAGTCCTCCTCTGTCTGTCTGTCTGTCTCTAGACTCTCATCCTTCATGTCCGTCTGCTTTTCTCCTGGGTTCTAGCTGTCTTTGTATTCTCTCCATGTCTCCCTCGTCGCCTCTCTCGCTCTCTCCCTCTCGCTCTCGCTCTCTCTCTCTGTTGATTGGAAAAAGATGTTGTGTCATGCATAGTTTAAACCAACAAGAGAGCAAGAGGGAAAGTGCCGTCAGGCCTCTGAAGACACCGAGCTGACAGTTGGCCGCCGGGGCTCTTGTTAAGTGGTCGATCCTAGCTTATAGATTGTGGGAAGTGTCTGTTTTTTTCACAAAAGACAACAATCCATCTTTTGATTTTCTGTGTCCATAATGTCCGAATAGTTCCTTTATTCATTTTCAAGAGGTTTCCATGAAAGAGCATCGTGTTCACGTTCGCTCTGTAGGTTACGCTTGTAATTAATGAAAATGAATTAACTGGAAGTGTACTAATTGAACACTGTCTCTATTTTCCACCATCATTTCTGCCAATTACATAGTTCTTTCCAGGAAATCTCTCACACATTATTGGGAACTTATGAGGAGATCACAGACCCATATTCTCCAAGTATAATAATAAGATAGCCTCAATAGATTAGCCATGTTTGTTTTGTTTGTAGTTCTACACAGTTGTCTGTCTCCCGGTTGTTATGCAGCCACTGCACATGTGCATGTTTGAGACCAGTTGGCTGTCGTCCTTGTGGGCTGTAGAGCTCATGCAACATTTTGAATTAGCGGGCCTTCATCCGCTGTGCTCGTTCTCGTCGTTCAGATCCTTTTATTTTCTGTTTGTGCACCCTGTGATGTACGCAGCTTTGATATTTGATATTGAGAGAGAGGGAGAGAAGCGTTTTAGGGGTGACACACAGCATGTTTTATCCTTTCATAGACGTGATGATGGACAGCCCCAAGTGAAGTATTTACACATGTGTTTGCCATAGAGAGTATAATTAAAGAAAAGCCTGATAACCAGAGGGAAGCGCTATCTTTCTGTGATTTACGACTGTAATTGACTGATATTTGTTGGAGAAATAGGATGACGTAAGCTCTCAGCCTTTCCCCCACTCTCTCTCTCTCTCTACTCGTTCTCTCCTCCTCCCCCCCTGTGCTCAGTCCTCTCTCCAGAGTTTGAATCATTAGTTAGCTTCCTGTTTTAGCTCTGCACATCTTTCTTTGTCTCTGCGGTCTCCCTCTCTTTGTACTCCTCCCTGCCTCTCTCCATCCCTCTCTTTTTCTCTCTCTCTCTCTCTCACTCTCTCTCTCTCTCTCTCTGTGTTTCCTCAGCCTCGTCTCTTAGGAAAAGATGAGTCGTGCTCTGCATTGTCACCACTTAGTCGCGGCTTTCTGTTTTATGTTGCTCGTCTTCAGTTGCCCGTCCCGTGTAACACTATCTGTCTGTAGCTACTGTGGGTAGTTTCTCTGCAAAAGGGTAAAAAAAAAGAAAAAGCAGCTGAGATCAGATAAAGACCAAAGTGTTTGTCAATTAACATTCCTCAGTGTAATTACAGCGTAGTAATCATTCTGCTCTCTTCCTCCCGTATCTCTCTCTCTTTCCAGGAAAGACGTTGGTTTGAGGCGTTTTTTCCCAAAAGACCTGTTGGATTCAGTCAAGGTGAGAATAATTGGAGTTTTGAACAATGCAATATGTCTGGTTTCTAAAACAAACACTGTCTTCACTTTCTCCTCTTGAAATATATTTGTTGACGAAATAATTCAAGAGGAGGGTTTCTGATCAAAATGTGGGCGTCCTGGTAAGCAGCTGCTATCCTATTGGCCCATCTGCTCCGCTGGAGTTGCTCGATTACTAAAACAAAAGTACCGGTAACCACCGCGTGTGTGGTTTATGGGCAGCTCCCTCCTCTGAGCGAACGCTCCTCTGGAGCCGATGTTCTGAACGTGCTACTTGATGTGTTGTCAGACCCGCGCTGGCCTGGCTGACAAAGCGAGAAGCAGTCCAAGACTCGGCGAAACGTAGCGAAACGTTGGCCAACCTGTTTAGTTGACTGAGGGAATGAATAGGAAAATGTGATACTTTTACCAGAGCCCCTACTTACTCATTATATATAGATGAGTGTGATGAATGTAGTTTTCACCAACGAAGAATCAATGTTCTGCAAATCTCATCGTTACAGGAATAGTTTGACAGTTTGGAAAATACGTTTATGCGCTTTGTCTGTCCAGTAAATACAAAGTTCGCTCAGCTGATCACAAACACTGGTAGGCTAGCACTGAAATTTGAATTTGTTGGTCGGCAATACGGTTCAGTGTTAGTTGATTTGTAGTTCGGCAGACGTTGGTCGTGGACGTTTGTATGTGACGGCTGGGTGTGCGCCCGCACAATGAACAGCATCTGTGGCAGTGATGCATTTACGGCACGCGTTTATAGGGGAGGGTCTTGGTGTGAAAGAAAAGGCCCCAGTGACCCGAAAAGGTCTCGATGTCAGCAGGCGGGCGGACAGATGCTCTGCAGAGGGAGAGAAAGTGTGTTTGTGTGTGAGTGACCCGGAGGTCATGTTTAAACCCACTTTCTCTTTCCAACAATGAGGAGGGAGGAGGCGGCGGCTCCTTCTGGGTCCCTCCTCCACCCCCCCCCCCCCGTCTGTCAAGCCCCGCTGACTCCCCCCTCATCACCGACTCTACCTCCTACCCGCTCTCATTTTCTATTTTCTACGACAACACACGCTCCCCTGAGTTCTGCTTGCTAAGATGCACTCAGTGACACATGTGTAGTCACACATCTGCACATCTGACTTCAATGTAGATGTCTAGACTGATGTCCTTTAATGGTGGCTTGTATATGATACATGAGCGACACATTCAAATGAATGCAAGAAAAAGTGTATTTGTTACTTGCGTTTAATATCGTACATTAGGAGTTAATGAGTTAACAGTTAATGTGAATCAAATGATACGTGTCTGACACATCTGCTCTTACACACATCTCTTCCATACATACATGGATGTGTGTGTGTGTGTGTGTGTGTGTGTGTGTGTGTGTGTGTGTGTGTGTGTGTGTGTGTGTAAGAGAGAGAGAGCACAGCTGTCTTTTACGTTTCCGTTTTCCGTCGTTCACTCTGGTGAAAGAGAACGGTCGTCATTTAATGGGATTATTCACCCTCAATGGACTCTACTTCCACACACACAAACCCAGGAGCAGGTGGCTATGGTAGTAAACAGTGACTGACGTTAGCTGTGGTGAACGCTTTATAAAGAGCAAAGTGTGTTCATTTATATTGACAGGCTGAGCAGCAGATTTAGTAAAACTGACCTTTAGTGGCTCTGTAGATCAAAGTTTGATCAACCAGCCCCTGAGTCTGTGTCCTCCTCGTCCGATTGATAACTTACTGCATTACTCTCTACTTCGTCAAACCAAGGATTTTAGCCCGGAAACTGTTTGGTGATATTGAAGTGAGATCTGTTGTCACTTGAGCACAATCATCAATGAAACACAAAGTCTGAAACGAGGGCCCCCTGCGTCGAAACTCTTCACACAAAAACCAAGAACACTGAAGTACAGAATATCTTCCATCTCTTGCAAAAACAATACTTCATCATTGTGTCCTTCCTTCTGTAAACAGACTGATGAATGTTACAAAAAAGGTAAAACACGTTCTATATTCTGTCTGTGACTGGCCAGCACAGCGACATAACTGGTCAGCCTGGTGATGGGCGATGGAGATAGCTACTGGCAGCGCTTCCTCGCAGGAAGGGTGGACACTTCTGACTGTGTGTGTGTGTGTGTGTGTGTGTGTGTGTGTGTGTGAGGCTGGTGGAATTCGAGGAATTAAAACACAGATCCTATCAAGAGCACGGAGAACACACAAATAAGCGCACACACATTATATTCTGTGTGTTATGACATCTGTTGAAATGACACGCACACACACACACACACACACACACACACACACACACACACACACACACACACACAGGAACATTGTAGATAAGTAAGTGTGTGTGTGTGTGTGTGTGTTTCTTGATTCCTTCAGGCTTATTGACTCAACATCTGGCAACAGCGCTCTGTACTGAAATGAAGTGCAGATATTCATGCTTTTATTTACAAATGAACAATAAAAAACAGCAATAGAAATAGATAGTTGTTCAACTAAATGGTGAGTAAAAGATAATTAAGGCTTAATTGTCACTATGTGAACGATTCTGCCCTCAAAGAGTTTAATACAAAGTGAGGAGTTACACACATTTGACATCCTCTGGGCCTCATTAGACTCACCTAACATCAGTCAGGGGCTTCTGTCTGAGGCACATTTACAGGTCAATAAATCAACACAGTTTGTGGTTTTAATAGTTAACTGTTCATTTCGTGTAGAATGACCTCAATGTGAAGAACCAGTCTACTGTAAATCCACACGTGCTTTTTTAAAGCCTGGTTTGTAATGCACTAAATCCCGTCTAATCTTTATCTTAATCTATATACGGGGAGCTATTTATAGTTAGTGTCTGTACTGTAAACGTGCTTGTGTGAATGTGTGTTTGTATAACGCTGTCATCTACATTTTACTGCCCTAAATACTGAATATTTGACCACGAATATGTATAAAAGCTCAAGATCATATGAGGGGTGGGGGGGTGAAAAGGCTATTTGGTCAGGGGTGAATTCCTCTTCATATAAGTCGCAATGTTTTAATGTATACATCAGAGGAAGAGGATTACGTGTGTGTGTGTGTGTGTGTGTGTGTGTGTGTGTGTGTGTGTGTGTGTGTGTGTGTGTGTGTGTGTGTGTGTGTGTGTGTGTGTGTGTGTCGTGCATCTTTAGGTCCAGAGAATAATGAAAAGTGTTGCGAAATGGATTTTCTTTCTGTCAGCTTCCCATCTGTCTACTCTCTATGACGTGAGCAACCTAAAATAATCAGGTCTGAGAAACACAACTCGTCTCACCGTGAGTCTGTGTGAGCGCCTCCATACGGAGACATCTGAGTTACACGACAGATGAACGGGCAGAGTGGTGTTTAATTGAGTAACCAACAGTATTAATGTGTCTTTGTGAAGATATTGATCTGAACTAACAGTGTCCCTGGAATGAAGTGCTGAGGTCAATTTGATTGGAATCAATTATTCAATCAATGTTGTCCTCTGTCACTCTGCGCCCTCACATGCACACACACAAATACACCACACACATGCACTCGTGCCTCCTACTCTTTTTATACACAGAGTTGAAGATTTTCTTTGAGTTTAGTCTCTTATATCATTTTTTTTTCTCCTCTCTTCAGGCTAAAACTCTTCGAAAGCTGATTCAGCAGACATTCAAGCAAGTCGCCAATCTCAACGACGAGCAGTGCATCCTGAAGTTCTTGGAGATACTCGCGCCGATCTATCGCTACGACAAGGAGTGCTTCAAATGTGCCCTCGGGGTACGTTTCTTCCACTCTTGTCTTCTGGGTTTTTGAAGCTCCGGTTCGTTGTGTTAGGCTGCCCTCTTCTGGTGGCACCAGGCTCTGCATGTATCCCAGAGGTGGTGTGGTGCCACCGAGTGTTATATGATTCACAGTGTTGATTAACTCGTATGCCCGCTCTTCTCTCTAACAGTCCAGCTGGGTGATCCAGGTGGAGTTAGCCATCGGGCCAGAGGAAGGGATCAGCTACCTCACGGACAAGGGATCCACGGTGAGTTCACATATAGCACCTGATCATTTGATTACGAATAAATATGGGTATATTTAGCCCAGTTTCCGTGGTTTAACTTTGACTCTTTCTGTGTTCCTCTCTCTGTCCCCAGCCCACCCATCTAGCTAACTTTAACCAAGTTCAGTCCATCCAGTACTCTGCCATGGAGGAGAAGGACAGGAAAGGGATGCTTCAGCTCAACGTAGCCGGCGCTGCTGAGGTATGAGTACCCTGTCTGACTGTCTCTCTGTCTACGTATTGAAATGTGCTCGTGCAAAACTCAATGAGTTGCAGCAACTCAAACTTGTAACTTTTGACATTTTAGACATCTGGTTTATATGTAGTTCCTTTCCTGTTTGGTATTCTGCTTTGTCACTATGATAAACAGATAATTTTCATTGCTCCTCCTTTTATGTAATCTAGCTTTATGTAGGACACACTTTCCCTCGACCTGTCTCAAATACACCTCGAGAATTTCTACCTTTCCCAAGATCAACTTGATGTACTGAAATACTGGGAGTTTAGTTTAGTTTCTTCTCGAAAGTGTATTCAATCTCGTACTTTTAGAGGAATCTGTGAAGCTGTGAAAAGGACAGAAGAATGCAGGTTTCACTCTCTAAAGAGTTTTATTGGTATTATTTGTTTAGTAATGATGACTGCTTTGGCCTCTAATGACACTAAAGACCTGCCATGCGCTGTGTCCATCACGGTGCATAGCGTGGTTACTCGGCCCTCTGTGAGTGAGTGCGTGAGCGGCTGCGATGGATCCAGTGATTGGTTTTCCATGTATTCATTCCACATACTGGTTATGCTCATGGAGGAAGGGTTTCATAACTCACATGTGTGGTGTCTTTCTGTTTAATTGACTTTTATAGTATAGGATTTACACACACACACACACACACACGCTGTGAGAGAGAGCAGTTTTCCCATGACGCAAGGAGCAGCTGGAACCCCCCCCCCCCCACCACTGTGCTGTTATGTGTAGGAGTAAATGTGTGTGTCTGTGGAGATAATGGCTCTTTGTAACAGGCCTGCCACTGTGTGTGTGTGTGTGTGTGTGTGTGTGTGTGTGTGTGTGTGTGTGTGTGTGTGTGTGTGTGTGTGTGTGTGTGTGTGTGTGTGTCTGTGTGTCTGCAGCCTCTCACAGTTACGACAGCATCGCTGACCATGGCAGAGAACTTGGCCGACTTGATTGACGGTTACTGTCGGCTCATCTCGATGGAAAGTCACTCGTTCATCGTCAGATTTCAGAAAGGTATGAAACCGAAGGTACCGCCTTTCTGTCCCGCGTGATAACCTTCTTTTCAAACTTTACGGTAAATACATCAAAATGTAATACCGTGTGCAGCAGAGCATCCTACAACATCCTCCATGTTGGCAAGATATCAAAAGCTTCTTGTGATTTGAATATTGCAACAATCAATATCGCCAAATTGTTATATCTAGTGCTCTCCATTTAAATAGAGAGTTAGTAATAAGTTGTGCAGCGCTGCTATTTAATACATACTATGTGATACACTGAACTACATGCTGGTTGTATACTTCATGTTTTGTATGCAGGGGAGTTAAATCTTCACATTACTCATTCCTGTGCAGACGATTTGTGTTTTTGTCCTCTAGAGGGAGAGAGAGCCCTGCCCTCCATCCCAAAGTAAGTACCCGTCTCCTTCTTAGTGTTGTTCCAGTAAATCCTTCATCTGTCTCGTGCACGCATGAAACGTTGAGCTGTGTTTTACTCGCAGGCTTACCGGTCCGTTTTCGGAGACTTAAAAAAAAAGAAGAGCTTTAAAGGGTTGGCACGGTGCCAAGGCGTGTCGTAAAAATAATCGACTGATTAACCGATAATGAAAATAATCAGTCAGTTGCAGCCCAGTGGTCTTACATTATCACGGCAGTGTCCATTAATATATTGCATCAGAACTCAACAGACTAATCCGTTTTGAAAAGGTTTCTATTTACCAATAACTCAGCCAAGAGGAAAACGTAACTGGAAAAACTGATTTGGGCCTTTTTATAGTTTTTTTTGGCTCATGACAGCAGGGCCATTTTTTGGGGGGTGGGGGGTTTATTGTGTTTGTTTATCCATGACCGTAGAAGCTCGGACACTTCATGTTCACATTTTGCTGCCACTTGGTCAAATTCAAACACCAACCGTTTAGCTTATTTTTTGGTCATTTCAACTCAAATCTCTCTCTCTCTCTCTTTCTCCTCTTTCGCTCCATCTGTGGTCAAATAAGGAGATACGTTTAGGAGCCAAATATTTTCCACTTAGGGTTTTTAAACACTTGGGCAGTCTCCTCCTCTTTCTCTCGTTCTCTCGTTCTCTCTAGCACTCTCTCTCTCTCTCTCTCTCTCTCTCTCTCTCTCTCTCTCTCTCTCTCTCTCTCTCTCTCTCTGCCTGTTGTGGTTGTGATGTAAAGATGGTAGTAAAGCTCAGATGACCCATACGGAGAGACCACTGCAGAGGCAGAGAGGTAATTGAAACAGTCGGGGTTAGTTTACTGACTTTAACAATCCCTTAAACCTAGGTATGAGGATGTTATATCTGAGCATTTAAGATGTGTGACTGTTGTCTAATTTGTTTCTTTTTCTTATTTTCTAGGTTGTCCAACAATGAGAAAAAGTTAGAAGCCGTCAGGAGCGGAGTGAGAGCCATCTCTGTCTCAGGTAAGAAAAAGATGACATGTTTAGGAGCAAGACGTACACAGTCTGACAGCTTTGTTGGCTCCAACGACTCTCTTTCTTTCTGTCTTTTCATTTCCTCCAACATCTGTTTTCTCTCTCATTGTTTTTCTTCTCTGTTGGGACTGCCTCTCCCCTCTGCCTCACCCCGTCCTCTCCTGTTTACTTCCTCACCCCCTTCTCTGTCTTCCACACATCTCCCCTTCTGTACTCATTCACTCTATTTTTTTTTATTTCTCTCACGCTGGTCTTTCTTTCCCGCCTGATTGGCCTGCAGACCTAGTGACATCGCCGTCTCCCAAGCCAACCAAGGCGCGGCGTTTCCTCCTCCCCTTTGTCTTCTGTTCTGATTCGCCGGCCAATGGTATCCTCCGCTCTCATTGGACAGTTAGTGGAGGAGCGTGTCCACAAAATTGTGATGTGGCGGAATAAAATGCCTGATTTGATGATCATTCTTATTGGGTAATGTTACATTGCAGTAAAGATGGTGTTCAGAAAAACCTCAGAGAAACAAGCCGACTGATGAAGTCAACAGGCTAGAATTGCACAATATATGCAGTTTAACATTTAAGAGTTGTTTAAAGGACTATTTTGTCCTCCTGGGTTGATTTACAGCACTAATCTGGCTCAGAAAAGGTTGAAAAAAATGCTATAGTCAAAATATTACACAGTTTTGGTTGCTGTTTATGGATTTCCATATTTTCAATGCAAAATTAAGATGGTTTTGTGGATGAATCACTTTCATCTGCTGCATCACAATCTGTCTCTTTTTGAGGGATGCCCTCTTCTACTAAACTATCTCTGTCCTCAGTGCCTGGTTGCTTTTGACTAATTCAGTCTCACGCAAACAAACAATAACTGTGTGTGTGCTGCAGCTTCTAACCAAGTCAATGCTCCTAAAGTAAGACTGGTAAACCAATGGAAACTCTGAATTGTGCGGTATATTCGTTAAAACCTGAGGTTTTTCTCTGTTTTACTGCTCACACATTTGTGAACAAGTATTCTGTTTTGAGCCAACCTTGCTGACAAAGGCGACTAAAGATGGATCTTTTCCTCTTTGAATGCTGTGACTGTAAGTAGCCAGTGCTGACATCCAGACTCTCCGTTCAGCACATGCCTTGCCGTTGAGCTCACAGTTTGCTTATTTTTAATCATTATTTTCAATGTTTTGTGTCAGTTAATTCATGGTGGCCAAGTGTCACTGTTCAAGTGTTCTCAAGCAGCCGAGCAGCACCAGCTCAGGGATGTAGTTCTATAGGTCGGGAAAATGAACAGATTATAACCCTAACACAGTGTGTTTTAAGATCAGTCATGAAAGCCCAAAGTGTATCAATAGCAATCAGATTATCTGGAAGGGAAAATAAAAAAATTGTAATTTATCAATTTAAAGAAAAACAATACAGCCAACAAATGAAAGTGGTATATCCTAAAATGTCAAACTCTTCCTTTATGATTTGATCTCTCCTCCTTGTTTGGGTTAAGATTCTTAAGAGACCATGACAGTAATCCAGTCCTGTCTAGAAACTGCTGTGTAGTCGTGTGACGTGACGTGTGAGAAACGTTGCTCATGAGATGAGGACGGTGTGAGGATCTAACTCTGCCCTCTGTTTACATCACACCACTTGATCTCACAGGCTGCATCCTCCCGTCTCTCTGCTAAGCTAACATTAACTCTCTAACTCACAGATATTCACAGCTTGAAGCAGACCTCATGCCTCATGGAAATCCTTCCATATTGCTGTCATTTCTGGCATTAGTTTCACCTACATGTGTCTGGAAGTTGTGACCTCTTTCTCTTTCACCAGAGATGTTTTGAAAGCTTAACTAACTGCCCGCTGAGTGTTCGGCTTTGCAGATCCTGCAACATCTCCCGTGCTGTTTCAAGGCTTCTTGCTCTAACCGCTCTCTCTCTCTCTTCTCCACTCTGCCTCCTCCTCGCTGCTTTCTCTCTCTATCTCCATTCTCCTCCTCCTCTGCTGTCCCGTTTCCTGCATGCTCTCTCGGACCCCGCAGAGGATCTTAGTGGGGATGGTAAAGTTGTGCTGTTGTTTATCAATCTCTCTGTTGTCCCTTCTTTATGCTCCTCACTCCACCAACACACTGCAGCCTCCTGGGAACGGGTAGCATGTGTGTGTTGGTGTGTGGGTTGATGTTTATGCATGCATTGCTACATCTTTAACAATGACGCCATGTGTGTGTGTGTGTGTACGTGCTGTGTTGTGTACATATAGAGATGCAGAATGAAAGGACGTTTTAGCTGAATGTTTCTCATGTTTCAGTGATTTGAAACATGAATGTATCGCGTGTAGCTTTAATGAGTTTGATCTGTTAGCAGCAAGAGTCAATATATTTCAGTATTGTTTTTAAGATGTTTGGGTCTGAGTGTATTTGTGATTATTTTTAAAGTGGACTACCACTACATTTTAAATAGTTCTCCTTTTAACCACAAGAATGACATAAAAAGCAGAATTTGGAAATTAAGTGGTATTTCTCTTCAAGGGAACTTCTCCAAACTCTCTTTCTCTTTCTCTCTCTATCTCTCTGTCTCTCTCTCTATCTCTCTGTCTCTCTCTGTCTCTGTCTTTCTCTCTCTCTCAGAGAAAATCAAGCACACGTGCACTCACATACATTCATGCACACAGAGTGGAGTAGGGAGAGGTTTACTGGATTCAAGAGCGGGTGCATTCCTGTCTATAATGGGCTAACTAGCGCGCGCACACACACACACACACACACACACACATATTATCTCGCCACTGAAAGCAGAAAGAGACAGAGTCAGGCCAGTCCGACTTGGAAAGGGTTGATTCTTTAGAACAAAATCTCAAACCATGTGAGCGAATATGCAGCAATACAAACAATGGACTTCACAGTACAAACTAAGAAATATGTATAAAAATATACAGAACTGAAACAATTTTAGTAATCTGCTGATTTAAGTGCAAGAAACAAGTTAGACAAAGTTAAAGAAACAGTTTGAAATCAGCTGGAAGCATTTACTCATTGCACGCAGGGAAACATTGGAAAGACTTTCTGGATAAAGAAAAAGCGAAATGTTTTATAGTTGCTGAAATGTGTTTTATTGAATAAACCATGGCCGATGAAAGCCACATTTTGCTGAGATGCAATGTTGTATATCAGTTGACCTAACGAAACACATGTTAGCAGCAGCAACCAGAGCGTTTGCTTTTATTTCAGATCATATAAAGGTATTGTTAGCGGCGCATTAAAGGCTTTCCTTTTCTTTCATGTGAAACATAAATCATGCACAGCAATGGTTTCGCAAAAGTCCTGCCTACTTGATTAAAAGTTTAAACTGGGATATTGCACCGGTAACGTAATAGTAGTAAATGTTATAACCTCAAAGCCTTCAGTGTTTCATTCATATTTTCCTTAAATGAACAGTTGGACACTGAAACACGCGTATTTGCTTTTAGAGTTGCATGAAACTGCTGACACACCTCTCTCGTGTCAAGTCCGTTAAACATGCAGCCTGCAGCTGGTTAGCCTAGCTTAGCGTAAAGACTGGAAGCGGGGGGAAACGGCTAGCCTGGTTTTCTTTAACAAAGCTTAAACAAACATGATATGTCATGTTAATTAGTGAGCTGTTTAGTGCTGGTTGGAGGATTTTCTTTTAACCCTGACACAGGCTAGCTGACCCCCTGCTTCTAGTCTTTGTGGAGAGCTAAGCTAACTAGCTTCATATTTACTGTGAGGACGAGAGAGTGGTGTCAATCTTCTCTTCTAGCTCTAAATGTATGTTTTCCCCAGAATGTCTTTTAGCATTAAACATGTTTCAGTTGATTTTACTACGATCCAGTGCATTATTTAGCCTGCCTTATATTACAACCGTTTATTATTATATTGCCAATGCTTTCTTCAGCCTATTCTACATGCAAGGCTCTGCATATAATGATGATCTTGAGAAAATCAGCCACAGGCTTTAGAAAAGGATTTCTGATAAGTTTCGGGACACGTTCCCACAGAGCCTGATAAACCCCGGCCAGAGCTGTGAGGGTAGCGTTCAGGACAGCAGATGTTCGACTCTCGTTTCCAACAGCTGAGGCTGCACACTGATTTTATTTTAAACACCACCATCTGGTTTGGATAGACTGGGTCCATCTTTCCCTCTCTTTTTCCCCCGCTGGCTCTCTCCTCTCTCTCTCTCTCTCTCTCTCTCTCTCTCCCTCTCCCTCTGTCTCTCTCTATCTATCGGATTCTGCACAGATTTGGTCCTAAACGTTGCCGTCTGCTTACATGGCGGTTACACTCACTATTTCTTTCTCTCACTCTTTTACTCTCTCTGTCCTTGCCTCCTCCCTCCTGCTTTCTCTCTCCTGTTCATTTTCTACTTGACTCTCTCAAGCGTTCTTCTTTCTGTCTTCGTCTCATCTCTTTTTCTCTCCCTCCTCCTCCTCCTCCTCCTCCTCCTCCACCACAGTTTACTCCCTGCAGCCCAGCTGCTCTCACACAGACTGATATGCACAACACATGCTCAGCTGACACTCTCTGCCAAGTGTGTGTGTGTGTGTGTGTGCAGAGAGGGAAAGAGGAGCTACGCAGGTTTTTACGCAGGTTTGCGCAGGAGTTTGTCGAGACTCTTCGTGCTTTATTCCTTAGTTTGTGCAGTTTTGATTTTTACCGCACACGTGTGTCTTTGTGTGTATCGGTAGACCCTTCATACCACAGCGGGCGCACGGTAAACGGAGCAACATGTGCATGACTTTCCTATTGTTTGTGTTTGTGTTTGTGTATTTGTGTTATTTTAGACTTGCCTGTGTGTGTGTGTTTTTTCTTCTGCATGTATTTACCCTCTTTTTGTGTGTCTCATGTTACAGAGACCGATGACTATGCTGAGATAGTTGATGAAGAGGACACATACACCATGCCCTCCAGTAAGTAAATGATTCACTCGCTTTTCTTTTGTCTAAAGTCTCCCAACCAAAGTCATGCCAAAGTACTTTGTGCTCAAGAACTGAGCTTCTGTTGCGCTGCAGCAGGAGATTAAGTTATTCTTCTGTCGGATGCTTACGTTCTCAAACTAACTTGTGATAACAAGCCGAGAGTGGCGTGAATCGTATCCAAGACACACACTCAAACAGGGAGCATCAGAGAAGTTGCATTACACCACTTTTGGGTTAGGTAGCAGCTAATCAACTGCGAGCCAGCTTCAGCGTCTTCTATAAACAGCAGAGAGACCAGCTGGAGGTCAGAGAGGCTGCAGCTCGTACTCTGGAACTCCGGTTTGTTTGCCACACATCGCATCTGTCAAATTCATTCATATGTTATTCAAAACCCCCGAATGTGCTGGTAAGCTTGGCTGTAGCCCCGAGAGTAATGGCGGTTTTAGCCCTCGGTTCCAATGCATTTAATGTGGACGTCTCTCGGGCAGCACAGAGTACTCGTGTTAGTACGCGTGGTCAACTTTGAAAATGGACTGTGTTCTTCTTTCCTCCCGCAGTCTTTTTCTAGTTCTTATTCATTATACTGCCGTTACGACTTTGTCTCTTTTGCTTTGCTTCTTTCTGCAACCTCCTCTGAACAGACTTTCTACAGACTTCTGACATGTTTTCCTCCTCTGTGCTTGAGTTTGTACGTCTGTTCAAGTCATGCTGTCTGCTGTGTGTATAAAAATGAAGCTGCATTACAGTAACGACGATATAGCAAACCTACTCCTGACCATTCTGTGGCCATATTCTTTCATTAACTTCTTTATGAATAAAATGTCAGGTAAAGAGTGAAACGGGTCAGTTCTCTGTGTCTGCATATATCTGTGTGTGTTTAAACCTTAAAGCAGCTGTCTGGCTCTCTCCCGCTCTTCATCTCTCTTTCTTCCTCTTTCTCCCATCGCCGACACAGTCAGCTATGGAGTAGTTGAAGGTAAAGCTCCCTGCCTCTCCGTCGTTCTGTGCTGCCGAAATGCCTTGAGATTCTACACTGTTCTTCACGTTTTTTTCTTTGCCAGGCACTTGACTACGTTCTCGCCAGCCTAAAAATGAATTCGTGTGAAATGATGTGGCTTTTTTTTTTGAGAAGTCAGGAACCAGTGCAGGACGATTTCTTACGAGTGTTTGTCAAAGAAAAATACAAAGACTCAATGTACCGAATATCCAGGTTGTTGCTGACTTGTGTTCGTTGGCGTTCTGTAAAGTGCAGTTCATCTGAGTCTTGTGTTGAACATGAAAGGGAGAGCCGGTCCATAAACAATGCAAGATGTTACATCACAAACAGTTTAATCAGTGTCCCCAGACCTCTGCAGCGAAACTATCTCACAGCATTTGCGTTGTTTATTGGCTTGGTTCTCTTTTTATTTCACCATCCTGTTGGCAGTGACGTTTTAATCTATTATCACGGTCCTATGTTGTTGTCATCTGTGGGTTCTTTTGTGTTTTGAAGCGGTTATGAATCCAACTGGCGTTTAGATTCATGTCAGTAAATTTCTTTCTAAAGATGGAATGTGTTTTGCGTTTATCGGTCGGCTGAGTCAAACAGCCAAACTTTGTTGAGTGACAGATGAGTAAACTAGTGCAGGATGAGTTCCTAAACTCAGCGTTTAGTCTATTTTCACAGCAGCTGGTTGGCTGCTGACATTCACGCGGCACAGAAATGTTTCCGACCTTTTCAACAAAGCGCAAATATTGATAGCGCATAAATGTCAAAGCATGAGGATGTCACGTGCAACAATTACCGCTTTCATTCAAATTCCTGTGGACATACTCACTGAATATAGAAACGTTACTCCAGACACAGATCATGCTGAACACACTTCATATCCAGTGTGCCCATTTTATATCAGTCTTTTGAATATTTCACTCAAAAGGTCCACGTTTAGGCGCTCATCTATGCTTTGCTCTTGATGTTTGTATGCAGGGATAAACATCAATGATAACGGGACCCTGGTGTGCATGTAAACACTGATTTTTGTGAGCATTACTTTTTGTCATAGCTTTACCGTATGTTGGTGTGTTATTTTGTGTGGCAGTGTGCATGTCAAGCCAAGGTTTGTCTAGCTAGACGTGTTATGGGAAGGGAATATAATCTTGGGTCGAAATATGTTTTTGTGTGTATATTGTTTTATTTTAGTCTAATCTGATTACCAGTGGGTGGGGTTCATCAACAACGATTTAACTGCCGGAAAGTTACAAATCATTTCAAAGTATCTTAACTTGCTTTGTTGTGATAGAAAGAATCACCTGATCTCACCCAAATGTTCTCGTCCTGGTGAACTCCATCCTCGTGGTCCAAGTACAGCATGTCACATGTAATGGGTTTTTCCCAGTGTTTTTGCAGTGGGAAAAAAATATGAAAAAACAGCAGGTAAACGTATAAATCTCCCATCTTTCCACTTCTCTTCTCCTCTCCTCTCCTCTCGTCCACTCGCTCAGCGCGGGATTATGAGATCCAGAGGGACAGGATCGAGTTGGGCCGCTGCATCGGAGAGGGCCAGTTTGGAGATGTGCACCAAGGAGTCTATAACAGCCCGGTATGTGGAAATACACACACACACACACACACACACTGGTGCATAGGAACACTTTTTGTACACTAACCAATCAATCATAAGACATATGTAGGATAAATAGTTTGGTTGTTACTCTATTATCCAGCTAAAACAAACCATTGTAATATTAAGTATTCTCAATTCTGCAGCAACAAGCTCAAAGATAAGCTTCTGTGTTTTTACACGTTAAGAGTTCAGTCTATTCAGTGCTTTAAACATGAATTCATACATTTTATGTGATACTGCATGATGAATACCATCAACCAGCCTTATTACTGGAATATGTCTAATCTGCTGACCTGTGACATGTACCATGTGTTGTGCAGGACAAACCATCTCTAGCTGTCGCCATTAAGACCTGCAAGAACTGTACATCAGACAGCGTCAGAGAAAAGTTCCTACAAGAAGCATGTACGTTTGTTACTTGACTTATTAACGGACCATATTTCATTTCATACATGCCGAGTGTGTTTATGTGTGTGTGTGTGCGTTTGTTTCCCTTGCAGTGACGATGCGTCAGTTCGACCACCCTCACATCGTTAAGCTGATCGGAGTGATCACAGAAAACCCCGTGTGGATCATCATGGAGCTGTGCACTCTGGGAGAGGTACGCTCCCGAGGCTGTGTAGATAACGTACCATTCACACATACGCACTGACTACAGTAGAGCCACTTCTGTTCAGCATACAAAGGGAAGTGATGAGTGCAAGTCATGACTAGGAAAGGCCTGAGCTGCAAATCACTGATATAAAGAAAATCAAACACTTGATCGATCCTTGTTGACACTTAGGTTAAACGTCAAGGTAAGGTCTCGCTGACGGTCTATTATCAGCGTGAGATGGTGACTTGGGTTGACGTGGTATCTGCCATGTTTTATAAATACACTGCATAAAACCATCTTCTATGTCTTCCTCTCTCTGGCTACAGTTACGTTCCTTCCTTCAGGTGAGGAAGTACAATTTGGATTTGTCCAGTCTCATTCTGTTTGCCTACCAGCTCAGCACAGCGCTCGCATATCTGGAGAGTAAACGCTTTGTACACAGGTACACACACACACACACACACACATGCATGCATGCTCAATATAGATTTCTAACGACCTGTGGGCAAAATATTTAATGTACTGGATTTACATTATTAGTATTATCATGTCATGTCATTGTAACTAGGGCAGTTTCAGGAGTTTTGTTTTCTTATGTTTAACTTACTGAAATACAGTGACTGTATAATAGCACTTTGTAGCAAGTATGGAGTGATGTTTGGGCACTTCCGTGGTGTTCCACTGTGCACCTCTCACGTTCATGCTGAACAATTGACACATAGCATCTCTGGTTCAGGCCTAATGACGATCAATATTGACTTGCAGGGACATAGCGGCGCGCAATGTGCTGGTCTCTTCAGTCGACTGCGTGATGCTCGGAGACTTTGGTCTGTCGCGATACATGGAGGACAGTTCTTACTACAAAGGTGATGATACTCATGAGCAGCTTTGTGTTATTTTGTTTCAATTGTATCCAAGACAGTTGCACCAGTCGCCGGTACTCTACCACCACCAACAGGTTACATCGGGATCCTGCAGTTTATCTTGACTCTATGAAGACAGTGTCTTCTTCTCGTCTCTGACCCTCTGGAGAGATTGCAAAATACACCAGCAACCACATGACAGAGTGATAAATGTAATGTATTCATACAATATTGACATTAATGTGTTTGTCTTTGTATTTTAGCTTCTAAAGGTAAACTTCCTATCAAATGGATGGCTCCTGAATCTATCAACTTCAGAAGATTCACCTCCGCCAGCGACGTCTGGATGTTTGGTGAGTTCTCATCAATTATATGGGGGGTTGGGTGTGTTAGTTACTATCATTGGAAAGGTATAGGTACAGTACATCATCTGAGACACAGTACTGAAGAACTCTGTCTCTCTGTAGGTGTGTGCATGTGGGAGATCTTGATGTTCGGCATCAAGCCCTTCCAGGGAGTGAAGAACAACGACGTGATCGGCAGGATAGAGAACGGCGAGCGATTGGCTATGCCTCCTCAGTGCCCGCCCACCTTCTACAGTTTGATGACCAAATGTTGGTCGTACGACCCCAGCAAGCGGCCGCGATTCACCGAACTCAAGACACAGCTCAGGTAACTAAATGTGGTTTTTTTTCAGTTGTTGCTTATAAGTGCATGTGTGTGAATATTAATTAATTAAACGGCCATTATACTAACACTCTGGCAATGCTTCCCAGTGCATGCCACTTGCATGCTACATAGACAGTAGATAGTAGAAGTCACTCACTAGAAGTAAATTGATGAATAACTGTCCTGTTTTCGTGATTTTGCACACATTGACTATTGATCAAGTATTTTAATACCTTGGTGTATTTACCATGAAGTAATCGGCAGAGCTGCTATCCGCCTTTGTGTGTAACTTTTGTAGCACCATACTGGAGGAAGAGAAGCTTCAACAAGAGGAGAGACTTCGGATGGAGATGAGGAGACAAGTCACCGTGTCCTGGGACTCTGGAGGGTCCGATGAAGCGCCGCCTAAAGTACGACTGAGCGCATTGTTGTTGTTTTCTTGTATTTTCACACGTGTGTGACATGGCTGATGAAGACAAACTGTTGTCTTTCTGTCTGCAGCCCAGTAGACCAGGTTACCCAAGTCCTCGCTCCAGTGAAGGCTTCTTTTCCGGCCCCCAACTCAACCACTTCCCGGTACAGAAAACACACACACACACACACACACACACACACACACACACACACAGACACAAACTTACTGTAAACTGCTCAGAGAGGGTCATCAAGGAAAACACCACTGATCAGGAATAGATAACAAAATATTATTTCAGGCAAAATAAATGTGTTCGTGGCAGCGACTGCACACTCGAGGTGAAATGCGCTGATCTTGTCAGGGTTCATTTAAGAACCGTGATCAAATATTTGTAATGGTTATGTGTGTTCACTACCACAGACACTTCATGTGTGTTCTGCAGTTGCTCCTCTAGCTGCACAGCTAGTACAAGCTATGCTGAGCGTTTATTTGCTCTTTTTTTACTGACGGCTGTTCAGAGAGTATTTGATCAAAACTTTGTAGGAATGCCGTTTTCAAAAAAGGTGCATCAATCAGAAATCTTAAAAACATACCAATACTCTTTTATTTTACAATGTTGGAAACATATTTTGCCAGCTTCTATGAATCACCTCTGAAATGTCCAGGTTGAGCAAGATCGTCACAATAAAGGCCAAACCAGTAAAGTCAGGACTGAGTCAGGCTGCATGTGTCAAAAGTCAGAAATGTGAAGGCAGAGAAAATGAGAGAGACTTTCAGTGGCAATTATTCCTCTCCTCATAAAATGAGCAGACAGCAGGCATTTCCTGTAGCCGCACACACACACACACACACACACACACACACACACACACACACACACACACACGCAAATCAAAGCCGCTCTCCAGCTCGTATGACAACAAGCATCTCTCTCTCTTGTCCTTATAAGGAGTGTATAATCATAACGGCTACACAAGTCACACTTGATCACATCACACGTAACAATAACATCTGTATATTTTGGTAGCATGTGTTACACATCAGACTGAACTCCCATGAGCCTTTGAGGCCTCGTGAGTTTTTCCTTTTTTGTATTCTCCAATGTCAACGACATCTTTGGAGCTGATTAATGACAGTAAAAACTCAAAACTTACTAAGTTATGAACAGTTTTTATACCATATAAAGGTAAATAGCTTTAAACCTTGGTGAATTATTTAAAATTGGGTATTGTGTTATCAAAAGAACCGTAGATTCTTCTTACAATTATTAACCATGTTTTATTCTCTCTGTCTATCTGTCCATCTCCAGCCGTCAGCCCATGGTGTCGTAGGGGGGGTAGGGGGCAGCTACCCTCCAATGGATTCCTGGAATCAGCACAGACCTGAACACACGGCACTGTGGAGCCCGAACATGGAGGTATGCACACTCAGGGAAAACGCACTGAAATTACATCCATCATTCCGTGAAGTGGTGAGAGCGGAGTTTTGTGACAGCTCAGCTCCTCGAATCACCACTGAACCACATGTGTCGCAATGTGTCCACAGCTTTCTGCAAGCTTCAAAAGAAGAACCTGTATACTTCTTCATACAGTTGACATTTGAGCCTAAAACAACCTGGATCTCTTTCATAAACATTATGTTGTGATTCAACATAGCAGGTGACATTACAGTAGTACGGTGCTGGCCTTTCAACTGTGTGTTTGTGTGTTTGTGTGTGTGTGTGTGTGTGTGTGTGTGTGTATGTGTGTATGTGTGTGTGTGTGTGTGTGTGTGTGTGTGTGTGTGTGTGTGTGTGTGTGTATATGTGTGTGTGACTAAATGTATTTTCCACAGGACGATGGGTGCGTAGGCCAGGCTGTGATGGAGGAGAGGCTGATGATGCAGCAGCAGCAGATGGAGGATGACCAGCGGTGGCTGGAGCAGGAGGAGAGCTTCATGGTTATGGTAATGGTATTAATATACTAGCTCCAGGTTTCTGTTTCTCATGCTGGCATATTATGAGAAAAACATCACCTCTAGAAACAGATGTGCCCGAGTCTGATTCTGCATCTGGGGCAACTTGACAGCTAACCCAAACTAGCGTTAGCTGCCTGTCATCCTGCTCGTGCTGGTTTGTTTTTATTGGTGAGGCTGTGGGAGGATTTCCCACTCAATAAAACTTCTTTGTGCGTATTGTTGTTGCCAGATGAGCTGAAGAATATCTTTTTCAGATCTTTGAACTGGCTCCGTTGTGCTTGATTTATCTCATCAGACACTGAAACATCCAGAAAAAGGAGCCACGTCACTACTTTTGGCAAAACAAGTCTGTTTTTCTTCTCTCTTCAGGGCAGATAGCGTATCATCTTGCCTTGAATAACATTTTACATTTTTAAACCAGGTGTAGGGGAGCCGAAAGAAAATGAAAAACATGGAGATGAGTGATGAGCGACGGGGAGAGATTTATTTATTGCCTCACCCAGAGGTTACCAAATAGCATCTCAGCAATTCAGTCCGCACGGTTTCCTGCTCTGTGTAGTTTCCCCCCCCCCCACCCTTTGAATGGTCTCCAAGTTCTTCCTTAAAAGAGAGAAAAGCAGAATAAGTAGAATTTCTTCAACTGTAAAGCTTGAAAGTGCTCTGAAAGTTAAGTCATATCAGTGAAATGTGCTGAACTTTGTGATAAACTAAAAGGAGGATCAACGGGAGGATAAAAGAGAGAATACTATGAGAGGGAAAGTAAGGCCTGAATAGAAGGAGATGGACGTTCGTGAGGAGGAACAAGAGTGGAGGACAGAAGGAGGGAGAAAGGAAGTGGGATTGGCAGGAGCCATGGAGAGGGTGGAACAAGGAGTCACCCATCAGGGAGAGCGAAAGAGAAACAGAGGGAGATGCGGAGAGATGGAAAAAGTGGGAGGGAGAAACCGACAGAGGGAGAGAAACCGAGAGGAGAGAGAGTCGGTTTGATCTTTTCTCTCTGGCTCAGTGGAGCTTTTCCTCCTCTGGAAAAAACTTTCCCTCCGTTCTTCTCTGACTCAACTTTTCTGTCTTCTTCAGTTAATTTCTCTCAGTCTCATCTTCCACGTTCTTAGTTTCCTCTCTCTCTCTCTCTCTCTCTCTCTCTCTCTCTCTCTCCCTCCCTCCCTCCCCCAGTTTCTCTCCCGTCTCTCTGTCCTCTCTCTGTCTTAAGTTTTTCCTCGCTTGCATCTTCCATTCTCATACTTTCTGTCCCCATCTCCGCCCTTCTTTCGATGGCCTCCGCTCTCTGCTTTCCTCCTCCTGTCTTCTTCGGCCTCTATTCTCCCAGGATGCATCTCTTCAAGGCGTGCTTCACCAAAACGGTACTGAAACGGAAGGAGAGCGGGAGTGTGGAGGCTTTGTTTGGGTTTCAGTGGTGCAGATGTGGACAGAGTTTTGTAATGTGGAAGATCACTTTTTGAGGCAGTGTAGCTGGAAAACAATGGCAAACTATCGCAGGTCGTGGTCATCGGTGGAATTTTAATTCTGCTCAATCATCTTGCTGGTCGATTGTGCATTTTTCTGTTGAAATGTGGTGTTTGGTTAGGAAGAGATTGCATTGACGTTTTATTTCTGTAACCTGCAGGTCAAACTGTTTCCTGATTATGTTTTGTTCTTGTTTGTGTATTATGTAAACATGCTTCGGTATGTTTTCTTTCTGTTTCAAATGTGTCTTTCTGTCTCTTCCCTGCAGAAGGCAGAGTCCAGAAACAGCAGAGGAAGCATAGACAGAGAAGACGGCACACTACAAGCACCGGTCAGTCATAGTCAGTCTGTCTGTCTGTCTGTCTGTCTGTCTGTCTGTCTGTCTGTCTGTCTGTCTGTCTGTCTGTCTGTTTATCTGTCTATCTGTCTGTCTGTCTGTTTGTCTGTTTATCTATCTGTCTGTTTATATGTCTGTCTGTCTGTCTGTTTATCTGTCTATCTGTTTATCTGTCTGTCTGTCTGTCTGTCTGTTTGTCTGTCTGTCTGTCTGTCTGTCTGTTTATCTATCTGTCTGTTTATATGTCTGTCTGTCTGTCTGTTTATCTGTCTATCTGTTTATCTGTCTGTCTGTCTGTCTGTCTGTTTGTCTGTCTGTCTGTCTGTCTGTCTGTTTATCTATCTGTCTGTTTATATGTCTGTCTGTCTGTCTGTTTATCTGTCTGTCTGTCTGTCTGTCTGTCTGTCTGTCTGTCTGTTTGTTGACACTTTTATTGAAAACCGGCCGCTAACCCCCCTCCACGCACACTGATGGAGAGAAGAATGTTAAGTTCAAAAGTGAGAGGAAGCAAGGAATGGAACGGGGAAAAGGAGGAGAAAAGCAGCAGATTATAGCAAAGAGGAGAAAGTGAAGTGGTGAGGGAGGCTGAGGGAATGTATTGAGTCCGACAGACGGAGGCGCGAGACGTAGAGAAAGTATTTCTGTCTGTGTGCCAGGGAGGTACTGCCTACACACCAACCACATGACCACAGAGGGCTGATGGGAGTTTTGAACCCAGAAGCACTGCACAGTCCCATTTCACTGTCAATGTGAGTTATGATATCCTAAATCTATTGTCAGCATCGACCTCATCATCTCCACACTGTATCAACTGTAGCTGCTGCTGGGTATTCATTATGCAATAACAGCTGTGAACGTGGTACATTTTCTGATGTTGACGTTGTGGAATCAGTATTACATGATCATTTTGGGCAAAGTTGAACCTCTTGTTCGAAGAGTTTCTCTCCTTTAAAGAGTGTTTAATGATTATAGACAACTGAAAGTTGAACCTCTGCGTGTGTGTGTGTGTGTGTGTGTGTGTGTGTGTGTGATTTTCTCTGCACAGGGTGGAAACCAACATATTTACCAGCCTATAGGGAAACCAGGTGAGAGAACGACCAGACAGACACACAATAAGAACACAATAATACAGATAAATGTCCTGCATTCAAGAACAGACAGAAGTATGAGCAGCAATATGTATTTAAAGTATTAAAAGTAAAACTACTCATTGTACAGATTTGCCCTTTTCTGAGAGTAGTAATATAATTTACTGTAGCTGCTATATTATATTATATTATATTATATTATATTATATTATATTATATTATATTATTGGTGTGTTGACCTAAACCTGCTGCAACAGTTGAATGACGCTTACATGTTAGGAAGTTTATACACTTTAGAAACTTTTCGAGTCTTTCCCATGTGTAAAAACACAGATAACAGACTTAAAAACAAAACGGCAAACTATTGAGAACGATATACAAACATACAAACTTCACATAAAAGAGATGAAAGACTTCCTTCATACTCCTTCTTTTCAGAGCACGTGGCTCCCCCTAAGAAACCCCCCCGCCCTGGAGCTCCTTGTCACCTGAGCAACCTGGCCAGTCTCTGCCCCATCGACAGCTACAACGAGGGGGTGAAGGTATGTCTGCACACATCAAACGAAAACACACAGCAACCTGCTAAAGATACAGAACGTGTCCCCCAGTTTAAACACCAGCAGTGGTTCCTTATTAAGATCTATTTAAACACTATTCCTTCACGTTGCTCTTGTTTAGCCTCTTTTGTTTTTTGAGTTGACTTCACTATTTGGCACTTTGCCGGCGGGTTGGCCTAGCCCGTGGTTGGCTTCGGCCTAATGTTCTGTCCCTCTTCTCTCCCCCTTTACTCCTCCTCCCCCTCTCTCATTAATGTCCATGCATACTTATTTCCCCCTTTAACACCATCTCATCTTTCTTCTCCCTCATCCTGCTTTTCTGACCTCGTCCTCTGCATCCATCTACCCCCCCCCCCCCTCTCTCTCATCACAACCTGCTGCACACCACTATCCCCTTCAATCTCCTCCCTGTCAAATCCACATCCACCCCAACCACACCTCCCTCCCACCTCCTCAACCTCCCCATAGCCGTGGAGGGTAAGCTGATCTTTGTGTTTGTCCGTCTTCACTGTAGAGTTAGTTAGCCGCTAGTTAACCGTATCTTCATGTACAGAGAAGCTTCATGAAGCTTCCTGAGTAGTTAAAAAGATATTTTTCTTTACCAGAGGCGGAGCAAAATGTCACTGCTGGCACAATAATCTCACCTGGGGCTTTCACTTTCATCTCACGGTGAGCAGCACAGATGGTGAAGACTGTGAGGTGTGGTTGAAAGCTCCGGAACGTTGACCGTGGGATTATTTTGGCAAATATGACATTGTTAGCTTGTCCCACTATTCCCCATTCAAGGCGATATTATTAATATGGTGGCTTTGGGCTCGTAGCCATCGCCAGAGTGTTGTGAACACTGATCCCTGGTAAAGAAAAATAAAAGTAGTAGTAGTAGTGCTCTTTCTTAGATCGATAGAAGCATTGTAACCTGATCACTGTGTGTCTTCCATTGCGTCTCTAGATGATAATATAGTGAAATGAATGTTGTTAAAGGTGCTCAATGCCTCCACACTGCTCTCAACATGGAGACGGCAGTGCTCAGCTAACAGCGCAAACAACACAGTGCTGACAGAGCTAACAGTGTTAACCTGGGGGGGACGCATGGACACGAGCCGACGTGCGATCATGACGAGGAAACGTTGTGATCGTTTATACTCTGTGGTTTCTCTTCGTAGTTAGAACATGTTCGATGTGCACGGACGGACCCTGCCGCGCAGACCCCCGGCAAAGGGCCTCGTCACAGTTGTGAGATGGTGTGATGTCGCTTTGGCCATGTGGACGCTAGCAGCCCTCGCACACGCAGCAAGCATAAATCACAGCTTCGTCAGCTGTGAACGGCAAATGAGCGCAGTGCAGAGCAGCAGCCGTGAGCGAGCTGGTGGGGCGCGCTCACGTGCACTAAAGAGCATGTGAGGCCGGACCGGCTGCGTAAACAAAGCAAAGAGAAGCTCTGATAACAACACAGAGAGAGAGAGAGACTTTATTGTTTGTTTAGGTAGATATTACCCCGCTATATCTTCACATACATAATAGCTGTTTGATGCTTTATTAAGGCTCTGAATGACGTGTAAAGAACCTCTAAATGGGTTCCAAACATTAAGTGTTTAAATAAATCTATATTCATTTTATGTGGTCTCCTGTGATCTTCACCAGGAAGCTGTGTTATAGCTGTTAGGACATAACGTTAGGACTTTTTTCTCAATATAAGAACTGTCCCTGTCTGTCCTAACATCACACTGTACTAACAGCCATACACACTCCTCTGTCATAGTGCAATAGTCAGACTATCTAGAATGTTGGTAGAAATGCATGTAGAGAAATAACAATCTGAGGAGTGTGTGTATCTAGTCAAACACTGTCCCCCAGTGTTGACTGGTAATAGAATTTCTAAGAGGAAGCCTTGTGACGTATGTTTGTCGTGGCTCATTGTGACGGTCCTGCTCTCCTTGGTGGTCCAGCTGCAGCCTCAGGAGATCAGCCCGCCCCCCACGGCCAACTTGGACCGCTCCAACGACAAAGTGTATGAGAACGTGACGGGATTGGTCAAAGCTGTGATTGAGATGTCCAACAGGATTCAGCCCGCAGCCCCAGAGGAGTACGTCCCCATGGTCAAGGTAGGAGCAATACTCACATTTACACCTTTTTATCCCTTATTTCAGATTTTAGAAGTTAAAGATACATCATCGACACATTTAAACGTGCATATTTAACTGAAGACCGATGTAAAAATGTATGTGTGTGTTTGGTAGGAGGTGGGTCTGGCACTGAGGACTCTGCTAGCGACAGTGGACGAGACACTTCCTGTTCTGCCGGCCAGCACACACAGAGAGGTAAACACACACACACAGTTAAACATTTTGAATAGAGGTTTCCCAGAACACTGTAACTAATGTTGTTTGTGTCGTCACAGATTGAGATGGCCCAGAAGCTGTTGAACTCGGATCTGGCCGAGTTAATCGCGAAGATGAAACTGGCCCAACAGTACGTCATGACGAGGTAGGTACACAGACGACGGCTGTGTGTTTACTGATAATGGTTTACGACTTTACAGTAACGGTTTTCTGTGTCCTGCACAGTTTACAAAAGGACTACAAGAAGCAGATGCTGATGGCAGCGCACGCCCTCGCAGTCGACGCCAAGAACCTGCTGGACGTCATCGACCAATCACGGCTCAAGATGATCCGCCCGCATTAGTGTCCGCTGCAGCCAATCACAAAGAGAAGAGGACACTGAGATCATGGACGGACGGATGAATAAATGAACTGATGGACAGCAGACATGACTGAAACAATCAGCTCCCTCATCTCCTCCATCAAACATTTATTTTTTTTTCTCTCCGGCGACACGTCGTGTTTCGCTCAATATCGTGATGTTTTGTACTTTTGTTGCATTATTTGCTTTTGTCCTCCATCACGCATCCTCAAAGATAGAGGGTTATTGTTGTTTTTGTAAATCATTCGTTACTACTTTTTAAACTTCGAAGAAAGTGAATCAAACAAAGGTTTTTCGGAGGCTCGCTTGAAGGACTGCAGAGATATCTTTGGTGTTCGGACGCACCGACAATGTGCCACATAAGCGTAACGCAGGATGCAACAGCTGGAACTGAAGAGCCAGGATGGGGAGGATAATGAAGATGTTGCTGTTTAAGCATGCTTTTTGTATCATTATGAATTATTTACTATTACTATTTTCAGCCTCGACTCTTACAGCACGTCTGTGTTCAGTCTTCCTCTTGAATATATCCGAATGGGCAGAAACAAGTGATTTACAGCTGCTCGTGAATAGTTTCATCTCTTTTTGTTCACTCTCTAGACCTCTCGCCTCAGGCATCGTGAGATTGAAATATGAAATATGAAAGCTGTGTTTTGAAGAACAAAGTAAATGTCACAGGCCACTTTTTAAGTTAACTCGCATAGTAGATATACATAGAGGCTATATTTTTAACACGTTTCTGAGGCATGAATTGTGTGTGAATAAGGGTGAACGTGGGGGTGAAGGGACAGAGGTGGGGGAGGGGCGTTTTTTTTAATGGTGGTCCTAATTATTATGTACAGAAGGTAACTGCCAAATGTACTGCGACCGACAAAAAAAAAAAAAGAGGATTATTTCACTCAAATGATTTAGTTTTATTCAATAATTCCACATTTTCAGCAGCGACACGCCGGTCATTTTCTACAGAAATGTTAAATCCATGGATTCTTTATTGCTTGTTTTGTAGATTGAAGCCGTTGGGGGTTCCTTCGGTCCCATTTGTCTTCTCACAAATGTTCATTCGACAATATGCATATTCAGTTACGCCCTCGCTGGCAAATTTTGGAATTGGATTTTCAGGGACATTGAAATACTTTCTGGGGATAGACATTGATATTTACAACAGTTGGGGGTTGGTGGCCACAGGTCTTCATTGGCTTTATCTTGTAAATCATTCATGTTCAACATGATTTGCTTTTTTATCTCCCCTCTATTGGTCCTCTTTCTACCTCCCTCCACTGGACTTATTTATACTTTCCCTCCAGTCGGCCTCGTGCTGCTCTCCTCCCTCTCTGATTCTCTCCATTCCACCGCTCCCTCCCCTCTGAGGTGAGCAATATTCTCAGGAAGGAGTCACATGTACAGTTGCTGAACCGAGCAAATAAAAACACTGTTATCATTAAGCAATAGCGTGTGTGAAAGAATCATGTACAGAAATTAAACAATTGAGATTTTATATATATATATAGCAGCAGGTTATAAATTAGTTTTTTTCAACATACCATACAATTACATTTTTAAAATACACGCTACAACCTTTCTCGACATACTATACTCTGACTTTATTTATTACATTTCGTACACTAATTTTACCTTTTTCAAGATGTTTTTAGACACTTTTCCTATAATACTTTTGACAATCTGAGATTTTTCAACATATATTTCAATTTTTTGACATACAACTATACTGTCTTTTTTTCAATAAAAAAAAAAAAAATAGTCTTACTTTTTTCATGACCATTTTTGTCAAATCACAGATCCACAGCTTCTTTTCAGGGACTCGCAGCCGACAGTCACTACAACATTACCGCTGGCGGTCAGAGGAGGCAGACCATCAGTGGAGTTTAAAAAGTTAATTGAATAAAAGCAGCAGAGTTTAAGCATATTATAAAAGCAAAGCGCTGCAGCATGTTAGACAAGGATTTAGGCCACTTTAGATTTTTCTTCACTGGCTAACACTTCCCCCTTTTTCTGTGTCAGACAATAGAAACCCAACCTAAAAAAAAGGTGTAGTATTTACTCCAGTTCTATTCTGGCTGTTTGTTTTTTGGGGCCAACGGCACAGACAGCATGTCCTCC
The DNA here is from genome assembly GCA_028022725.1 of Lycodopsis pacificus. Taxonomy (NCBI): domain Eukaryota; kingdom Metazoa; phylum Chordata; class Actinopteri; order Perciformes; family Zoarcidae; genus Lycodopsis; species Lycodopsis pacificus. The sequence goes on along the minus strand of CM051706.1, from coordinate 14,424,295 downwards.
AGTATACAGCAGTCACAACGCTCGTTCCCCTTTTATTATAAAACTATGCGCACACCTACTTACGCTTGCCTGGTTAGTGTAGCCAACAGAGTAATGAACAAAATAAGTCATAAAAAAAAAAAAGCTTGTGACCAGTAAGATGCACCCACTAATCATAACTCACAAAATTACACATCGACATACTAGCTCGTAACCTTCAATGCTTTTATTTTAACTGTCCATTGGTTTGAGCTTAATCCATCTTCTTAATGGTGTGAGACCCGCTACGCATTTATCCCCACAAAAATTACATTTAGCTGAAGTTAAGGGACTTTGTTATAAAATGTGATTGAGTCAGTTAACAAGCGACAGGGCTATAATCTAGTGTCGCAGTAACATGTTGAAAGGTGATGTTTGTGTCTGTGCCATAGGCAGGAGAACAGACAGTAAGACAAGGCAGCAGTCTTCTTATTTTTTATCTTTTATTGTGTTTTCTTAGAAAAACATCTTTTTAATCAAAAAGACCGAAGCCCATGTCATCGTCTGACTCCTCGGACTCGTCCTTCTTCTCCTCTTTCTTCTCCTCCTCCTTCTTGGCTGTAAGGTAAACATAGGAAAGGTTAACAAAGTCCTGAATAAATACAAACTACTCTAAGTATTCAACGCTCTGATCTCAGACAATTCAAAAACATTGGCTTGAGCTTGGCTCTTCACAAACGCCTTAAGAGATTATAGTTCTGTTATGGGAAGGATTTTAAAATGATAGTTTTCCCTCTGGAATGAGAAAACATTTCATGTCGGCATCACTTTGAACAGGCCTTAACCAGACCAGTACTAAATTAATAAAAAGGACATGCTCCAACACTTTAGTTCCCATCTCTACTCCTCAAAATCAAGTCACGTGCTTGTTTAAGTTTAAGGCTCACAAGTACAGCACGGGACTACAATTATAGTCCACAAAATCATTAAGTGTATCCCACTTTAGCGTTGCTGTATTAGACAATAAACCATCAGGAGCATTTGACTGTGGAGCCCATCTAAAGCCACTGTTCCCAGTATGAACTCCTAGTTACCTGGGGCGTCACCACCAGACACGGCGACAGCGGCTCCAGCAGCAGGTGCTCCAGCTGGAGCTCCACCTCCAGCGCCAACGTTGCAGATCAGGCTGCCGATGTCGATGCTGGACAGAGCCTAGGAAACGACAACGTGTACAGGTCAGTGGGGAGTAGCGCAGACCAACACAAACAATAGGCATGACCCTATTGTCCTTATGGAGAGCACACTATGTCTGTGCTGATGCAACACAGTCAATGGAAGATTTCATAGTTGATTGAACTGCTGTGGACACTTGAGATTTTAGGAAAGCAACAGACACTTCTCCATCCTATTGATTTGAACCCTCCCAAACAAAGTCTGCTCTTTTTCGCTCACCTTGGCAAACAGACATGGCCAGAAGGGCTCCACGGTGACTCCAGCGGCCTTGATCAGAGCATTCAGCTTGTCCTCCTGCAGACACAAAACAGCAGTTAGAAAATATACTCCACGCATCCTTAAATAACCAGTATTGACTTTGTGAACATCAGTATACAATATCGAAATCACAAGTTGGGAGCAAGTAGCCTTCCGTTATTGCATCACATTAATATCATATAGCTTAACTATTCCACTCGTGTAACTTTCTGGTTGTTATTGACAGAGTGATGCTGAATTAACAGAAACAGATAGCTACTTGGAAAGTATAGCATGCTAGGTCTTAATCTAAACAGCGATTTTCACATCTGGATGTTGTGCAGCATCCACATGCACCAAACCTGTCAGGGTAACGTTAGACAACCATGTAACATGAAGCAGACAAACTAGAGTGGGGTAGCACGACAACGTTACACCAAACTGCCGCACTTTTCACGGTAACAAGTTAGCCCTCCTGGAGTTAAAGCATGTTGTGGAGATTCACTACCTCAGAATGTGCGTTAGCTAGCACCTGTCATGTGAGCGGTAGACTGAGCTAAACTGTGCCGAGTTACAACTAAAGCCAGATGTTGTACGTTAGATACTATATTCATGGAGGTCACAACACAAAACAAAACAGTCAACTGTCCCGATACAGAAACGTGGCCCAACGTTAGCGAGAAGCGTGCCGCCATTTTAGCCGGTAGTTGGGACGGTTAAAGCATCTAAACATCGTAATTGTATTTAAACATACATATTCATATACAGTTGTATTAATAGCGTAGTTACTGTCTCCGCTTTGACATTCAGGGCTTTCACCAATAGCACAATACTTCCACGGGTGCAGTTAATGAGTATCGTCGGGGATAAACCGGGACACTTACGGTGACGGTAACTTCATCGTCGTGGAGGATCAGAGCGGAGTAAATGCAGGCGAGTTCGGACACGGAGGCCATTGTAGATGTTGGATTTTATGTTCGTCGCGGTGGATGCCTAAATTTGACGGTGCTAGTCGCCGGATTGAGGGCCTTAGCTTCTGGTGAAGAACCGAGCACCTTTAGACACGTCTGTTTCCTGTAGCGAAAAAGGGACGGAGCAGGGCGCGCGCTCATTATATATACGCCGCGTCAGGGATGCTCTGACGTAAGCACGCACACAACGTGTCGACAGACGTAAGCCAAATTAGTCCGTATTAGAATAGTGTAGCTTTGCTCCACTGAATTTAACATTTATAGATGTTTTGCTAAGTTGAAAACAATTACACACAATAAAAACCCATCTACAATTAAATAACCAGAAATATAACTTATTTTATTCTATATATTTGCAATTTTTCTTTTATAAATAGGTGTCTTTCCAAGGCCAATTCACACCATTTATTCTTTATTTATCTTCCAATATATACTATATTTTATCCTAATGTAATTGTATGTTCTATTTAAATACAGCTAAATTATTCTGGACAGTTTTACATTGAGTTTGTCAGTTGTACCAAAAAAGATCTGAATATATACATATAGAGCATTCCATCAAACATCTGGAGGTACCATATATAATTAGAAATCAGATACTGTGTACGTTTCTATGCGTATTTGTGTAGTTTCCTGCTGTCATTATCACTTAAAAGCCAAAACTGTGAATAAGATGTAAGAAACAGATCAAGAGGCTTTAAATCCAATGCAAACATGGTCAGTCAACAATTTTATTAAATCACAATCAAAAACACAATCATCACAAAAAACATTTCAAGGCGATTTTCCGGCAAATCTTGCCTTGTCTTATTTCAACAGGAACAGAGAACCTATGCTTGATCTTTGTGCACAGATCTAATGTATCTTTATAGATAAAAAAACCCAACAAAAAACACAACATAACTATGGCAGAAAAATCAAAGATGAGACTGTAAATCCAAATGTAGTAATACTTTCCTCAAGTCTTACCATTTACTGTTTCCTTCACAATGTCGGTGTCTATTTAAAACATCAGATGGATCATTTACAAAGCTCGCCATCAGTTTAAAGAATCATTCTCACATTTGGCACCAACAAATCTTCTTGGCCCCGATATGTAAAAAATACTCAAGCAGGTAAAACTACAAAACTAGAGTAGATGGAAAGCACAGTATGGCTTTGAGGAGTACCCTCCTTTGTTACAGTGTAATGAGAGGCAGTATATTTCCACTTGCTACAGCCATCACATAGCTGGAAACTACATTATAGCTCTTAAAATGTTGCACTTCCAGTTCCCTCGTCTTGAAGTCAATGGTTGCTTGAATTGGTTTTTTGGTTCGATGCCTGAAATAAAGTCTGTGCTAAACACAAGCTTAATATATTTGAACGTCTTCTACGATATAAAACGGGTCAGTAGATACTTCTCTCGTTTAGTCATCCCTGCATCCTATTCTCACTTTAACAGGAAGGGTAAACAGGGTCTGTCACTCCCAGGCTTAAAACATGTTCGCTTTGTCCAAAATTATAATTTGGGATACAAAAAAAAATTTTTAAATGACTACCGTACATTCATATTTTCTCAGAGTCTTTTTACTCAGCAATGTTTTAACATTATGATAGAAAAATCCCTCAAATTCTGCATCAGGAATAATTAACCGAGCTAACAGCACATCCACTTACGGATTGTTCTGAAAGCGCCGATGTATCAGACTTTGCGCTTGTATAATAAAAATATGGAAAATCAATGTATTTAGATAAGAGTTCTTCAAAGTAGTCTGAATCAGGTTGTTATCAAAATGCTCACTGCAAGTTAACTGGAATTTGTAAACACAAAATGTTTTAAATTATAATTCTGAAAATACGATATTTACAGTGGTCCTCAAGAGATGTTTTCATCTTAAAATAGGAATGCCTCCCCAATCCTGAATCATACATCAGTGATATTAACAGTATGGAGCTGGGGTGGGACTGGCTTTGTGGAATCACGTGGCGTTTGAACAGGAAATGCTGACTTTACTAAAGTTGTCGGTGTACTCTTTCGTACCAGAGCTGAGTCGAGTCTGACCCGCGGTAGACACGGTCATAGTCGTGAACAGTGTGCCGGCCTTTCACACCAATCACAAACATGTTTTTCCCAGGTTGTCGCCTCAGTTTGAAACGGTTTAGAGGTTTATGTTATTGATCTTCATGTCCCGCCGCACGCTGCAAAACTAAATGATTCCTCTCCTGACTGCAGAAGGCAGATAAGCGGATGTTGACCTTTCAACACTTTGGGAGGGAGTAAAAAAAGACAAGAACCACAAAGATGTTGATCGACCGGGTCTGTTTACAACTAACTGACCAGATGCCTCTGGACCCGGTAACCCAGCTCAGATGATACCAACTGACCCGGACCAGTCAGTGGATACCAGTGGACTGAAGAGGAAACCTGCAGGTACCAGGTCACTAGTCCTTGTGAGGCTTTCCTTTGGGTTTTTTTTTGTCGTAAGAAACTCCATATTCATTTATTCTTGTTTTATCCACTGGGTAGAGCCTGAGGGAGGGGAGACAATTTGAGGTTAGAAAGCTGTTGTGTTTTGTTGGTGACGTAGGAATCTGTGGTGGTGTGTGTGTGATGTGTGTGTGTACCATCTCTGGTAGAGGTAAATGAGAAACACCACATCGTCCCTGAAACAGGCCAGTCTGTGTGACGTTGGCATCGTGATGATGAAAGCAAACACGTCGTCGATGAAGGTGTTGAATGCCTGGCAAAGAAAAACAAAAAATCAAAACAATATCAATCAATTAAAAACAACATAACTAATCACGAACAAGGCTATGCAGTGACAGTGACTTAAATTAAATAATCAATTTAACATTTGAAAATAATGCGGAAAACTGGTTGTTGTATCAAACGTAATATGATATTTTGGCGATTGTCCCGAGTCCTGTTCTTACCTTGTACATGAAGGCTTTCCAGGGCAGGTGGGCCACAGATTTCAGCTGATAAATTAAACATATTAGGTCAGTGGGATGTTTGAAAGACAAAAAAAAAAACAGTACATTAAATGAAACGCTGCTAACTTTCAGGCAAATATCTCAACATTTTCCTGTAAGATCTGGAGATCCAGGAAACTCCACAAGGGACCTGTACCCTTAAACATTACATGAACCACTCATTATTGTTTTCTCTTAAGATGGGAGGCGCGGCACACATTTTGAAGATGTCTTTATGATAAGTGTATTTATTCCATTGCCACATTGTACATTTTTATGAAAAGTAAGACCACTCACACATTAATCATGATAAACTGACCTTATAGTTGACAAACAATTGAGGAAGCATGAAGAGGAAGCCAAAAGCATAGACACCTGGAATCATCAACAACATGTTACAATGAGGTAATGGACTTGCAATTCTAATACTGTTAATAGTACATTAGCGAACGGTGTTTTACTGTGTTAAAGTTTAAAAAGAGCTTACCATTAACCAAACTGTTGATGAGCCACGAGTACCAACTAAAACAGGGACGAGAAACAAAAGGAGATGATGACGACTGGTGAGACTTGATCGGCATCACATTAGTAATCATCTTATGATACACACACACACACACACACACAGACCTCTTATAGCGTTGAAATATTAGCGCATACACAGCGCCTCCAATACACAACGGGTAGAGGAGGTATGAGAGATACTTCATGGCCTACGGAAAAGAACACAACATACAGTAAGTGTGCATCCAGTTACAGCCAGTATGTGGCCCAGTGTGGTTTGGTTTATTACATTGTATAGTCTGTGCACGCGCGAGTCTGTTGTGTCTTACCAGAGTATCGTACTCCTCTGTTCTCCTCTCCGATTCATCCAATTTCCCAAACTGTTCCACACAAAAGAAAAACACACACAAATTAACTCCTAGCACACAATTTAAATTCACAACAAGGCAAATCATACACTCCATGCATTTGTATATTTGTTTTATGATTGCTGTCAAGTGTTGTTTTGCAATTTAACGAGACAATAGCGAAAAGATGATCAACCAGTTGCACACACCCACACACACACCCTCACCTGGAATGTTGGTTTGCCTCCTTTCCAGGAAACCTGTATCTTAAGGGCCTTCTTCACTTTCCACACCTGCAACGATAAAACCCCACACAGAATATAGAATATTATGCGTTAATCATCAAGATGTTGGGGGGGGGGGGGTATTTAATAGTGTGTTTCCAGTCTGTGTGTACTTACTTCAATGATGGAGCCGACGCCAGCCGGTATGAGGACAAGCAGGCTGGTCTGCTGGTCAAACAAGTAGAGGAAAACCACGATGGTGCTGAAGCATCGCCACAGCACTGGAAAACAAAACACTAGATGTTATACTGGAACTGCTCCGAGTTACTGCCGTTGCTGTTGGATTATTTGGTCCAGACTTTATGTGGATTGCTCTTAGCACAGCAGCTGGTACCTGTTGTCGGTGGTGTTCCAACATGCTGATGTATTTCCAGAGTTATGCTCCATCATATTCTATCCACTCTGATGTTCCTGCATTTTCTACTTTAAAAATCCATAAATGAAGTTGTCTCATAGTGCCAAAGCTGTACAGCACAGTTCCAGTGGAGGGGAATAATTAGAAGTACAGGCTTCTTGCTCACACAGCTGTGGGGCAAAATATTGCTGAACAGGCATTTTGCAGATGGCCAATTCCTTCTAATACCTCAAGAGCATCTCTCACTCTGTTGCTGTTTTACTGAGCAGAAGCCAACATCTAGACTGCAACACACTGCTGATGCCGGGTTTCTCATAGATTGACTAGTGTTACTCACACTGGCCTGCAATGCTCCATTCAATCAGTCACAACCCGTTTGTAGTTTTCCTAACTTTGCCATCGGTTCTGCATTCGTTTCCCAATATTGTGTTTTTCATGAGTCGCCTACCTGCTTTGCTGGACATTCCCACCATGCTTTTCTTCTGCTTCCAGAAGCTGATGTCGTTCTTGAATGCCAGGAAGTCGAAGAGGAGCTGAAAAAGCAAAAAGACACAAACGTACATTTGTCACGCTACAGTTTATTGTGGACCGTTCATGATCAGTGTTCTTTTTACTATGGAGGTATCTAGATGAAGAAAATCCAACATGTCTAATCAGGAATATATTCACATGCTTTTATGTTAAGTGAAAATCCTGCGTCATGTGGTGAAGACGTACATGGAAGGCAGCTACAAGGAAGGTCAGAGCCAGGAAGTACAGGTTGGTATCCACAAAGATTCCTTTAATCTCATCAGCATCCTTTTCTGTGAAACCTGCAACACACACACATGTCGACAAACAAACATTTAGGTGGTGTTAGAGTGCAGGGCTTCTAGACTCTGTGTGTGTGTGTGTGTGTGTGTGTGTGTGTGTGTGTGAGACAGACAGAGAGATGATTAACTAACCGAACTGCTGCAGAGAGAAAACAGCGTCTTGCATGTGGATCCAGAATCGTAGCCTCCCCAGAGAGATAGAGTCGTAGGAGATGGTCAGAGGGAGCTCCTTGGAGGTACTGTTGATCTCCTACAAACACACACACACACACACACACACACACACACACACACACACACACACACACACACACACACACACACACACACACACACACACACACACACACACACACACACACACACGAAGTAACAGATCAACATCAGCTCATTTTATAGAGATAGTATCTTTAGATGTGACATTAAGCTTTGACGTTATATTGTCCTGAGGCAGGAAGCAATTCATTCTTGACTCATTGGGCTAATGTATACAGTAGCCATGTTTCCATTCAAGTGTCACGCAAATTTTAACTTTTGAAATGTCGCAAAAGCGAATTAGACGCACATCCATGAACTGGTTGGGAGTGAATGAACTCAGCTGCAGCGTAGTTCGATCAGAAGTTGGCGCTATAGGCAAACAGCAAAACAAGTCGCCTTGGCCATCCAACTAACCCATGTACGATAGAACAATGGAGAGGGGTCTTAAGGAATTTCTTTCAATTGAACACGTTTATATTGTTCTTTCATGTCAGCTCATATTCGCCATGTTTCATGTTGCCTGGAGAGGAAAACAAGCATTCACACGTTACAGTAATATCTAAGACGACGCCGACAGCAAAAACAGCTGATCAGTCACGCGGGTTAAATGTTCACGACATCGGAATTTATTTGGCAAATGCGCAATATGTATTTGAATGTAGAAGCTTACCTCAAGGTCCTTGACGCGGTTGCTGAGCTCATCAACAAACAGCAGAGGTAGATAAACCATCTTCTTACCATTTTTGAATCTGAAAAACAAAAAGATCATCCGATGGCTCTGGGTCCTAATTAAAGTCTGTGTAATCCACTCAAAGCATGCTTAAAAAAAAAATACACCCGTATGTATCGTGTTTAATAGAATTCTCAGAGGGTGTTGCATGCGTCCATTTCTGTATTCGCTGTCTTACACTCGGAGGTATCTGTGCACATCACTCGGCAGGTTTTCTTTGTCGAACAGGAAGTGGTCTGCGACGACGTTGAGCGTCAGGCGGGTGCGCCAGTGGGAGACCGGGTCATCGGCTGTGGAAGCGGTACCAGCTCCACCCGCTGCCGCAGGGTTACCGACACGTTTCTTCTGCTGGGCTTCTTCTTTCTCCCCCTGTGTGGTCACACAAACAAAAGTAAGTTTACTCTCTTGTAACTACACTCTTCTGTATCTATACTGATAAGATACAGATACTACATGTTCTAAAAAATATAAACATATAGTGACAGTTAATTTAAACATTGAAGTAGCTACCTTAAGCTCCTCCCCATGCCCTTACACACGCTTCATTCAGAAAACATGAACAACTCAGTACCTGTATTTGATCCTCTCTGGATATCAAAGAGATTTCTGCCGGTTTAGGGACCATGTATGTGGTGAGCTGAGCCACCAAGTGGACCTGTTGTGGATCCTGCCACGGCGTGACGCCCGCTTGATGGACAAATACCAGTGCGTACAAAGTTCCATTGTTGCGGGTCTTCTTCGGGAGGGAGACATTTACTATCCTGGGAGGAAAAAGAGAGGAAGAAGATGAAAGGCAGGATGGTATTTCTTTCACATGTAGTGTATATCAGAATATGTCTGACGTCTGCCAATGCAGCATCTGAGTTAACTGATCAGATCTGAGGACAGAGATGCCTCACGCTTGTTATCTATTCTAAGAGTGACACCAACCTCTCAAACTTGCTGTTGACATCAAATGTTTCCTCTCTGTGGATCAAAGTATATCCTCCCTCTGCACCGGGCCGCAGTGCAGTGTAGATACTCAACTGAGTACACACAGAGAGATTTTACAGATATTACTACATATATACAGCATATTACCAGCCTTGTTCCTAACCTGGCCAATTAAACCAAACCACCCACACAGACAGTTGAAGCTCAAACATACCGGATTGAAACGTGAGCAGTGTTACCACCCATCCCCTCCGCAGTACTGACCTGTAGTTTTGGGTGCCCTGCCAGGAAGGGTGCGATACAGTTGACGCCTTCGGGGCTGTCGCAGGGTTTAGTGTACACTATCCCGAACATCACCCAGCAGGTGTGGAGCACGTACACCACAAACACGCCCACGATCAGGCTGGTGAAAGATGCTTTCAGGAACATGATGCTGGCGTCGTCGTCTCGTCACGGACGTCTCCCTCGGCGAGCCATATGTCTGCAAATGAGGAGTCATCGACAGAGGGTTAGTGTGGAGCACGAGGCTCGTCCAACAATCAATGCTGACTGTGTATTGTTAAAGAATGCAGAGTCTTCATCAGCCAGCAGAGGCCTCTCCTCTTAACACTGACTAATTACCGACTTACCATCTGAGAAATTAAACTACACTACATTGCACACATCTGCACAGTCACCACCATATGTGACTGTTGAAGACGTCCTTCCACAACCATGTGCATCAATATGCTACTGTCATATCCTTCTCTCTTCTGGGACGGTGTTCCACTAGATTTTGGAGCCTGGCTGCAGGCATTTGCTCCCATTCTGCCACAAAAGCCTGAGCGGATGACCACTGAGGTCAGGGCTCTTTGCAGGCAAGTCAAGTTCTTCCACTCCAGCAAAAAATAATTGCTCTATGAATGTGGCTTTGTCTCGTGGCTTTGTTATGTTCAAATAGGAAATGGCCTTTCCCCAAACTGACATATTGTATACACTTCGTTTCTCAGATGTTTGACAACATGCATTAAAACAGCTGTTTTAGTGTAAGAACATGCTCATACACATTTCAATATTTTACACTATAAACACCGCATCGGGTGATCAAAAAACATATTCAAATAGATTTTAGCAGCTGCTATTTTAATCTATCCGATCTATTGTGAACACTTTGACCAGTTAGTGCTGGAGTCTTTACAAGGCGCCAGATTAAAAGGTTGTGTACTTGTTTTTCTCTCATATGTTGTGATGTATAATCCAGATGTTAACGTTAAACCTACCGGGTGTTTCACTTAATCTATCAGGTTGTCAGTCCGCTCGGCTCTCCGTCCATTCGCTTCACCGGTTCTGCCGGGTAACGCTCGTCAGACGCGACGACATTGGTTCTTCAAAGCCGTCCACCGTTTGTTTAGCTGAAAGCATCTGCTGTCTACTCGGCTGGCCTCTCCATTCAAGAAGAAAACGGGTCTGTCCAGTAACTGCTAGCTGGAAGCGTGAGGTGGATCTAAATTTCCGCCATTCGCTTCCAGGTTGGTTTCTTGGACGGGATTTCGGGGGTATTATCGCGAGACGAGAAACGTCATCGATACTGTACTGGAATTGACCAGCTATTTATTTAGTCCATACAAACAGCTATTATAAATGACTAAGATCTATTTCATATTACCTGTACATTTTAGGACTTTGAGTTTTAAGTTCTGATAATCACATGAAGATCTTACTTAATGAATGCAACGAATACAGGTAGTGAAGTTGCGTATAAGTGGTTTCTAGGTGCTGGAAAGTGTTTCTTATGAGTCTCTGTTCCATGGAGGTATCAGTTCCATGAACAACATTGCTTTTGCGTGAGCGTTTGTTTTTGTTTTTTTGAAAACAGACTGCCGTGACCCGGATTCGAACCGGGGTTGCTGCGGCCACAACGCAGAGTACTAACCACTATACGATCACGGCTCGCCACTGATGTTGCAAGGTCATGCAGGGGCTTCTAGTTATATGATCGTGACTAAAGTGGTCAAACCGCTAATAAGCATACTTTATAAAGTCTCCACCTGTGAAATATTGTTGTATGAAGCAATTTATTTTCCCAAATCTACAATAGTTACAAGGCAAGGCAAGTTTATTTGTATAGCACATTTCAACAACAAGGTAATTCAAAGTGCTTCACATAAAACCATTAAAAGCATCAAAACATAAGACAAAAGAAAAGGAGATTTTAAAACAATTAAGAACATTCATTAAAACATTAAAAAACAGTGTAAGACAGTTTCATAGTAAAATGCAGAAATGCAGGAAATTGATTCATATATTAATTGAATGTGGTTCAATTAAAGGCAGCAGCAAACAGAAAAGGCGCCAATGACATGTTTGTCCCTCAAGGCACCCTAACCTAAGTTACTTTAATCACTCCTGTGCAGAAGAGGTCAAGCTCACGATAAAATGATTTCCACACAAGCTGAAAGGTTTACCAATCCTTTTTCATTTCTTAGCAGAAACAGATTCCACTCCATCTGTTATATTGTTTATAGATAAGAAATTCATTAAACTACTGGACTCATACACAGTTGCTCATTTTCCCCCCACGAGCCTCTGATTTATTAGTAGACTCGTGTGTTTTTTTCTTTGTCAAAGCAATTGTAGGTATCGTATCAGTCTGCTCGTCATCGTCTGTGATTGAAGCATCGGGTCAAGCTGGTCTCAGGACTTTATTCGACATCTTCTCTCTTTCTCTGTGTCAAAACTGAGCACCGTGATTCAAACCGGGGTTTCTGTGGTCAACTGAACTTAAGTTGGGAAAATAATAATTATGAATTCATAACATAGTCATATTAGTTTGACAGAGAAGAAAAGAGAAAATATTTTACAGTGTTAAAATTCTCAAGTCTGGCCAGAGCGCTGAGTAGGTTATAAATGCCTCTTCTGGAAACATTGTTAATCTATGAGATGAACTCGTACTCCCCATATATATATATATATATTAGATTAGCATCTATCAGGAGGCTGCGCTCCAATAACCATGCATGTAGATTGTACATAAATCAGTGTGGTGGTTATCATGACTGCATGTTTAATGACTCGCTCGCAGTATTTCAGAAATGATTAAACCATTAATCCAAGCTCATCCAGCTTTGGTTGCATAAGACCTTCCTGTGACTGTGGCTCATACGCCGAGGTGAGGCAAAGAGATGTTGTGCGTGCTGCACATTTACCCTCGTTGTTGTTGTCCACCTCAGAGTTTCACCAAACCTGCCTTTAACCCACATCGACCTGACCGGCCCTCTGATCTGGCCTTCTTATTATGGGACTGTCGGCTTATAATCCTGCAGAAATGACAGATTTTCCTCTTTAAAATGTACATTGATTAAAAACACAGGTTATAAAATTCTACTATTTTCAAACGACATCTTCCACATGCGTTTTAAACAGCGTCAGTAATAACCTTGTCAATACAGGGCAAGGCAAGGCAAGTTTATTTGTACAGCACATTTCAACAACGAGGTAATTCAAAGTGCTTCACATAAAACCATTAAAAGCATCAAAACATAAGGCAAAGAAAAGGAGATTTAAAAACAATTAAGAACATTCATTAAAACATTAAAAAAAAAACAGTGTAAGACAATTTCATAGTAAAATGCAGAAATGCAGGAAATTGATTAATATATTAATTGAATGTGGTTCAATTAAAGGCAGCAGCAAACAGAAAAGTCTTCAATCTTGATTTAAAGGAGCTGAGGGTCTCAGCAGACCTGCAGCTTTCTGGGACTTTGTTCCAGATATGTGGACCAGAAAAACTGAACGCTGCTTCCTCCATGTTTAGTTCTGACTCTGGGAACAGAAAGTAGACCGGTCCCAGACGACCTGAGGGGTCGGGAAGGTTCATAAGGTAGCAGCAGATCAGAGATGTATTTTGGCCCTAAACCATTCAGTGCTTTGTAAACCAACAGCAGGATTTTAAAGTCAATTCTTTGTTGGACAGGAAGCCAGTGCAAAGACATCAGAACTGGGGTGATGTGATCCACCCTCCTGGTCTTAGTGAGGACTCGAGCTGCAGCGTTCTGAATCAGCTGCAGCTTTCTGACGGACTTTTTCCAGAGACCTGTAAACACACCGTTACAGTAGTCCAGTCTGCTGAAGATAAATGCGTGGACAAGTTTTTCCAAATCCTGTTGAGACATAAGTCCTCTAATCCTTGATATATTCTTCAGGTGATAGTAGGCTGATTTTGTAATTGTCTTGATATGGCTGTTCAGGTTGAGGTCTGAATCCATAACTACACCTAGATTTCTGGCTTGGTTTGTGGGTTTTAACATCAGTGATTGAAGCTGAGCGGTGATTTTCAAATGTTTCAAATACAGACTCATGGAGGGCTGTAGTTGCCTGAGGGTAAAATTATCTAACAGCTAATACCAATTTCTCCCACACCTCCGGGCATAGATACCAAAGTGCACAGGTGATTTTTCTTCTGCCATTGCGCTTACCTGAAATACTCTTAGAGTCACAGTGACATTTAATCAGTGACATTTAACCAGGCACCGTTTGTCCCCAAAAGACATCGTAGCCTACTTGAATCACTCCTGTGCTGAAGAAGGTCAAGCTCACCTGCCTCTGTGAGTTCAGCCCAGTAGCACTGACCTCAATCTTCACCGAGTCCTTGTATCTCTCAGTGTTTTCTTATCTCCCATGTAATACAGCCTCGCTCCTCTACCCCCGGCAGTTGGCCTTCGTGTTGAAGTGTCCGCTGTGTCAACACGGTCCTATGATTTGTCCCAAGAACTCCCGTAACCTCAATGACAGCGAATATACATCAGCTGTGAATTCAGCACCATCATCCTGAAAGTGCTCTGTGGGCAAATTTCCCAGCTGGACATCATTTCAGAAATCTCTGCCGGTGGATATTATAAGGCTTCCTGTATATCAACCATGACCCCCACCTGTCTTTGCTGTTTCACTGAGAGAGAGAGAGAGAGAGAGAGAGAGAGAGAGAGAGAGAGAGAGAGAGAGAGAGAGAGAGAGAGAGAGAGAGAGATGTGCTCAGTCCACTACTCTGCGCCCTGTACACAGATGACTCCTCGCCTCTCGCTCCCTGAATGTCAGATGGCCTCTGACCCTTCAGGGCGTCGTCGACACAGAGGAAAAGGACGTATGACATGTCGTATGACGTCAGATGAACATGCTGCAAAAAATAGCCAAGGATGCAATCGCAGATTTTAAAAAAATGCCACAAAAAACATTTCGTAGGATTATCCCTAAATGACAGAACTAACTTTGAAATGAATGTGTCACGGTCATATATTTTGTTGTTGCTTTGTTGTTTTGGCTGCCCTGCTTTATATGTCTGTCTTGTTTGGTCTTTGATGAAGTTGAAGTTGAACCTTCATCTGTATCTTTTTGCCGCTTTTCATGCCTTGAAACCAATAAACAGGGCGAGATCAATAAATATATCAAAGGACATCCTCCTAAAATGGGATTTATCAACGTAATTATTAGCAGTGGACTGTACATTTACTCAAGTACGTATCGTTCTGATAGTTGAGGTTTATAACATTGAATCGCATATGAAAGGCTGGCGTACATTCTGTTTGTTTTACCGATGAGAGGAAAACAACAACTATGTCGATGTTTATTAAAAAGAATGAGCTAGCCAATTAACCCAGACTAAATGCATTTATTTGGTCTCATTTATAAAGTATTGAAAACAAAATTGTAATTCAAACATATGTATCTTCTCAATGGCTGTTTTACCTTTCAGGATAATATCTGGTGATGCAGCGATAAAGATGGCAATGAACAAATTCTCGCTTCTCATGAGATATTCTGAAGTGGATCCCCAGAGAACACTTGGGAAACACTGTTGTATACGTTCACGTGTTAATGCACTTCATTTTGAAGCCGAAAAATGTTTTTCACTTTAATAGTTCTGACATGTAACATCATCGTTATCATTACCAAGGAGTTTTACTGAATCAAGCATTTTTTCATTGTCGTATTGGTTCTTTTACTGAAAAAGGTAAAAAGGTCAATGTGATTAGACGTCCATGTTTAGCTTAATATAGTCTAATATTTGGTGTTTCACAAGAGCTTTTTTTCGAGGACTTAATCCATTATTGTGATGATTAGAACTCAAAAGAGTGCATGAATAAGAGGGATCTGCATTACAGTCAAACCTCCCAAAGTAATGAAATAGTCTGAGCCTTTGGGCGGAGCAGCACATCGAGAGCAGTCCAGAAAAGAGAAATGCAAAGAAGAAATGGCATCACTTTAGATATACGACCAAGAGAAGGGCAGAACTTTCCCCTGATGTATTCCACGCCCGTTCACTTGTCAGATGTGATTAAAAGGCTTCAGCCGATCCCACACCAGCGATGTACTCGTTCCCTTCCCTCGGGAAACCTGAGTCACATACATTAGCTAAATTGCTGAATTTCTGGTCGACTGTGAGCCAGCGAGCAGGCGAAGATCCTCGGGCAGGTTCTTCTTACAGTCCCTCAGTCTGAGTGTGAGACTGAAGGTGACCGGACTTCTTGCTCTCGGGGCCTCTCAGCTCTGAAACACCCAGTAGAGGAATGTTACGTGGAAGATTCAGGGTCTTTTAAATCACTTCTCCTCTTACTTTTATTCATAAAATGTCATCTTTCTCTGTCTCGTTTTGCTTTCATGCTGATCTATATTCTTTAATAGAGTGAGTATTTCCATTTTCTGCTTCTACTCCACTACGATTCAGAAGGAAATATTGTGCTTTTTAATCTACAGCATTCGTTTGCCACCTGTAGTTTGAGATTAAGATTTTAGATACAAAACATGTGATCAGTTAACACATTACGACACACTTGTTACAGATTAATCAGCCAAATAGTGCAGAAAGTTGTTTTAGCTGCAAATCAACATGCAGCAGCATTTAATGATTCCCATATGCACTAGCAACCACCATCCAATAATATGATGACATAACTCTGACTGCATAATGAGTACGGTACTTTTACTTTTGACACATACAATTAACAATACTTTTTTTACTTCTATTTGAGTACTTCTTTCAGCACTGCTTAACTGTGTCTTTTCTTCTTTTATTCAAACGTTTGTCATGTTGTGTCTCCTTTCCGTGTCACTCACATTGTGGCAATGGCAAAAAATGGTTAAATAACAAAATATTTGACTTCATCTTCATAATGATCTCCATAATAATTAGAGACACTGCATTTATTTTAGCAAGCAGCTCTGCTGAAGTGTCCTTGAGCAGGACAGTAAGAACTCAGTGAGTGCCGATCTCAAGCTGAAAAGGAAATTATTCAAAAAATCGAATGAATTAATATATTAATATAGTGCGCAGCAATGTTTTTCATGTCGAAATCATACCGTGTTTGTTTAATTGTTTTCATATATTTTTTAGAATAACCTTGGTGGCAGTAGAGTTAAACATTTCACCACTCAGTGGCGCAACAGCTCCATCTACCAAAAACAGACGGATTCCATTCTTTCATGAACCACTCTGAGGCTATAATCTCTCTTTCTCCGTTTCCCTCTGTCTGTCTGTCTGTCTCTGTCCTTCTGCGATGATCCATAATCACCACTCCGTGTGTCTCCATCAACATCCATCACCCTTTATGGAGTTTCGCAGTCAGGAGGAGAGAAATCGAGAGTGAGGATGAGGAGACAGACTTCCAGTCAGGGGCAGAGAGAAGGCTACTCAGCACTCTATTTCCAAATGACCTCCCACATAGAAACAATGTGTCCCCGTCCACACACTTTCAATTGCAATTGTCTCGGAGTATTAACCCAACGCCCTTTGCTCTCCAGTCAGCAGAGTCTCGCTGACCCGCTCCCTTAAAATTTGAATAAATTGCATTTTGCATAGTTCCAGGCAGGGAGGTGCAAATACCTTTTGAGAGGCTGTTGCTCTAACCTTAAACAAGGGCAGAACCCCCACCTGGATTTTAGGTGACACCCATCAGCATGTACCGAATGGTGTCATTTGACGAACCAAAAGTCTATTTTAAATTTGTAAATAGTTTTTGCATTTTAAAGATGAATGAAATGAATAAAACACTGCTTGCTGTTATTGCAGGTTAACATAAAGCCCATGTCCAAAGTAAACTGGCTTAATGAATACATTCTGCAAAGAACAACCAAATTATGGAAATATTCGGTTGCCTTATTTTACAGCCATCACACGAAACAGAGAGGCTGCGTCAACTTAAGAATCCAATTCAATTTAAATTCAAAAAACTTTATTCATCCACGAGGGACAATTTCAAGAGCCTGTCGTTGCACCTCATCTTAAATTTAATTATTAGAGTCAGGATTAGGAATACCATTGTCCACAGCGGGCAAGGCAGAACTACTGTTTCAAATAACTTATAAATACTTTGCCAATTCAATAATTCCAATTTCCACAACTTGCAAAGACTCACCCAGAGCACTCAACGAAAACAGTACAAAGCTTGAGAGCTACAGAGTCGTATGACGGTAGGAATAGGGCATTTATTTTTTGTGTTTGTGGCTCCGGGGCCCCGATCTCTGTGTCACGTGGAGGCATGACAATCAAAAAGTAATATAAGTTTGGATGATATGGTGATTTCATTTGGTATAACTTTCTCTGTAGTTGCTCTGAACCAAACCAAATCAGATAGAGTTGTATGTATTTAGCTCTGCGTCGTCATTCTATTTTTGGGAGGACTTGTCTGGTAGATTTGCCAGGTTTGAGCTCAGCAAAACACCATGAAATTCACAAGATATTCCTTCAAAACATTAAAGGTGCTGTAGAGATATATATAAAAAAAGACACAAGGGAGTATCAGCATTGCAGTTTGTATGCTCCACATAGCAGCTGGAAGGTTATAGGTTGGTGCATGTATGTGGCACTCAACTACAAAGACCCTATACCTGACTGCGGCTGCACTTTTAGATGAAAGCTTATGGTGGTGGAGCAATGGTTAGTCACAGCAGCAGGGGAGCACCCACCCTGTGGAAGTCGGGGTTTGATTTCTTCCCTTCTCTAGTATGACGGATGATAAATCCAACAGGATCATGGGTGCAGTAACACTAAAAAGCTACAACAAACTAAGTGTTTGATGTGCTGCATTAAACTGACAACCAACACAGTATACTGTAGGCGCGTTTGTTGTGTTTTAGACAAAGGTCAACGCTGGAAGATGTGACGTTTCAGGCTTCATCTGTCTTTAAAAGTGATGCTTTTTTACAGCTTATTAGCCCTGGACTGCATCATCCTGTGCAGTATTTGGGGCGGTGAACAGAGCCTCCTTGCAAGATGCAAGAGAGTCCTGCCAAGTGCACGGGAGCATTAAAGAATCTCTCTGTGATACGTTCACTGTAGAGATAAGGCTGAAAATCATTGGAGTGGTCCTTTAGGCAAGACAGCTTGCATCAGTCAAGCTGTCCGGTGCCAAACATCGCAGGTTTTTGGTTGTAGGCTACCGAGCAGCAGCTCTCAGCTGTGAGCGAGCGAGGGTAACTTTGTGAGTTAGATGCAGGGTGGGGGGGGGGGGGGGGGGTGTTGCTGAAAGAGAGCGAGCGTGTTCACTCAACCTTTTCTGGGTCAATAACACTAAAGAAGCCACGAGTCTCCCTCCTCTCATCTCAATCAAAGCTATTGCGTTGGTAATTTAGAGCGGGTGTTAAAAGGAAAATAACTTGCCTCATTTAAATGCTAATTTGTCTTCAGCTGAAGATTGACAATGGCAACAGGTTGGCAGAATATGGAATATATTGTGCGAGAGCTCGTAGATCAGACACAAAGACAGTTCCCTGTCCACAATTCCCCATAAAAATCTTTTATTTCTTCGTGCATCTTTTGTGGCCCAGCAGTGCTGCATAAATACACACAGGATCCATTGGTCCGCACTACTGCCGTGACTGAAAGCCATTACTGGTGCTTCTTGTTACACTCACACCTTCTCCGTCAGTGGTGACAGTAACCCACGGCTTCTCTAGGTCGGCTGCATTTTGTTTTTAACCATGATGCCATAGAGCGAAGGTGTGTCTTTGCAGTTAATATGAGGAGCATTATTACATGCACATCACATGTCGGTGATTCCAAACCACACATGTATTTGATGGACAAGGCCAGTGCTTACATATGTGTTGGCAGAAGAATATGAAGCATCTCTGTGGAGTATATTGTAATACATAATAGTGTTTTTGCCCTGTCCAATATATCAATGATTCCTTTCATTTCGCTTACAAGTGTGTTTCTCAATTGTTGGATACATTTGATGTATTATTGTCTCTGTACTCTACTATTTGCAGTATCTACTTTTGATTGTTTTCATTGCGTACTGATGGAGTTGTTAATGACTTAAAAAACAACAACAACCATTTGATGCTTTGATTTTAATGATCCTGTATTGTTTCTGACACTTCTGTTCTTTTTTTCCCCTTTCCTCCTTCCTTCCCATCTTTCATCTGGTCCTCCTTCCTTCTTTCTGTCCTTCCAGTTTTGTCTCCATCCTTCCACCATTTGGTCCTGCCGTCCAACGTTGCCACTCTCCCACAGTCTGCCTTTTTTAAATTTCTCCCAGCTCTCCCTCTCTGCCCCGCTCCCTCACCGTCTATCTGAATCTTTAACCTCTTTCAATCTGTCTCTCTGTGTCATCCTCCGTCTCTGTCACTACTTCTCTCTCTCTGTCACTCGCCGTCTGTCTCGCTCGGTCTGCAGCCACCCTCGCTCTGTCTCTTTGTGATCGAGCCAATTGAAAAGTTTGCTGGATACCCTTCTACTGTCCTTCAAGGTATCCACACACACACACACACACACACACACACACACACACACACACACACACACACACTGACCTGACTCTGACTCTGACTCTGACTCTGTATACATCACTGGCTCTTGCGGGCGTTTCAGCTCGTTTTTTATTGGACATGCTTGGCTTAATGTGTGGTGAACATTTATTACCACAATTACCTTTTGTGTCTGAGGGTACAGGTGTTGTGTTTGCATGTTTGCATGCGTGTGTGTGTGTGTGTGTGTGTGAGTGTGTGTGGCTTGCTCATTTAGATTGTGGACCGTATGAATTTCCATTATGCAGGGTTAAAAAGGAGATGGACCAAACTTTTAATTGGGGGGGGATTCGCCTGCGACACGAGGTCAATTATATGTGGGACGACGAGAAGAGAAGGGTGGTAGAATAGGAGAGGAGAGCAGAGGATGGACATAACCTACTCTAACTTGTCAGCTCTGACACGACACAACACACACACACACACACACACACACACACACACACACACACACACACACACACACACACACACACACACACACACACACGCAGACAGAAGTCACCTCCAGGCCCAACAGCAGGAAGTCTTCAAAGCACCAGTCCACTCTCGTTCTTATATATGCTCTCCTTCCCTACTCTATTTTGTATTTTGAATGTTTGATATACTGAAGAGCTGCAGCATGACGTGGTTTCATTCATGGTTAACTGTTAATGCAACGTAATCTATATTTCCAAAACAAAAGTATTCAACCGTTTCTGTGTCCTTCTGTCCCACTGCCCCCCCCCCCTCCCCCCATTTGTCCTTAAACTTGGTCTTGGTCTCCTGCTTGACTTTGTGCTTGAGGACAACTGAGGACATCCTTGTTGACGCTAGAGGGATAATGTCTGTTGGGCATGAGGTGACTGGAGTTGAACACCAAAACAAAAGCCTTAAGCCTTTCCTTTGACTTTTTGTGCTTCTTCTTCTTCGCCATACTTGTGGTCAGCTCAAGACTGATGTCTGCAACAAGAGCATGGCTGTAAGGGCAGTCGATCATATCATCTCTGGTGTTGTTCATCTTCTTTGTTTTTCTCTCCTTCTCTCTCTGTATATGTACCTCTTTCGTACCAGTAAATGTCTAGTAATGTGGCCAATTGACTTCTATAGAAAGGTAATGCACCTTATGTCCTCAAGGGAAGAGAGGAAATGCAGATCTGAAGATGGTTACACACAGGTCGCCACTGTCACATCCATAAGAACATTTTAATATCATTATTAGTAGGACAATTGACTTTCTACAGTTGACAGAATTTTAAACATGTCTTGCCTTATTTATTTATTTTGCGTTGAATTAAGTTCAAAGAGTGTCGGCAAAACATCAATGCTGCACATTCTCTTTTACACAATGGACCTTTTGCAATAACTTTTGCACAATGCATTTCTTAAAGCACAAGTATCGTTTCACATTCAGAAGATGTATTGAAAACACACACACTCCTCCTTTACCCTCTTTCTCTCTTTCTCTCTTTCTTTTGGATGCTGCCGCTCTTTCGCCCTGCTGAGCTTTCACTCAGATGTGACTTCAACACTTTCACAGACCGCTGGCCTCCATACTGTGTCTATGAGTGTGTGCAAAGCTTCGATTGTTTCTCTCTTCATCTCCCCTTCACTTCCCCCTCCGTCTCCCCCCTTTCTTCTCTCTCATCCTCAGCCTGGCTTCTCCTCTGTGTCTTTTTACTCTTTTACTCTTCTCAACTTGTTTCTCCACATCTCACCTTACCGTTTCTCCTTGCTCATCTCCCCCCCCCCCATCCTCTTTCACCGTCCTCCACTCTTCCAATCTCTCCATCTCGACATGTCTGTCAATTTGGATGAAGTGGCTCTCGTCGCTGTGGCGATGCAGAGATGAGTGGATCATGGAGGGAAGGCGAGGTGGAGGGCCGAAGGGACAGATGCACCAAGCGAGAGATCTAGCGGAGGAGAGATGGAGAGACATCTGATGTTCTCTCGCTGGGGCAGCCATGAGTGTAGCTGCAATCTGTAAACACACACACACAGTTGGGAAATGAACACAGGGGAAATCTGTGCCCTCTCAAACAGAGAAAATGAACACAACAGGAAATTGTTTTTTGCTTTCTGTGCAAATATGACAGTATATCCCTTGATGAATGATATATAAATGATATGTGTAATTTATTTAGCTATAAAGGAAATGGAGGGATGACAGTTAGGATAAGAGAACGAGTGCGAGAGAGAGAGAAGTAAACAAACTTTAATTCTAAAAAGAATTGTTTGACATTTTACACTCTGGCAGACGGTTAGCTTAGCACAAAGACTGGAAAATGCTAGGCTTGCTCTGTCCGAAGGTAACAACATTGATCTCCTCCCGACGAAGTAGCTATCCCCCCTTATATTGAGGATACAGACATTCCTTTAAACTTAAAAACAATGAATTAGCTAACTCACACACACCTACACACACACACACACACACACACACCTACACCAACACACACACACACACACACACACACACACACACACCCACACACCTACACTAACACACACACCTACATACACACACACAGGTAAGAAACACACACACCCCGTCCGTTTTTCTTTTCTTGTAAGTCTCTGACAGACCGTTCGGGTAACCATGCCAACCGAGAGATCAAACACCATGGCAACAAGTGGCTTCTGTGATCACAGTGGATACTGTGAGACAGCTGACCACTTTGTAGTGCCTGTTTGCATGTACGTGTGTGTGTGTGTGTGTGTGTGTGTTTGTGTGAGCATGCTTACCAAGTTCATGAATCTGAGGACAATGTTAAATGATGTGTGATTGTGTTTTCTTGTGTGTAAGAGAAAGAAAAACGATAATGATGTCTGTGTGTGTCTTTATTCAATGCGTGTGTGTGTGTGTGTGTGTGTGTGTGTGTGTGTGTGTGTGTGTTCTTTGCATGTCCACATGTGTGAGTATCTCCCCGGGCTCTTTTCTGATGGACCACTACTGGATGTTGTGGAGATGAAAGGGATGCTGGGAACTCATCTCACGCTATGAATCCTGGGTAAGTAGCGTGTGATGTGAGCACATCCTCATCACTCAGTGAAAGACGGCTTTCATCCCTTATCCTATCAATATCCCCTTGTTCTGTCGACTCTCTTCGTCCTCGCCCCCATTTCTTTCTTCCCCCCTTCGTCTTCAGTTTCTTCTTCATTCAATTGTGTTTTCTTTTCTTGTCTTTATTTTACATGTTCATTTCTTCCCCTCATTTCATACCTATTTCCTTTTCTCCTTTTAATTCAGTTCTCCCCACTCTCCTCTCGTCTCCTCTCCTTTGCTCTGCTTTCCTTTGCCCCAATTTCTTTGGATTACTCCTCACCTTTTCTCTCTTTTCCTTTCTTTAATTTACCTTGTCTTTCCATTTATTTCCTTTTTTTCCTTTCCTCTTTTCCACATTCATTCTACTCTCATATCCTTTTTCATTTCAACTCAGTTCCTCTACGCTTTCTCCTCTCCTTCTTCCTATTTCCTTACCTATTCTGTTTTTTCCTTTCCTTTGGTTCCCTTTTGTCTTTTATTTTGTCATCACGTCTTCTTTTTCCTCTTTCCTTTCCTTACCTCCCCTAAACTCTCACTTTTTCTTTAATTTCCTTGGTTTCCCTCTCTTCTCATCGCTCCTTTCCTTTCGTTTCTACTTTTATCACACCCTCTCCTTATAATCATTCCGTAATATCAATGCATTACTACATTCCTTCCCTCCATTTCTTTCTATTTCTTTCCTTTGTTTTCGCATTTTCTTCCTTTTTTGCTTCCCTTTCCTTCCCTTTCTCCTATATTCTCCTTCCCTTTTCTTTCCACCCAACCCTTTCACATTCTCCTCCTCTCCTGTGAACATAAAATGATCAAAGTGCCCATTCTGGCCATGACAGTTGAATTTGACCATGGCACACACACACACACACACACACACACACGCACACACACTTTTCAAAGGGCATATATGCGGTTGGTGAGCCTATGTGTCGAGATGGCAGATTTTATATGCTTCTGCTTGAACAAGTTGGATGAGTCAAGTTTAAAATTGTCATCTTGTGATCATTCTTACAAAAGGAGATTTGACTTTGACCTTTTGTAACCTCAAACTTTTAGATCTTAGGGACAAAACCAAGTTGAAAACTTACTTTACAAAACGGCCACAAAGTTACTGCCGTAATTCCCTTTCTCTGTCCCTGCTGCAGTGCCGCTGGGCAAGACACCAGTGGAGCTGCTCATGTAATCGAGTTATATAGTTTATAAAGGAGCAGCTCTCAGCTAACCGACAACACACAACATATGGATTTATTCCCCCCACACCACACTAATATTGTGTAGAAACAAATGAGCAGTACCCTAAACTATATCAAATGAACCCTAAAATGAACAGGTAGGATATTTAAGACAAAAAAAACTCCAGCTGCAGTCAGACTCAGCACTCTGCCAGTGAACAAACAGAGCACTGCTTGAGCAAACCATTTATATTAAACTGATACTTTACATCCCTCTGCACCAGCTGACAGCCAATTATCTATTTTCAGCCTCTGACCATGTAATAAAAGTTATGGCGGCCTATTATATTATTAAAAGAAAACACAATACCTCAAAGTGCTTGCATCCACAAATTACCCAAACAATAAAAATGCTAAAATTTATCTAAAACATTATCTATATTTATTTAAAACAGTCTACAGGTTTGGCCTCCCAGAGCCACAAGTGTACAGTACAACCATAGACTGTAGAGTACAACAGTCCTCAGCATGGAGGTTCAACAGTGTGCAGCCTTTGAGCCCAGCTCTGCAGCTCTCATCTGATTGGCTCCTTCATGAGTCCTCCGCTGCATCAAGCCAGCTGGAGTTGATATCTCCTAATTAGTAAAAAATAAAAAATAAAAAACTCTGAGAAAAAAACGGTGGAAGAAAGTCAGCAACAGCATTGATATTATAGCCCGCTAACGAATATTTGTAAACATTGGAGGCCGAGTTACACTCAAACGGGACAAACAGGACGGAGTCAGACGACATAGGCATGAAGAGTTGGACACTTTACCGATATATTAATGGAGTCCTCTGGGGTTGAAGACCTCAAGTCCAGCAGCAAATGACATGTCATTAGTATGATTACTTTTCCTCCCTGGAGGGTACCTGTTGTCTTCTTCACATACTGGTAGGTGAGACAAACACACCATAACTAATGTCTCATGCCTCTGTGGCTTTGCTGATGGCAAAACGGCCCGCGGTGGCTGTCTGTGTGAATCACTGCTGTGCACTATTGATGTGATTGTATTTGCTTGTAATGGGTCAAATGTATTGCAGCTCGTTTGTCGCTGGGTGAGGTCCAGCACCATGGACAGGACCTGCAGGGCTTTTGCAGTGTGTGACATGTGATAGCCATGTAAGGCTGCTTATTGCTTTTTAGTGAGTAATTAGCTTAACTTGATGAGGAATGTTTGGCATCATATGTATTAGTAAGTTTGATACATGCATTGATACGTTTTGATAGGAAATTCTCCTACATTTCAGCTTAGAAATACAATTTAGGGTTTCTCCACTTTGACATTTAGTCCTTTAAAACAATATTCAACAGATTGGAGTTAATAAGAAACACATCCACAAACATTTCGCACTATATTTTCAGTGCTTAATAACAATATTTTGTCAGGATCCAGGATCCCTGTCGGACCCGTTGTGTTTCCCCTGATCTCCTCTCCTCATGTGTCCTGTCATTCCCCTGTTTGTTATTGTATGCCATGTGCTCTGTGTTTGTCCTCTGTCTCCAGACACCTCCCACACCCTTGATCGTGCACAGCTGAGGACACTCCAGCCGATCACCTCCTGCAGCCTGACACACCAGACTCAGGGCCCGCTAATGAGTTCCCTGTCACTATATAAACTCTGGTCCTGCAGTCTGGGGTTGTCAGGTCGTACCGTCTTTCACCCGCTTCAACCCCGTGGCATCCTCTGCCCCCCTGGGGTTCTACGGATTACCCGCCGCCGCTCCGCCCTCCGTGGCGTTCAACGGACTACACACGCCGTTCAAGCGGCCAGCTCTCTGGTGTCGAGCCACGGGACTCTCACCGCCGGTTTGCCTACTCTGGTGTCGGACCACGGGCTCCACACCTGCACGCACCTTCTAAATAAAACCTGTTTCTAGTAACTTCTGTCTCCTGTGGTCTTGCGTTTGGGTCCTACCTGTTAACTCCCGTGACAGAACGACCTGACCATAATGGACCCAGCAACCACAGGAGCACCTACGCTGGCCGGACATAGCACGCTGCTGGAAGCACACCAGCAGATGCTCCAGGAGATGAGAAGTTTCGCTGGTGAAGTTTCTCGGGTTGGCTGGCTCGTGCAGGAACTAGCCCGGACAGTCAAGTCTCCACCAGTTCCAGCACCCGCACTATTCCCGCCTGTCTTCGCTCCGCCGGTCTGGGAATCCCCCGTGCCGGCTCCGGAGTCCTATGACGGAACACTGGGGAGGTGCCAGGGCTTCCTGTTGCTATGTCAACGGGTATTTGACCGTCAGCCTCAGACTTTTGCCTCGGACGGGGCCAAGGTGTCCTACGTGGTGGGATTACTGCGGGGAAGGGCTTTGGACTGGGCCGCGAGAACGTTAGGTTTTCATCGGCCTAATACTGTGTGTTATGTGGACTTTGTGGCAGCTCTGATGAGAGTTTTTGACCCTCTAGGGGACTCGGATTATATGGCTAAGCACCTTCTCAGCCGGAGACGGGGCCAAGCAAGTGTAGCGGAACACTCGGTGGCCCGGCCGACTCCGGCTCCCCGCATTCGGACGGCATTCCAGCCAGCTCCTGTTCCTGCCGCCTCTTCGCCGCAGCCAGCTCCTGTTCCTGCCGCCGCTGCGCCAGCTCCAGTTCCTACCGCCTCTGCGCCACAGCTTTCCCCAGTCCCGGCCGCCACCGTCTCCGAACCGCGGCGACCTCCAGTCCCGGCCGCCGCCGTCTCCGAACCGCGGCGACCTCCAGTCCCGGCCGCCGCCGTCTCCGAACCGCGGCGACCTCCAGTCCCGGCCGTCTCCGAACCGCGGCGACCTCCAGTCCCGGCCGCCGCCGTCTCCGAACCGCGGCGACCTCCAGTCCCGGCCGCCGCCGTCCCGGAGCAGCAGCGACCTCCAGTCCCGGCTGTCGCCTCAGAGCCGCAGCTATCCCCGGACCTCGCCGTTTCAGAGCCAGAGCCGCTCCCAGTCCCTGCCGCTGCCACCTCTACGCCAGCTCCAGTTCCTGCCGCCTCAGCGTCGCAGCCCGCTCCAGTTCCTGCCGCCTCAGCGTCGCAGCCCGCTCCAGTTCCTGCCGCCTCAGCGCCGCAGCCCGCTCCAGTTCCTGCCGCCTCAGCGCCGCAGCCCGCTCCAGTTCCTGCCGCCTCAGCGCCGCAGCCCGCTCCAGTTCAGGCCGCCGCCGCCTCCGAGCCGCAGCGCCCTCCAGTCCAGGCCGCCGCCTCCGAGCCGCAGCCCGCTCCAGTCCCGGCCGCCGCCGTCTCCGAGCCGCAGCCCGCTCCAGTCCCGGCCGCCGCCGTCTCCGAGCCGCAGCCCGCTCCAGTCCCGGCCGCCGCCGCCTCCGAGCCGCAGCCCGCTCCAGTCCCGGCCGCCGCCGAGCTGCAGCGCCCTCCAGTCCCGGCCGCCGCCGCCTCCGAGCCGCAGCCCGCTCCAGTCCCGGCCGCCGCCGAGCTGCAGCGCCCTCCAGTCCCGGCCGCCGCCGCCTCCAAGCCGCAGCCCGCTCCAGTCCCGGCCGCCGCCGCCTCCGAGCCGCAGCCCGCTCCAATCCCGGCCGCCGCCGCCTCCGAGCCGCAGCGCCCTCCAGTCCCGGCCGCCGCCGCCTCCGAGCCGCAGCGCCCTCCAGTCCCGGCCGCCGCCGCCTCCGAGCCGCAGCCCGCTCCAGTCCCGGCCGCCGCCGCCTCCGAGCCGCAGCCCGCTCCAGTCCAGGCTGCCGCCGCCTCCGAGCCGCAGCGCCCTCCAGTCCCGGCCGCCGCCGCCTCCGAGCCGCAGCCTCTCCCAGACCCGGCCGCTGCCGTCCCAGAGCAGCAGCGACCTCCAGCCCCGGCCGCTGCCGTCCCAGAGCAGCAGCGACCTCCAGCCCCGGCCGCTGCCGTCCCAGAGCAGCAGCGACCTCCAGCCCCGGCCGCTGCCGTCCCAGAGCAGCAGCGACCTCCAGCCCCGGCCGCTGCCGTCCCAGAGCAGCAGCGACCTCCAGCCCCGGCCGCTGCCGTCCCAGAGCAGCAGCGACCTCCAGTTCCCGCCGCTGCCGTCCCGGAGCAGCAGCGACCTCCAGTGGCCGCCTCGGAGCAGCATCGACCTCCAGTTGCTGTCTCGGGGCAGCAGCGACCTCCAGGGCCTGCCGCCGCTGCCGTCACGGCGCAGCAGCGACCTCCAGTGCCTGCCGCCGCTGCCGTCACGGCGCAGCAGCGACCTCCAGTGCCTGCCGCCGCTGGACTAGCATCCTGTTCTCCGGGGTCCTTCTGCCCGCCCGGCCGTCCGCCGGAGCACCCGTGCCCGGAGCCCTTCTGCCCGCCCGGCCGTCCGCCGGAGCACCCGTGCCCGGAGCCCTTCTGCCCGCCCGGCCGTCCGCCGGAGCACCCGTGCCCGGAGCCCTTCTGCCCGCCCGGCCGTCCGCCGGAGCACCCGTGCCCGGAGCCCTTCTGCCCGCCCGGCCGTCCGCCGGAGCACCCGTGCCCGGAGCCCTTCTGCCCGCCCGGCCGTCCGCCGGAGCACCCGTGGCCGACACTCTTCTGCGGCCCCGTGGCCGGTCAGATCCTGTCACCCCTCCTCCGGACCCCCGCCGCCCACCCTAGTCGGCCTTGTAGCTGTGGGGACATCCCTCCTCCGGACCCCCTCCACCCGCCCTTTTTTGTGTCTTCTTGTACGTCTAGAATCCGTTCCTTAAGGGGGGGGTACTGTCAGGATCCAGGATCCCTGTCGGACCCGTTGTGTTTCCCCTGATCTCCTCTCCTCATGTGTCCTGTCATTCCCCTGTTTGTTATTGTATGCCATGTGCTCTGTGTTTGTCCTCTGTCTCCAGACACCTCCCACACCCTTGATCGTGCACAGCTGAGGACACTCCAGCCGATCACCTCCTGCAGCCTGACACACCAGACTCAGGGCCCGCTAATGAGTTCCCTGTCACTATATAAACTCTGGTCCTGCAGTCTGGGGTTGTCAGGTCGTACCGTCTTTCACCCGCTTCAACCCCGTGGCATCCTCTGCCCTCCTGGGGTTCTACGGATTACACGCCGCCGCTCCGCCCTCCGTGGCGTTCAACGGACTACACACGCCGTTCAAGCGGCCAGCTCTCTGGTGTCGAGCCACGGGACTCTCACCGCCGGTTTGCCTACTCTGGTGTCGGACCACGGGCTCCACACCTGCACGCACCTTCTAAATAAAACCTGTTTCTAGTAACTTCTGTCTCCTGTGGTCTTGCGTTTGGGTCCTACCTGTTAACTCCCGTGACATATTTTGGCGTAAGGAGGACTTGGGTGCCTACGGGTCATGGAGACGTGGACTGAATGTGCCTTTTTGTTTTTGTCTTAGCTTCCTCCCTCACCTAATGCTGCTCATCAGTGGTAAGAAAAATAATAATAAGTAATTATAACACCAAATGATTATAATCGACACTCGTGTCTATTCGGTTTTCTTTAGTTTACACGGTCTGCTTACAATGTGCCTTATATCTTTGGAACTTATTTTTGTTTGTGATTAAATGTTATGAACCTGCTTTGCAGAGTATAGATGCATACATTTGTGAGGTGAATCCTGACTGGGACAAGGTTGAGTTGGGCTGCTCTGGGTCAAACTCCAGGTCTGTCAGTTATAAAGTTTTGCGGCGCAAAAAGACGATGCTTTCTTCTATTTCATATTTCCCAGTGTCTTCCTGCTCTGCCTGCTCACGGTCCTTTCATCCTCCAACTGCAAAAAAACACTTGCACATCCACGTGTCTGCTCCTCACAGGTTGTTATACCTCGTGTGTCTTGCAGGCTTTGCACACTTATTCAGTGTCCTTCCAATAGACATATATCACACTCTGTCGGTATTAATATGCATGACCAGCTACACTCCAGCTCTTTAAACTCAGCAAGCACACACGCACACATTTTCTGAAGGAAATGCAGGTTGTGTTGTTCTTTCCTCATTCTCTTCCTCTCCGTGTCTGTTCTCCATCTCCCTCTTACCCTGCCATCCTCGTCTTCCTCATCCGTTCCTCTGCATCACTCTCTACTGATGTATGATGCAATGAAAGAAAACGTGTCAACTTTTTTCCTTTGCTCTATTCCCCTCAGACCTGTCTCTCACATCCTTTTTGTTTCTTCACTCTTCTTAATAGTCTTTAATTCTCCTCCTTTACTTCCTCTCCTTCTTCTATTTTAGCTCTCTCTGTTTGTCTCCCCCTCTTTCCTCCTTCCTTGCCCTTCTCCCATCATCCCTCTTCTTCTTGCTCCTCCTTTCCCTCTCTAGAGTCCTTTCCGTCGGTTTCATTAACAAGATTTATCTTCTCTAGTAATAACAGTATACACACACATATGCACAGCCGCGTGCATAGACGCACACACACACACACACACACACACCACTGTACACACCAGTCACACCTCCTGGCACTGCAGTACCATTTCCCCACCAGTCAGGGTCACTGTGGGACTGTGACGAAAAGAGCAAGGGAGGGGGAGAAAGACTGGCTGGATTGGAAGGTGTGTGTGTGTGTGTGTGTTAAGGAGTTATTAAATGCCTGTATATTAGTATGGGTGTGTATATATGTATGAGTGTGTGTGTTTCCATGACACTGCCAGATTTCAAACTGGCATCAGGATGGTATCTTGATGCTATTGCGCTGCAA
Source organism: Lycodopsis pacificus (assembly GCA_028022725.1). Lineage (NCBI taxonomy): Eukaryota > Metazoa > Chordata > Actinopteri > Perciformes > Zoarcidae > Lycodopsis > Lycodopsis pacificus. Next base: position 14,393,139 of record CM051706.1, on the reverse strand, counting down.
TCATTTGAAATGAACACCATCCACACTGAATAAGTGGCCCTCCGCGTGGAACGGTATTTTTCAATTGATGTAAGTCTGAATCCATATCACACACTCATAACGCCTTCCTGAAGGCCACAGCTCTGTGTGTCTGTGTGTAGATAAAAACCATCAAGGTCCCCGACACTCTCGCTGCGTGCGAGCACTTCAGATTCAGAAACAACAGGCTTTATGATCGCAAATATTTGCACAGCTAGATGAGCTGGGTGAGGAGTTAATGGGAGGCACTTTTGAAAAGTTCAACATTTATTTGTCTCTCGGTCTGTTAGCCCACAAGACTACGATCTCTGATATCATAATCCCTCTAAAGTAATGGGGCCCCGCCGCTGACGGAGCCTGATTGATGCCGGTTCCTCCTCCACGCGGAGCTCTAGCTGGTTGACATTGACAGAGTGACTGACAGAGAGGTTGACAGAGTGACAAAAGCGGAGTGACTGGCGTTCATCATCACAGCGTTTCTGACTGACACAAAGACTTGGTGAGGATCAGGGGATGCTTTTTGAAAATATACAATTTCCCTCCGAAATTACAAGAACAATAACTATTATTGTATTGCTTTACACAGTTTGAACTGTAAAAGCCTGTCCTTTGACAAGGTTTGAAGAGAAACTGTAGTGTAGGCTACACTGTGGATAAAAAGAAACTCGACTTTGTCTTCACAATCCACATTGCCTCTTCCCCTCTTCTACTTTAATAACTGAAACAGTTACTTTTGAATTAAATGTATTCAGTATCGGATTATACCAAGCCTCTTAACAGTGAGCATAACGTCAGTATTGTACAATTTTAGGCATGTTGTGACACACATGCAGTTCGGGTGGATTTGTAATTCAATTAACCAGAATGTGTTCAGTCAATGTGGAAATTGGAAGCACACATTGTCTCTTCTATTCCCCTTTCTCATTACTGTGAGTACCTCACTCCTAAATTAAGGGCTGGATGAGACAATCAAATATCACGATATGTTTGGCTCAATACATTGATATTGATAGTGTGACAATATTGCAATGTTTGCCATTGGCGTTTTTACAAAATAATGAATGAGATTTCTGAAAAATAGATATCATTATGTAAATGCAAATAATAGAAAAGCTAGAACAGTCTGGTAAGTTCAGAAAATGCCATCACTTTGCTGTCATGCAGCCTTAAAAACCAGGAACAGACAACACTCATGCCATATTATGATATTACATCATCCAAAAACTAAGGCGATATCTAGTCTCATGTCACAATATCAATATAACGACTGCCCCACCTAAACGTAGAAAAATACTTAAAAAATATATTTTTCCTCTTCAGTCTGTAACCAACTGTTTTATGCTATTTTCAAACCAGCATGTGCAGACTTCCTCCTGCGTGCACCACACAGTGGTAGACTGACAGATGGATCGTCCCCACTGACAACAACCATGATCACAACAGAGTTTGGCTCTGGCTATGGAGAGCATGTATATAAATAGCATGTTGCACTTTACTGTGGTTTTACAGTCCAACTCGGTCTGTGGGCCGACTGTTTATCTGAAAGAGATACATTTGTAGCCATTTACACGGTAGTATTCACCAATACACTGGTAAAGTAGCCTGTGGTTATTAATGCTTTTGCTTCAATCAATATGAAATGTCTAACAATAAGCCTGGAGAGAAGTATTTTCTGGTCTGATTAATGGAGATGATCATGATGATGACAACAGTTATTGTACTATGTTAATGATTCAAACGCTTAGGATGAGTTCTGTGACATTGTTTGAAAATCAAGTATCAGTCCTTGTATGATACCAAGAGTTTTGGTTGCAATGCCAAAACGATACATTTTCTAAGTTTTGCCATATCATTGAGGAATAAGTCACGAGAGGCTGTGATTTACACTGACTGTACAACAGCTAAAGGGTGTATTTTTTAGTCACGACGTGGAAACCGTGACACAGTAAATCTCGGCCTGAAGTTGCTTATTGTTTTTATATAATGGTTACGACCGACTGTATGCCTGGCACGGTTTCATCAAATAAACACACAGCAACAAAAACTACAATAATTCTAATCATTCAATGTTCTTCGGCGTCATTTAGCAGAACGGTTTGTCAAGCAACACACAGACGCGGTGAAAAGCCAAAAGATCGGGGCGATTTACTAACATTTATGTGGATATCCTCATTAATGATGCAATGGTTGAAGTAGCGTACAATCACGTTGGCACTCTTCTCTGCTGGTACCGGGTTGTTTGACTCTGGACGTTTTTTAATTGCTCGGTGCCAGAAGCAAAGAGGATAATACTGCAACATCTTCTGTCGCTGTAGTGTGTGTGCCAGTAAGATTGGAGACATAATTCACATTTATGTCCCACCATCACTGACATGAATTCTCTCGCCTCCAGGCCATCATCAGAAAGTGTTTTTACAGTGGTGCTTTTCAAGCAGTGTGGCTTAACGTGCCGGCTGTAGGCTCTCTTTGGTTTCTTTCGACGGCATCTTTGGGGATTTTTGTGCATTCACGGAATGTAGTTTGAAGTTCGAAAAGTTTCTTGATTTAGAACAAGTCATGTTTAGGTCCGCCCAGGCCTGCACTAAACAGTATTGACATTTGCCCATACCATGACCGACCGGAACTGCACAGCGCGCACATGCATGCGGACGCGCACACGCACACAGTTTGAAGAGTAGACGGAGCGAGCAAGACACACACACACACACACACACGGAGCGCGACAGACAGTCACACACATTCATATTTGCACGGGGAAAGAAGAAGCAGAAATAACAATAAGCTCTAAAGAGGCGTGTAAATGTTATTCGAGTTTGCTTCGTGTGCGTTCTTATTCTTCAGTGTGTGTGCCCATATAAGGGTGAAGGTGAGTTTGTGTGTTTGAGTGTGCAATGATGTGTGTCGTGTACTCATGCCAGGAGTGTATTGTTGTCACCTAAGGCCCTCTAACATCATTTGTACGGTTTCCACACTAACACACACGTACACACGTGCACATACGTACACAGTGGTTGCAGGTGTCTACCTTGTCAGGAGAGCAAAGCAAGAGGTGTGCCTCTGTGGATCTGTCTGCATGTTTGTGTGTGTGTGTGTGTGTGTGTGTGTGTGTGTGTGTGTGTGTGTGTGTGTGCTTGTGCACAAGCACAGGTGTGTGTCTGTTGATAAAGTTTATCAGCTCAGGACACGTTGCTGTCGGCAACCAGTGTTGTGAAGGGAAAAGGCCATGCAGACAAAGTGTGTTTGTGTGTGTGTGTGTGTGAGAATTGGGGAGGGGGAGACATAAGCACTGCTGATGACCCTCTTATCTCAGAAACACACACACACACACAGCAGAAGATTTCAATCATTTTTGAAGAGGAAGAGCTATCATTATATTTAAACGTTGATATTTCAAACACCAATGTCTGCAGCGCCTGAAACATTACTTATTTTGTAAGTGAAAATATTGACATAGATGTCCATGAAGGGGCTGCTGAGCCGAGCGACTTGCACACAACAACAACAACACACGATACAAAAGGCCTCGATTCCCGTCGAAGCCACATTTTCAGTGTGTTTGCAGACCAAATCCAAACATCTTGTTATGTAACTCTGTGGCTGATCTTTAATGTTCTGCCCTGTGACAAGACTGTAACAACAGTGAACACAGATCGTCCACTACTGATGGGCAGTTCTACTCCTAACATCAGCCCGAAGATTAACCTCAGGCAATCAAAACTTATGCCGCATTTCCACTGATTGGCTTGACTCATTAGTTGGCAAAAGTTGTGGATAGTACCGAATACTTTTTTTTGGTATCACCTCACTTGAGGTTCCAAGCTGCTACTAGAATATTGAGTTAAAACACTGCAGACCACTGATTGGTCAGAGAGAAAATCGTCACTAGAATCTTCACTTGTGCGGCACGGAACATCCCGAACAAACCCACAAGCTGCTATAGCGACTGGATCAGAGTTTAGGCTATTTGTCTGTGTTTTGATGTTCCTGTGTCTGGCTTGCCACCCGCTGATTAAATCGAAGGCCGTTAGCCCCGAAGTTAGCAACAACTTCGGCCCAGGCTCGCTTGAGGTGGACTGTTATTGTGGACCAGCTATTCTCATTTTGGTGAAGAGCTGTTCCTCCGAGTTTTGCTCCCCCCCTCCCCCGTCATATATTTACAGTCAAATACATTAATGTACAATCAAATATCGTATACCCCGGGATACAAGGTCAGGAAGGTTTGGAAAAATACACACTGCCGAAGCCTAAAAAGGATCGAGCGAGAGAACACGCTGGGTTTGTGTCACGGCAGCTTCAAACGGTGTCACTAAGAGCTAAGTACCTGCTACCAAAAGCGAGTTCAGAGAAGCCGAACTGTACCATGTAGTGGAAATTTCACTGTACAGACTACTTTTCAAACGATGAACCCAAATGTTTTTACTGCCGCGCTACAGTTGCATATCACAATCTGACCATGTAAACAACGTTTGACCCCAGCATTTGACTTGTTACTTTGACTACAGTAGCCTGCCGGGCAGGGAAATCCCACAGTGACCAAAACCTTTGGACTTGCTTGTAACATTTGTGGGAGGTATGAGTGAGCAACATTCTTTTTCCTCCCAACTGCTACTGAAGTGCCTCTGGGCCACTTGACCTTCAAGTGCTCCACTTGCTCAGTGTCTGAAGGAGCATGACTATACACTGGGCAGCTCCCAGCTGAGAGTCACAGTCAACCTCCGAAAGTACTCGCTGAAAAATGTTGTTTTTGTCAATTGGCTTGGGTTGTATCGATATATCACATGCATTAACCAGTCTAGTTAAATATTCTCTGCACATTCGAACCAATACTGTCTGTTGGGAAGGTGAGGTTTCCCTTTCAAGTCCTCTTTCAGCCTCACTGGTGATGATTGAGACTCACAACAGTTGACTGTTTTCAAAACACCAACAATAGGCTGGGAAGAGTTTTTGGGGGATTTGGGGGAATATTGGTCTCTTTAATAAAAGCCCACACCACCTGTTGTGTCTGGTTAACTCATCCCTGTCTTTCACACTGTATGTCAGCCATACATCTTCCAATTTCATTCATTCCTTTACCCAACCTTCTGCACATCCAAGCAGAAAGAACAAACACTCTGATTCCAGCTTTGTAAATGTGAAGATCTGCCATTTTTTGGATTTCTATATGATAGTAAATAGAGATTCCCTGATATTAACCTGAAAAAAGTCAATCAGGTATTGACCATGACCCAACCTTTTCACATGAACTTCTTTGTTGTTGTCAATGTCATTATAAAATTCAGTGTATTCAGTAAAATGAATCGATAATGGAAGGTCAATGGTTCGATCCCCGACTGGGACGTGTCACGTGTCGAAGTGTACCTGAGCAATACACTGAACCCCCGGCTCCCAGGGCGCCGATCAATGGCAGCCCACTGCTCCCTATATATAGGGATGGGTCAAATGCAGTAGTCAAATTTCGTGTATGTGTAAATGTATATGACAATAAAAATGGTTTCTTCTTTCTTTCTTCTTATAATGAATGTTACTCATCTCATCCTTCCTCTTATTTACTTCCTCCCTCCTTTCATTCAGCTTTCTGCATGCGTCTCCTATCTCACCTCTTCTTCAAGTAACATCTGGGGCTCCGAGTACGCTTGGTTGACACAAGAACCGACAGCCTCCTGATGAGTGACTGTACACAAGAGCACCGTTCGTTTTGACATACCAATAGAACACAAAATAATATGTATGGAAGTCCCGAGAGGTCAAATTAAAGGTAAATAAATGACAGTATGTCAATACAATGTTAACATAAACCTATATGATCCCTTGGGTATTGTAGAATATGCTTGGGTGATACATGTTTTTCCACTTAATCTCTATTATGAGTGCATATTATGGATGTTGAATATCCAAAAGAGAAGTAATTCCTCAGTCTTGCATTAAACAAGGATGCTGTTAGGCAGCCGACTAGGAATTGTCCCATGTCTGAGCATCCTTGAACGCATCACGAAGGACAGCTGCTAAACAGTCTCTGCTTTCAGCTGCAGTATACCATGCAACGATAATGCAAGTTGATAAAAGAAAAAGAAAAATAAGGCAGATTAAATGTCGCTGTGATGGATTACCCACCGTAGCAAGTTTCAAGTATCTGCAGATCCGTCTGCATAACACGTCAGAATGGATGTTTTGTTTTTTTAGTCAGAAAGTTGAGGTTTGAATGTGGCTCATGGTGTTCATCATGTGACGCCGTCTGTGTGTCTCCACTGTCCAACACAGTGGACGCAACTTTAAAATAATTCCCAAAATGAGTGTGTGCACTAGATGGCACTGTTGCCATATCTCACCTCACACACACAGACACACTCATACGCACACAAACAAGCACAGATTGGCAAACACAGCGTTACCTAAGGCTCAAGAGATGGAGAGGCATTTTCTGTCTGTCGCTCTGTCTCTCTCTCTCTCTTTGACACACATGCATACACTCCCTTTCTCCGCCGGCTGTTTCCCCCCCCCCCCCCCCCCCCCTACACACACACTTACATTAGCTCTGTCTATCAATCCACTGTAATGTATCCTTATTACAAAAACAGACTCCCCATAATACTAGAAGCCATTGTTACAGCAGCCAAGTGATGGGAAATCGTGAATATTTACTGTAGGCATGCAGTATTGTGTGATTCATGAAATTACAAAACGGTGTAGCATGCTGTGGTAAACTGCTGCAGCAGAGACAGAGAGGCTGCAAAACCCCGCTTCATGTTACTGCAGTCGCGTACTGTCAACTGGAATGTATTTTCTTTTGAAGAAGTGCTTGCATGAAGAGCACTTCAGGAGAGTACCTCTCAGTCACCACTCCCACAGATTATTCTGCCTGTGTGGATTCAACGTGTCGTCTGCCTGGTCACCAAATCACTTATTTGAGAGTAGGCCGCCGCTCCGAAAGATCAAGTATGAACAGTTTGAGTGAATTTGTAGTCCTCTTCGCTGTGTCACGGAATACGCTTTATCCAATCTCACTCAAGCGGGAATGAGGGTTTGAACCACAGCCCCCACAATTCAGTTAACGGCAAGAAAACACGATCATCTCTACTTGGTTATCAAAACAGACACTCGCACAGTGAGAACAAAGGCGTATACAAGCGAGAGACTGTCCTCACCGGAAAAAACGAAAGCATTGGCTGTTCATTCAAACGCTTTAAGTGACCCGTGTTTGCGTTTCACTGTGAAGTGGCCTCTTGCAGTCGAGCCGCTAGTGAGAATGAGTAAGGGTAAGTAGCGTGACGTTGTAGCATCTCAAAACCTCAGAGAGGTTGGTAGGGAAGGTGGTTGTTAGTGCAAAGTGTCCAATTTTTTGATTTGAATGTTTTGCATCCCGTCTCTTTCAGCCACCGGCATGTGGTGCCATACCAGAAAAGAATCGTATGGGTGGTTGTCAGTGACCAGCAGTATAATCAACACCTCTCTAAAATAGTTTCAGGAGAAACAGAAAATCCAAACCCTCCATGTAGGTAGGACTTATTTCAGGGTTGTCATTGGACTACATTAGCTTTAGCTATAGGTCTGTCTCCTAAACGGACAACAACTGAGTGTATCTGGAGAGGACACCCCAATGACGGGGGATTTGCTCGTTTAATCAAGATTTGCCGACTGGTCACTTATTCATCATATAAATGTCATGTTTGACCCCTGTTCATCATCAGCGAGCCGGTGAGGAGTGCCAGGCACGCACCTCCGCAACGCAACAGCAAAACAAATTTGCTCTTTTGTGGAGCAGTTAAAACACGACGATGCTTGCCAAGAAACTTAATATTGCACGGGGTCAATAAAGGCAAACGGGTGAATCATAAACTAATGAAGACGTTCGATCAAACTTTCCAAACACTCCAGAAAACGGTTTGCTCTGCATGAGTGAAGTGAAGGAGGAGGTGAGGACCGTCTGACTGACCGCTCACGGTGCAGGGCACAAAATGGCTGCGAAGTTTGGCCACCGACACCGAGATGTGTCAGTGGCGCCGTCGCATCTGATTTAACAGAGGGTTGCTGGTTGAATCCTCACAGCGACAGCAGCCAACGCTGCTGCTGCTGCTGACGATCCCTCAGGAAGTGTAACTAACTGCCACACATCCTGTGCAACCACAATCCTGTTCAAGGGACAGGTATTGAAACCAGCTGGCTAGAAGCAAATGTTTTAACAGGCTGAGTTCAAGTTGCATCTGTTCAGGACTAAGTAGCGTACAAGTACACAAAGTAACATACGGTAGTACACAACACCAATGGTAGAAGTACATACAAGTGCTGCACTTAAGCAGTAGTTCGAGCAGTTACATTTTATGCCTCTTAATTCTTCTACTTCATAATATATCGGTGAGAAAATGTTTACTTTTAACTCCACTATTTATTTTATAGCCTCAATTAGTTACTTTTGCAGATTAGGATGTCCAGTACTAAATATGATGCATTGTACTGTATATTAAACCACCAAACAATAAATACAATGCTCATCACCATTGTCTAGCATAAACCACCCATATCCTCATGCATCTCGTCTCTACATCTATGATGACCTGATATATCTGCAGTTGCTGCGGAAAATGGCATTTATTTTCATTTCTCCTAGTAGGTATTAATTATACATATGATTATGAATAATAATTACAAACTTGGTCTTTATTTGAGGCAACTACGCCACCCCTCCACTATAAAACGTGGCCGGAAACCCTGAATTTGAATTAGCTCTCCCTGAATACGGTTTAACATTTCATCACGCCTTTTTAACAGTAATACATCAGTAACAATGCAACGATAATGTAATAATAACACTGAAACGATATGACACTGACTGGGACCTTACTGTTGCCAGTACACGTTCACTTTAGTTACTTTAAATCAAGTCTTGTAATTATTCTGTACTTTTAAATTGTATTGATATATTTAAATGAGTAAAATATCTTAAAAACTAACTTTTTTCGTCAGTTTCCAATATGTCAACAATAACAGTCATATAACCTGCTGTTTGGCCATCTGCACTACTGCAAGTCAGGGATTCGTCAGCTTTTCAAGCTGAGATCCAAATCTCTCCTCCTCCTCCTCCTCCTCCTCCTCCTCCTCTTCAGGTGCCAGACTACTTTCCACCTTGTACCGTAGCCCAGTGCAAACCTCACTAACTATACAGCCAAGGCCTAAAAACAGAGCATTTGTCATGCTCTCTGTACTAAATGTTTCAATGTCACCTCCTTCACAGAGATTAAATGGCCTTGAATTATCAAAGAAATGTGAAATATAAGGTGTGTTACTGCCCACAGAGAGTTTCTAGATGAGTCGAACTATAGGCCGGTTTGCCAGTATTTAACATTTCATCGCCATGGGAGAAACCTGTGCGAGGTTAAAATAAACACTCGGCTGCTGTAATCCAGGTCTTTGAGAAATGAACTCCCGACGATTCAGGAGATTTTCGTGCTGTAGCACTGCTGAGCGAAGGCATTTGAGCTCCCATAATGTGCACTAACCTGCTGCAGAGATGTAGCATGCTCCATTTACACATACGCATTCAGATAAAGATGAAATACTATCTATCTTCATGTGGTTAAAGGTCTCTCCCTCAGAGAGAAGTGTAGCAGATGGTGTCGGGACGCAGAGAAGCCGAGGGGAGGAAAGGGAAAAGGGATGAAGACAGTGTGTGTGTGAGTGTTTCAGCGTGTCAACACATAGATATTTCCTCTGCAACGCTCTGTCTCTCTCTTCATATCTCACCCAAGCGTCGTGGGCGGGGGCGGCAGTGGGAGTGGGAGTGGGCGGCAGGGCCTGTCTGCAGAGACCACACGCACGTTTAGCCTTCAGAACACGAGCGCTGGTTGGTATCATGAACGGGGCAGTGACACATACTACAGTTATGTACAAATACTCTGAAGACATGTAAATTAATATTTAATGGGAACAGGGTATTGTGTAGTTATAGACAGAAGAGGCAGCTCCGTGTCCATAAATGCTTGTTAGCGATGGCAGTGTCGATCAGATGGTTCACCTCTTTGGTGTAGACTGGAATACTTCACCGACTACTGGATGAATTGAGATTTTGTACAGGCTTGCACGGTCCCTTGAAGACAAAGCCCGTTGACTTTGGTGATCCACTGACTTTTCCACTTGCATCACCATGCGGTTGACATTTGTGGTTTTATGCCAAATGTCTCAAGACCAACTGGATGGATTGCCATCAAATCTGTAGCCGACATTCATACCCCTTAGATGATTAATTGTATCAAGTTTGGAGGCCGCTAAAATTTCAATCTAGCAACATTATCAGCTGAAACATATCATTATTAACACATTTTGTTTTATGACCAAATACCTGTAAAAACTAATGACATTCCCATCAGCCTCAGCTGCACTCTGTGTTTACTGCCCATAAGCAGATGGTGGAGGTGATGAATTTTATCCCCGTTGACATCGGCATGTTATCGTTGTCATTGTGAGCATGTTAGCGTGCTGATGTTGGCATTTAACTGAAAGCACCGCTGTGCCAAAGTGCAGACTCACAGAGCTGCTAGCATCGACTTCATCATTTGGTTAATCTCTCAAGTGAACCTCTTTTATGAACAGAATAAAACCCACCTTGCTGCAAATGTGTTTTGAGCAATAGACAAAGTGATAAAAGACTAATTTCTGAGGGTGATGAACATAATTTGATTGAGGAGGCAGAAGGCTGTTGAAGCCACATAATTGATATGGGTTCATAGACTTGAATGTAAACTGCAGTATTGGTGGGGAAACCCATAAAACTCTTGGAAATTTGATTCATACTTTCTAATATCTCCTGAAAAGAATGAATTATAGAGTCTGTTACATTTTACATTTGCAAAGTACAGTCCTGCCCTTCAGATGGAGATGGAAGATATGAACTGATTATTTCAGATTGAGAAAACAGGATTGTTGAAAGCCTCAATACAGATATCAAAGGTGTCTTATTAATTGGCATTTTTACATTTTAACATCGTCTATTACTGTGTTTGAAATGAAAAAAGTGTTGCACGCAATGCAGTTAACACTCGCGTCTATACCGCACAGAAATAATCTCTCAAATCACTGCATTATGAGGCTTATAAATGTTGATTTTATGTTCCAAAGCATGCATCAAATCACTTCATCCACTATGGCACTTTGTGTTGATTAAAGTTTCCTGAAAAATAATTCTGTGAATGACTGAAAGGCTGTACTACAATTATTTTAATGCTCAAATGATTTGACATGCTGATGATTCCCTTATTATTTAGTCGCTGGTTTATTGGTGTTAATTGTGACAATGGATTCAGATGACATGCATACTTTGTGGCAATCCTTTAGAAGGAAATAAACAAGGAAAACAAAGCTGGGCAGACCTGAGAGCAATACTAAGTGCAGCGGGAGAAACAGTCATGTTTATCTGAACTATAATTGACTGTTTTATGAAACAAAGGAGCCATTAAAACCACAAATATCCCGTATACTTCACCAACAGGAAAACAAACAAATTAGGCTACAGAGGAAAGGAACACTTGGAGACTGAAGGCCACGCAGCCGTCTTTACTTACCAGCTCTGTAGGAACAATACGTTTTGACTTGCAGCACTTTCACAAAGTATTCAACTTCACCTCCATCTTTTCACAGCCGTATCTAAATCTTAAATAGTCTAAATAAGGAATTGTTTTTAATCAACGCATATTGTCAAATTGAATTTTAAACCAAGTTAACGTGCATTTAAAAGGTAAACACTCAAACTGAATTTGTGCCGTCATGTGTGTTGCATCTGGCCGATTTCCCAGCTGGCCGGACCATTTGCTGCATGTCATTCCCGTACTTTATTTCTCCACATGACCTGTTGCTCTGTCTATCAAACTAAATCATAAAATGCCCCAAGAATCTTACAAAAAATGAAACTGTGGAATGACTTGAAGATAACTCCCCATCAGACATAACGGCATTTAAGCAAATCTGCAGAGAGGAACAAAAGGGAAAAAAAACAAATCCAGATGGACCAAACTGATATCGACATTTCTGAGAAAACCCAACGTTGTAATCACTGCTTCACAGGATTAAAAACAAAAAGTACATTACATATCCCTGTATTTGCATCTCATTTATTTTTACATTCATAGGTGCACTCACAACAATTTGAAGTTTCATTTGTTTGTGGACCAATATCCAGCATCATGTTGGGAGTTCTTGATGAAAATTAACATAATTATTTTGGATACAATATTCATATTAAAAGCTCAATAAATAACTTATCTGAATCTAATCCTCTTTGAAAATACACTGTGAAGCAATTCTCTTTTGGAAAACAATAATTGCTATAAACAAAGTAGAACAACAAAACATGAAATGGGAATTACTGAAGGGATTTAATTTGTCTCTTGAAGTTTTATATCAAAGGGTTTTCTTAATGTTTTTATTTCTCTTTTTGTGATATTGTCATGTGATATTTTCATCTGTCTTAAACGACGAAAAGTTTGTTAACCTTTTTATATTTATCGCAACATTTCACAAAGGTTGATAAGTATCAGTTAAAGGCATCAGGCGTCCGGTTGATCATGTCTAGCAGCAATATGTAGGTTTTCAGTCCAGACTAAGCCTCCGACAAAGAAACCTGTAAAGGGAAAGAAACTTAGTAAGAACCAACTGTTGTACTTGGTGGCTTCCAGGACAAGATACAGCAAATTACCGAACAACCCATGGCTCATCAAAGGCGACAGGCAGAGGTCAGAGAGGGAGAGCAGCCAGGCTGATATGAACCCGACACTCTGAACCAGCTGCTGGCCTCCTGTTGGGGTCGGTTGGTGAGGGGAGTCTTCAGCCATGTCTTAATAGATTGTCTCGTGTCCTGTGGTGACATTTAAATGGATATCCATAAAACTAGCACATCAAAACATGAGAGGCTACATTCATCAATAAGCTATTCATCTGCAACGACTCTCACTGAGCTGCTGTGGGCGATGAATACACAGTGTGTGTCACTCTGTCATTTAGCAACAACACAATGAGCGCAATCTAAAATCACGTGCACATTCAGCTTCTCTTCATTCTTGGTCACTAGTTGAACCAAGTTGGATGATTCTGCTTTAACTGCTGTTGGTGTGCCACTGATAGCGGCAGTGAACTCAAATATATTTAGTCTTTATTTGATTTATAGTTGTTTGTTTAATCTCAAATCCAATCTGTCATCAAAGTGTGCCAATGGCCATGGGAGTCGGATATTTGGAACTATATTTCCCATGTTTCATAATGAGCCTTGGGACCACATTGACTGTATATGATGGATGTAAGAGTGGACTGTATACATCAGTGGATGTTTGTTCTGTGATGCCGAGGACTGTTGTATAATTAATATTGTGAATAATGTCAGATAAACTGACGGATAAATAGTAGCCTGCTTGTCCTAATGTTCGTAAAATGTATGTTTTAGGTATTATTATCAGCATGCTCTTACTCATTGGGATATTGCGTACTGCAAATTCAATCACATTTAGGATCAACTCCTCGTAAATATTGTTATTAGACTTTGATAAAGAATACAATTCTCTATAAGTCATTTTACAGAACAATGTTACAATATATTGTTCTATGTTTTCTGGTAAATCAGTTGAGAGGGTTTTAATGGATACAATAATCAGACAGGGGGGTTTATTTTCTGACAAATTCAGCAAATCAAAAACCTGACAAATGAAAGTACTTAATCACATTCGTGTAGAAATCATATAACAATCTATATTGTGATAAAACAGTCTTGCTCATTGATTAGCAGCATTTCCCACAATAGCCTTTTATACCCAGATACATTAAAGTCATATCTATCATGGTATACGTTTTATGAGAATCTCTCACCGTAGACATATTTATATTGTCTCACCATACTGTATTTATTGTCATATTACTCATCCTTAATGTACACAAAACCACTGTGGAGCATCTCCTAGTTTTGACAAAATAAAAGCATTTCACCATCCGCAGTATTTATGTAAATTACTAGTATATATTTCAAGACGTACAGTCATTTTCATGCTTATTATAATCTGTTTTTAAAATCACTGGACTGTGAGTGGCAGCCCACTGGTGGCAACAAACACAAAACAACACGTATAGCAGGAAGAAGGTGACGGAGAGTGCAGCAGGTCAGCTCCAAGGACAGCGCTCTGTGAAAACTTGTTGAAGTGTCACAGGAAGTTCATTTTCCACTCCAGGTACTGGAGCTGATTGGACTTTGGTGTTACCTGTGACCAATTAACAATCAGTGCACAGCCTGGTTGACCTGCGACTCTCCCAGAGACGGCGTAGATGGACTGGCCACACACCTCTATCCCACTCTGTCGGTTCATAGGTCAGTGACAGCTTCTTTTAATGACAGTGAGCATGAAACCCCGATGTGCCATCTCACCTCCAGAGAAAGCTCGCTCGAGCCAATACTTGACCTGATAAGACTCGGGGGCAGCCCTCTCTTTGCTTTCGCTGTACTTTTGAAAAGGTTGTACATCTTTTGAGTCTACAGTTGACTGAGGAATGGGCCTATAGGCTATGAAATGAAAGTTCATTCCAGTCATACTTTCTTCCTCCCCCTGCTCCAGAGACTTATCAGTAGAAACCTACACCTCGTTCAAATGTCAAATTGCTTGTCTTGGTTTCTTATTACGCAGCCACGCCTCTTTCACTCTTAGCTTGTCACACTTTGTGGAGAAGTGGGCAATGTTGCAAGTGGGCGAGGGAGGCAGAGACGGCACAGATTCTAAACACCGTTTACTGTCACCTGATAACGTATTTAATCCCATTTTTGTCCAGATGATCATTAAAAGGAATGCCATAGATTATCACATTTTCCATATGAAGTCCCAGTTGTTGATGACAAATAGGTAGTAGGATGAGAAATATGAAGCACATGATAGTCCAGTGTTTTTGGAACAAAGGTCAGACTGTGTGAATGGCTCCTTAACTCATTCCATGTGATGGGGCAAGGTTGCATTCATACAACACATTTGTCACAAAAAATGTACTTTTTCTTTATTTTAGAGAGATTAACTTCACCAAATGAGTCGGTTCACGGGGTTTTCACTTGTTTTTTATTTCAAAGCTTCACATTCACAAATTAAACATATTGAGCTGGAAGGTTCATTATTGACTGTTTTGAAGCAGCAGGTTGACAAAAGAAAGAAATCAAAGCACAAGGTCCTCTTACTGGAAATATTTCAGAGGTTCAGCGGTATATGGATTTTGCTCAGTTGTCGTGGAGATGGTTTGAGCTGTTGTCAAACTACTCAGGATGTGGTTTTGTTGGTTCTGTTTAGAGCCAATATAATAACATATGTTATACATTTTATGTTGGCAATTCATTCTGAGCATCTCGACTAAAATGCTAATTCATCTTCTTGCCTCAAAGTTGTTTTAATTGTACCCTTAATGCATGTTTATTCTTGACCTTAATACATGTGACTAGCTTTCAGACCTTTCACCTGCATCTCACAGTCTTCATGCAGCCCGGCTGCTGAAGATTTTGAGTTGTGCAATTTAATAATCTTCCTTTTGTGCCATAAAGCGAATCCTTTTGCTGAAATCTGATCACGTGACAGTAGATTCAGATTCATTCTTTATCGTCCTCTGTGGAGGACATCTCTTTTTGCAGTCTGTGCACAGAAATAACATTCTAAACAAGGTGTGCCCGAGCTATTTAAAGCAGTTATGGCTGACGACACAAAAGGTGTAGCACCTTCAAAGCTTGACTATCGAGGGGTAGTCACAAAAAGGAGTATTTACAGTGATTTCTTGTTTACCCTCTCGCAGTACTTTTCCATGTCACCGCTGTCCTACAGAAACTCTGATTTCCATAAAGCAACATTTGCACAACTTGAGGCTAAACTGGTGGCTCTTTGTAACACTCTCTGCCCATTTCTCCCACCTCTTCCTGGACCCTTCATTCCTCCTATCTCTATTCCAACCACCCACACACACACACACACACACACACACACACGGTTCTTGGCAGTGCTAGGCGGTCGCCCACCTTGTCAAACTAGCAGGTTCATGTGTGTCTGAGTGTGTGTTTTCTGTGCCTCTGTTCAGGGTGTGTGTGTGCACGCGCACAATATCGCGTGTGTGTATGCGTGTGTCTAGCAGTAGTCTAGACGTGGTTTCCTCTCCTGTGTTTGTCTTTCTCCTCAGGCCAGCTGATTTGTTCAGCCAGGAATGTTACTGCTACTGCTGCCATACTGTCAACACACACTCTCTCTGCTGCAGCTTCCCCTTTTTTCTCTCCCCCTGTATCTCTCCACTCATGTTATTTTTCTCTCTTTCTTTATCTACAAACATCTGCCTTCTCTCTATTTGTGTAACCCTCTCCCCCTCTTCTCAGTCTCCATCTTCCAACCTCTCTCATTCTTGCTTTCAAAAGAACAGAATCACAATTTATCTTTCTCTCTCCTAAAATGCTTATAATAGCCTGTTGGGAAAAATCGAAATTACTAATTATTATGGATTTAATAATTAGTGAATGTTATACATTTAACATAGGCTTGTGTCCTCTGTAGTGTTTAAGGCCTGTGTCCTTGTGTGAACTTTCACTGACACTAGGTCTTCGGCAAATGTTTAATCTATTAAGAAGCAGTTGATTGCCGAAAGAACACTTCAGCTGTTTGTTCAGGACCGTCAAGGACATCCCCAAAAAGTACATCATCTGAAAACGGCTCTCACTCAAAATAAGGACGAGATCAACATTGTGCTAAACCAACTCAGCAACCTTGCTAAATGCCACGCTCTATCGGAAAAGACCACCAAAGACCCGAGCCTGAACCAACACGGCTTGGACCCACTTCAGAGGAAGGTGAACCAGATGGAGGAACAGATCCAGCAGAGGGACTCTGAGATCCTGGATCTAAGCAAAACAAATGAAAGTCTTTCTGAGAAGCTCAAAATGAAGAAATGAAGAAATGAATAATAATATAATATAATATAATATATTATAATAATATAACATATATATCTAATATATATTATTAATTATATATATAATATATATATATAATATATATAATATAATAATATATTATGTAATATAATTAGCATAATAATATAATAATATAATATAATATAATATAATAATGAAGAAATGCCACCTGAGCAGGAAAGAAGGTGAACTCCTCCAGCATGAGAAAACCTGGCAGGAAAGGTATTACGCTCTGAAGAAGTTCACCATGGACCTGAGCCTGAACCAACACGGCTTGGACACATTTCAGGCTGAGCATCAGAGGAAGGTGAACCAGATGGAGGAACAGATCCAGCAGAGGGACTCTGAGATCCTGGATCTAAGCAAAACAAATGAAAGTCTTTCTGAGAAGCTCAAAATGAAGAAATGAATAATAATATAATATAATATAATATATTATAATAATATAATATATATAATATATATATCTAATATATATTATTAATTATATATATAATATATATATATAATATATATAATATAATAATATATTATGTAATATAATTAGCATAATAATATAATAATATAATATAATAATGAAGAAATGCCACCTGAGCAGGAAAGAAGGTGAACTCCTCCAGCATGAGAAAACCTGGCAGGAAAGGTATTACGCTCTGAAGAAGTTCACCATGGACCTGAGCCTGAACCAACACGGCTTGGACACATTTCAGGCTGAGCATCAGAGGAAGGTGAACCAGATGGAGGAACAGATCCAGCAGAGGGACTCTGAGATCCTGCATCTAAGCAAAGCAAAAGAAATTGAAACAGGTGGACGACGAGAGGAAGAACCTGACTGAAAACCTAAAGAGCAAGCAGATGGAAGGCTGATTCAAACAAACATCTGATTCAAACAAAACTATAATAACCATAACATAAGCACAGCAATCATTTGTGTAAAGTCTCTAATAAGTTACGTATTGGCTGATTTCAAACTGTTGCCGTTCATTTACAATCCATCTATTAACATGTGGGCACGGCAACGAGCAGCAGGTTTGAATCCCTATCAGTGTGTGTAAATAGTGAACACTTTGGGTCTGCGAGTGTGTGTGTGTGTGTGTGTGTGTGTGTGTGTGTGTGTGTGTGTGTGTGTCATTGTTTTTGTCCCTTTCCAGGAACAAATTTCACCGGTCAGTTGGTCAGCACAAAGGCCACATGCTGCACTTAATAACAACCACTGTTCCTCTCTCCATCATGTGTTTTCTTCTCCTCCTCAGTCTGTGTAATCACTATGGAAACAAATAATACATAAAGGAAGTGGGAGAGTTGTACTCTTCTTGCATTAGATTTTCTTTACAAATACTTAACACGCTTATTTTTTCAAGTTTTGTTTCCTTTTCTTTCATTATCTCCAGATTTGTCCATGACTGTGGAGTCTCTCTCCCGTCATGAACGTGACTCCAGGCAGCTGTACGGCAGAGATGCCGTACGGATACCAACCCTGCATGAGGGCGCTTTGCATCGCCACCGAGCTCGTCATCGCAGTGCTGGCCATCATCGGCAACTTCCTGGTCTGTCTGGCCGTCAGCCGCAACAAAACACTCCGCACTGTCACCAATTACTTCCTGGTGAGGAAACCTGTTTCGACCCCATCTAAAATGTCTTATCATGACATACAAACCTGTGGTTTGAAGAAAACTACGAGCAGATATCTAAAGGACCAAAAGTGTGTTTTACTCTGTGCAGGTATCACTGTCAGTGGCGGATATCCTGGTGGGCTTGGTGGCCATTCCCTGCGCAGCGACAGACCTGGGTCGACCTCACCATGACCTGCCCCTCTGCCTGGTGCTGCTCAGCATCCTGATGGTGCTCACACAGGTAGGAGCATCTAACCTGGTGGTTTTGGGGATCGATTGCCGGTTGGAATCCTGCAGGGCAAGAGCGCCACCTATAATGTCCTTTAATACTGAATTGATCAAACTTGCGACCTTTGAAGGTTTCTTTTATTTTGTGTTGATGCCAAGGAACTGATATATTTCCCCATCATGCCTAGAAAGTATCCACCAATGTGTCTCACCCTCTATAGTGTTTACATATTAATATAGACAGTACACCCCCCTATGGGGTGTACACACACACACACACACACACACACACATCTGGTACAGTGATTGTACTAGATAGGGCCGCGGCCCTATCATGTTTCTGTATGACCTACAGGTTTTCTGACACTTTTGATGCATATAGTCAGAGTGGGCCCCGGGACACTTTGTACTTGAAAAGTTGGGCCCCGAGGTCAAAAAGGTTAAGAATCCCTGATCTAGTACACACACACACACACACACACACACACACACACACACACACACACACACACACACACACACACACTCTTCTACACTATCCCTACCTCTACCCATCCCCCAATCCCCCCCCCCCCTCCCCCCACACACACACACACAGACACTGACACACACACACACACAAATCGCCACCTTAACGTGGTGAAGGAGTTTGAGTGGCTCAGTGATCCTGGGAGCTATATGTTGTCCAGGGACCCTGGTGGTCTCCCAAGGCAAACGGGCCTCAGGGGAGAGCCCAGACTAAGAGCGGTTCAAAATTTATAAATAGCAGCCCACAGACTTCAGCTACCTCGCCCGGACCAGGGAAACCGGGGCACCCTCCCGGAGCCAGACCCAGGAGGGGAGCTCGTCAGCGGTATAGCCGGGCCTTCGCCCACGGGGCTCAGCTCAAAGACACAACATGGAGCAGCCACCCTGTGGACCCACCAGCCTCAGGGACAAGCATCGGGGTCGGGTGCAATGCGGACCGGGCGGCGGTCCAGTACATCCGTGCGTTTTAGTTCCAGTAAGAAGTCCTCGATTCATGGACGCCAGTGAAGACAGTCGAGCCTCCCCAGTTGTATTTCTTGAATATGTTTTAATGCGTTTGAGGCTAAAAATGTCCGCTCGGCAGAGGCGGCAGATATTGGGATTGTCACCGCCCAACATGTCAGGCTAGCCCACAGCTCCCTTCCTGTGTAGCTCACCAGTGCGGCATGCATGTGCATCCTTGTGTGTACAAGATGAACAAAAATGCCAGTCGATGAGGTGTTTTGGGAGAATACATCTTCACTGAAGATATATTCTGAACTATGTGAAAGGATTCATTTTGGATTTGAAGATGAAGTGCTGTATACCATGCGATTCAATAAGCTGAGCATGGCAGCATCTTATGTCCATTAATGGAAAAGGTGGGGTGATATTCTATATTTATATATTCTATATATAAATTCTATATATTTAAACAAGTAACATATATATATATATATATATATATATATATATATATATATATATATGCACACACAAGTATGCAATCTGGTTAACTTATCAGCCCTGTTTCTCATGTTTCAGTGATTTGAAACATGAATGTATCGTTCGTAGCTTTAATGAGTTTGATCTGTTAGCAGCAAGAGTCAATATATTTCAGTATTGTTTTTAAGATGTTTGGGTCTGAGTGTATTTGTGATTATTTTTAAAGTGGACTACCACTACATTTGAAATAGTTCTCCTTTTAACCACAAGAATGACATAAAAAGCAGAATTTGGAAATTAAGTGGTATTTCTCTTTAAGGGAACTTCTCCAAACTCTCTCTCTCTCTCTCTCTCTCTCTCTCTCTCTCTCTCTCTCTCTCTCTCTCTCCCTCCAGCAGTTGCTGCAGCAACCAAAGCAAACAGCGGCTGGGGGCTGCCACACAGTACAATGCCTCTCTGTCTTTCTCTCCTCCTCCTTTCGCTCTCTGTGTCCTCCCTTGGTCCCTTAATCCCTCCATCCCTTGCTCCCTCGGCCTGTCACTCCTTCTCTGCATCATTTCTTCTCTCTCGCCCTCCTTTCCTGCATCCCTCTCTCGTCTTTTCCTCTCTGCCTCTCCGGTCTTCATTCCTCCATCTTTCCTCCTGGTTAACTTGAGTCTGTCTCTCTCTCTCCTTAATTATTTTTTCTTTCTTCGTCTCGCTCTCGCTCTCGCTCTCGCTCTCGCTCTCGCTCTCTCCGTTCTCTCTTTCTTTTCCTCCCTGACTGTCTTTCTCCCAAAGGCAACTCAGCCAATCAGGCTACTAAATTGAATTTCTGTTTCTGCTTTCCACATTAAATGGAGAAAGAGTTATGGTTTTCACAAAGTGCGAGAAACAGAAGGACGGTATGTGTGCGTGTGTCTGAGGGGGAGATGAAGTGAAGGAGTTGGAGAGAAAGTGTGTGTGTCTGTAATTGCAGACATCATTAGCATTGATCCATGCTGTGCTTCTGTCCCATTTCTTCTTTGCTCTTGTAAAACTTTTATACATTTTATAATTTTTATCCTTAAATTGAGGTGAGCATTTTTGTGCTATTTACTTCCATTCGTTGACATCATTTTCTCCATTTTTGGATTATTTGTTTTCTGCAGTCGTGCAAGAAAATCAAAGTTTCCTGCATTAATGTAAGGTAACACGGGGTGATTCATTTATATACAAATGATCATGTCAGGGGTGGAGTATCCCTCTTAAGGGTAGTTCGGGTGTTGTATTAGGTACTAACCTAATCTCCGACGCAAAGGCAAATCAAAACACTGTTGTGGACGGGGGCAGCCGCATTTTACAACGTATTTTAGCCACCTAAAAGAAAGACCCACCTGAAAAAAAACTGGTCAAAAGTATACGCTTTATCACCGGTTTATCTGACGGCAAACTGATCTGAAAGCGAAACTTTTCTATGCTCTGTTCAAAGTCACCTGACTCTGTTGACAGGAACAGTTGAAATACGTTTCATTTTCTGGACTGTAGATAGTGGATCTTAACTTTCAAGGGTATCGACCCTCTGAGACAATTTAATTTAATTGTTGCAGAAGGACAATGATTTCTTTGTGTGTGTAGCCAAGTGTGAAGTTCCTTTTTTTGTTCAATGAAAAACAATCGGAGCAGATCTTCAAAATGATGCATCTTCTTTTTAGATAACAGAATAATTGAGGGTGTAACGGATCACTGATCGCTGCTTTCCTCTGTGACAAACACAAGAGAGTGCTTTCTAATGTTGAAAAAGTTATTTTAAACAAAAACGCCCAAACCTAGTCCTATAGTTGCTCTGCATCAGCGCAGCTATCCTGAGCAGACATCTACTGTAAGTTTAACGTCATGCAGGGGCCGCGTTGTCTGTTTTGTACTTGTGTACATTAGCTGTGCAGTCACGGTGCTTTCGTTTCTTGGCTCATGAAGCCAATTTCTGCCTTTAACAATTAAAAGTGAACAAAATAGTAGTTTAAATGTTTTTTGGTGACTTTCTCATTTCGCCAATCGATCACTAAATGGTGAAATAACATTTGTCAAACCAGTCTGGGTTCTTCTTCGCTTCTCTTGTACACAGATTGCAGCTTAGGCATTTTTTTTGCCTCGGGGGCGGAGCTCTTCACCTCCGACTGCAGGTCAAAGGTGGCAGCGAAGCCGGATCTGGGTCTGTCCGCGGCAGAAGCCGAGCTGGAGTCTGACCTGAAGGAGTGAGTTTCTGGTGAACCTTCATGCTGTAAATCATTTCGTCTGATTTCATGAGGAAGCAGACCCAATGACAGGCATTAAGAATTACCATATAGAAATGGTTGCCGGTGGTCTCGTTTGCTTATATAGGTCACAGAGAAGCATCAGTATTACATTGAATCTGTTTTCTAACCAGTTGAAGAAAAATCACTGACGAGAAGGCTAAAGTGATGAATGCCTCTGCAAATCACATTTGGTACTTGTGTGTGTGGAAGGAGTGAACGTCTTTAAATTAACCATATTTTTCCTGATTTTTTTAAGTGTGTGTATGATTGTAGCTGCACTGCACCACTGTGTTTTGCATATTTGCATGCGCAAGTGGGTGTGTTTTCTGCACTGCCCTTGCCTAAGGCGGTGTACGTGCATGTGTGTGTGTGTGTGTGCAAGTGATGGATGTGTTAGGTGAGCAGGTTAATCTCTTGCTAATGTAGATGAATTGTCCACAGCCCACGTTACACAAAAAGTGCCAACACACACCCACGCACATGGATGCACGATCCTAATCGCAAAAAGAGACACACACACGTGACAAAGGGATATGCTGTTTTTCCCTGTTTCCTGTGTGAATCTGGCCGTCATACTTTCTTTGTATCACTCTCTGAGATAGAAATACAAAACTGTTTACCCACACGCGTGCAGCGATTCATGGCTGCTAGTTTCTTCGGTCAAAGTTCACCAACTTCGGGATCTGGAGACGGTGCGTTCGTCATGGGCCACGGGAGTAAGTCTTAATTTGGACGCTGGAGCTGAGACCTGCAGCTTCCTCTGGGTTAGTGAGACGGACAGACAGTCAACAGTCTGACTTTGAAGTCGCTCTGCTCGACTGCACAGAGCTGCCACCAAACGGGCGTCCTGCCACCTGTTGATGATCCCACAGAAAACCTCATCAACACTCCCGTTTGCTCTGTTATTGATGCCAATCACTGCAGGCGAAACCACGACCCTCACATTACGCATCTTTTTGTTTGCTGAGCAACAGTTAGTCATCTTTACAGGCTGATTGAAATTCAGCGTGCCACAGTGAATAGTGTTAATTAGAAGGTTTCTTTTACAGGAAACTTAATCTGTTTTAAGATTAAAACTGTTGAGGCTCATGTTATTTTTTTCTTTAAAGATGTAGCTGATATTTAAATCATCTTGAAACTCAACTCATTAGTCAGTCTACAGAAATTAAATCTGCAACTTTTTTTGATTAATAATTAAGTGTTCAATTGATTGCTTGTTTTTTTTTAAGCACAAATACCAAACCTAGTTACCTGCTTCTCATTTGTGAGAACTTTCTCCTTTTCTTTGTCTTAATTTATGGCAAATTGTATTTTGCATGTATCCTTCTCTCTTATGGTATTTTCTATCTTGCTTTGTTTGTCTCTTGCCCTCCCTGTTGCTCTCTTTGCGAATAATTAAAAAAAATGCCAAAGAGCTGTATTTTATTATCTCAACTTTCCCTCCTTTTTCTCTCTTCTCCCCCTCTCTTTCTCCATTTATCTTCTCAATTAATTTACATTTCAAATCCTGCCTCTTATTCCAGAGATGCCCTTGACACACGCATATTTTTATTTTATTAATTCTTTTAAACATTTTCAATGGTTTGCCATCCATCTATGGGGGATATTAATTCCCTCGCCTGTAACCGTCCCTTATCTTTACCAAACCCCTTATTGTAACCCTAACCTCTAATCTTAAAGGAGGTGCAGCATATTATTGAGGGAAGATAGAGGAAAAAACATGCACACAACTCTTTTCTAGTGTAATTAAACCTGACAGACACACACACACACTTGCAGCCCAAGGCCATAAAGTAGTAAATATTGGGTCAAAGCAGCAAGGTGACAGAGCAGTAGTTAAATTCACCGGCAATCTGTGCCAAACTTGAATGACCTACACACACATTCTACCTGACACAAATAGACACACGCATACACACTTGCAACTGTACATCCTCCAAATAATGTGAATATGTAAGTACATGCTTACTGCAGGTGTGCACTCTCAGACACACTGTATGAATACACACAACGACGGGGAGCTAAAGAATAGGTAGTCATGGGTTTGGAAGGTTGTGCATAACAGGAAACACTGCTGTGGGGAAGAGCAGCAGAGTATCAGAACTTGTATCAAACTTTTATCATAAGCTAGGAGCCTTAGCTCTTCATGTATTTACAGCTGTGCTGTAAGTAACCCTCTGACATTCTGGTTGTTACACCAAGGTGAGTGTGTCTCACTGAAAGCTCAAGACCGGCACCTGGAGCAAACTCATGTCTCAGATCATCACTGTTGTCAATCTTTATGGATGTGTTTTGGGATTTACAGCTATAGGGCCCAATTTTAGCCGCCCAGCTCCAGCAGATTGAGTAAGCAATCTGTCTTTGATGGGCGGTGGACAGCAACACTTGGTTATCTGCAAGGACCAGGCTTTCCACTCCAAGAGACGGTGGCTTCTGAAAGAAAAGGGGTTTTCAGATTGGTCTGCACTGCTAACTCATTTACATAAAGACATCGTTGTAGACGGCAATGACCACTTTCTTCTCCGAGTGAAGACTGCATGAAGAAGAATCTTGAATGCACATCTGCTTTCAGACCACAATTAGTGCAAAGTACAACATGCCAAAAAGCATGCTTAAAAATAAAGCTTTGTTTTTCCTTCAATCTGCAAAAATAGAAAAAGTCTTGGAAGATTTTGTGTGCCGAGGGTAAAGACGTGGTCAGTCGCGTAACATTCAGGGCACGTTTTTACTCAAGACGTGCTCATTAAGGATGTTGATCAGTCTGTTGTTTATGTTGCTGCTTAATAACTTCCCCAGACTGCTGCTCGCACATCTACCTCAGTAATTACTCGGGTTCAATTGTCTCCACTCTTATAAAATATGGATATAATCCCTTGACGCCAGATGTCGAGAAAAAAAAAACCGCTTAGCCGAATGCTAGGCTGAATATCGGGAGGGTAGAAGCATGCAAATCCATTTAGCTGCTCATAAGCATCTCATTTACGCTATCGGAGCCACTCGCCCGCTCTGCTTTCAGCACATTCATCCTCATGCCAGTGCAACACATGGTATTAATGGTTAATTAATTGAAATGGAGACTGTGCAGTAAGGCTGGTGACTCAAATTATGATTGATGGTGTTGGGACTTTTTTGAAGCGGAGCGGTCAACCACACGTTACGACGTCTCTTGGGATGCTGGGCTACATTTGGTAGAGGGCAGTTTACATAAGTCAGTGCAATTTGTAACCCTCTTAACGGTTTTGCTCTCATCAGCCCTGTCTCGTTCCCAAGTCGACCAACAAGGCACCCATGAGACGCACTGGACGTTAAACTAGCTCCAATGCTAACCCATCCGCAGCAATGTTAGACGCTCGGAGCAACTGCTCGGGTCCAATAGGGAGGAGGTAGCGGTGGCTGGATAGGCCAAACAAACACAAGACTGATCACGTATTATGTGATTGAAATGATTAAAGGGATTTATTGCTCAGTCCTAGTTTTGTTTAGAATAAACATGACATTTTGTGATACTAATTAATACTCTGTTGCAAGATGATTTCACAATAGAGGTTTAGCTCTCATGAAGTCAGATTATTATATTATTTTTTAAATGATTTTTTTTATTATTATTTCAAAGTAGCCTACTTTTTGGTGAAGGGCCTCATCAGCTCTTTGAATGGTTTAGTATAGATCAATGACCCCAAATATTTATCATTATTTGTTATGATAAAGCTCAGGAACCTGTAGATTGCTGTACACACTGTGGTGTTGGACAAAATGAAACGATTCATACTCGCTCTGTAATGACGTCACTTCATGCTAGTGTCCTCGGATTAAAACAAGCTTGTAAATTGGCGTTATGTCATAAGAAGGATTGCTGAACACCTTACAGTTTGTTCTGCAATCTTTCAAAAGATCATAATACAGATTCAGTATACAGTAGATAGTATAGAAAGGACAGGTGCACAGCACACAAAAATAGCATGAAACATACAGGTATCTCTTAATTGCCTTTTTGTAAGTCACATTAGAAAGAAGTTTAATTTATTGCACAACACCCTTCTGGAAAATGACAAAATGTCTTTTTTATTGTTAAATCTATGTATAGAAATAATATATTATCAAATTTATAAAAAGAAAAAACGGGTCTTGAGTTTTTGAAGAAACCTAACATTTGTCACAATGTCAATACTGTATTGTGGTTGTTTTTTGGTTCGGGAGGACGTCATTCGTTGGAGCCTCATTTAACACGTTTTGGCCAAAAACAGATTAGGAGTAAAAAAAATGTAATATATTAGACCAGCCTCAGATTGCGGCCATTTCAGATGACAAATGCTATGATAATAATAGTTTTGTTAAGGTTTTATCGGTGATTAGTTAGACCAACTGTAAAAAATGTTCTTTGTTATTACCGGGATAAACTGTATATTGCTGATAGCCTCATCTGTTTTGGCCTATGTTTAAAACCATGAATTATTTTAATCTCTATCCATCTAATCTCCCTCAGCCTTCATGCGGGGTTAATGGCCTATCATACAGTAAGAAGATAACCTTCAACTCGATAATCAGTACTTTGAATCTGAATTGTCGTGATGCTGGGGTACTGACATCATCGTCTATATAGCAGCAGGAGGCATGCTACAGGTGCAGCTGATTGTGTTCCTAAAGTACGGGCACTTTGATTGCTTCCTGTATTCCATGTGTTGCTAAATTACTTAAACAGATGGTGAGAAATGGAAAAAAGTGTCTTTTGCTTCAAATGTTGACTTTTATTCAAGACCACCATCTTTCCCTCACCTTAAAGTGCTTTTAGTTGCCCTAACGGAGCCATGACAATGTTAATCATCCTTTTGCTGTGCGGAAAACAAATATCTATGTTGACAGTGAACAGCTTGAAGATGAAATTGCTTCCTTGTGTTGATTAAAATGTAATCCAGGCAGCGTCACATCGACTTTCCAACTAAATGTATTTACCGATGCAAATAAGTTGTATATGAAATGATTTTTCATGAAACAGGGTTGAAATAATTCAGGATTTTGTATGTTTTATATCCGATAGAAGCTGAAAAATATATGAAATCACAAGAGACAGCGAGATTAGAGACATGTCTTTCTAAACTTTATATTCAGTATGTGTTGAATTGCTGTCCTTGCAATTTAGTTTAGCTGTATTGCTCCTGATGCTTTCTCCTCCGTCATTACCTGCTTCAACTGCTCCATTTGATTACTATTCAAGGTGCGAAGCCTCCTCAAATTACGCTTCTGTTTGAATGCAATACAAAGAGAGAATGAATTGATGTTGTGAGGTGATGTTGAATACTCATGAGGTAGATGATGGGAGAAGGGGGGGGGGGAGGAATTTCAGAGACGGAGAAAGAGAGAAACGACATGAGTGCATGTTTTCCATTTTAAACTATCAACTCCACATTTCCATGAGGTCGAGAGAACATTTGACTTTGATACCGGGACCGCTTTGAAGGAATTAGAATTTTTCTTCCTTCAGCTCACACGTGCAGATGAAAAGCTTGCCTCGGAGAGAACAAATGAATTTGGTTTAGTTCCTTTATCTGTGCGGCTGAGTTGGAAGTGGGGAACGATTGTGCCAGACAAAGCAAGCAAAACACAGTACAAGTTCAATAATTCAATTAACCTTGCCACAGTCGGGGTGTCTATCTTTGGTAATATCAAACTTAACTGGAGATTTTGAATGAGAAAGCGGACAACAGAAAAGACGAGAGTCAACGAAGTAAAACAAATGAAATCGGTGAGGAAAGAGAGATTGGAGGAAGAGGAAAGGGTAAAAATGAAGCAGCGGGGAGAGTGCGTGAAAGACAAAAAGGTATGAAACTGTTCCTCCAATAGTCATGTCAGTGCCGCTTTCAAAGATCAATATACTGGCTCTTAACGGTCAGCTTCAGTAGTAACAGTGAGACTGTGTGAGAGGCCGAGATGTGAAATTCCTTCAGTAAACCATGAACAGTCAGCTTTCATATCTCCAGAGTAAAAGCACTTTGTCTCATATAGTCCTACATTACTAATGACCTTATGAATAAATAATAACAGTGAAAAGTCAGTTCCCTTTGATCAATGGGAACAATCACATTTAGAGTTACCCTTTTAATCATGTGTGTTGTCCCTCTCCATTTTCTATTTGGTACTCTGTTCTCCGTTTCCCTCATTCTTTCTCTATTCAATCTGTCGGCTCTATTGAGTTTAATTGAACCTTATTCAAACACGCTTGGCCCGAGTCATTCTGTTCGCCACTGGGTTTCGATCTCTCGTGGAAATGAAGGCTCGATATACGTCACAAAGGAAGTGCGTCAACCACTGTGCAGGACAGCGTTTTTGTTCACCCCGGTATCTATAGGCAGCTTTCTCTTCCATCATCAAGGTTGTTGTTGAATTATTCCTCGTTCAGCTTGACCGAACGTTACATTTCATTTTCAAATAATGAAAGTGACTTTTACAAAAAGACAGAGCTCGACAGCCTAACGTGTCCTCTGGGCTTGAATATTTCCGGGCCATAACAGGAATATTAGGAAAATGAACTGGAACTGTCCATGTGGTAAAAAGAAGGAACAGGATATACAGTACATCCGTATGCATTTTCATTGTTGTCCCCATACAGTAGATGTGTTGTCTCTGATGGCCACTGTAAAACAATAACTGACAAAATTGATGAACACTGATCAGGCTAACTGATAAAAAAAAGGCTTCCCTCAGGTGAAATGACTATGAGCAGCATCACTCACCTGTCAGCTGCACCTTGTATTTACCTGTTGGTGTATATGCAGTTTATGAGTAATATACAATACTCCACAGTGTGTGAATTTTATATCAGGGAGGGTTTCTCACTTAATGTCCCCATATATGCTGTAAATGGCTCTGGGTGTTTTATTTGTCCCCGATCTCCGCCTCCCAGCCAGTGTTTGAGACTCCCTTCAGACAAAAACTCTGCCAGCGTCAACAGACCTGTGACCAGTAACGACCTGCTTTATGCACCGTGCTAGTCTCTCTATAACACACACACACACACACACACACACACACACACACACACACACACACACACACACACACACACACACACACACACACACACACACACACACACACACACACACACACACACACACACACACACACACACACACACACACAGAATCAGCTGTAATGTAGGGAGTGTGTGTTTTGTTATAGAGAGACAAAGAGTTGTGCAGGAGCAGTTCATTTGGTATGTTGAGACAATGTGTGTATAAAATATCTTGGTGCCTTGGACAGGGTGATGCAGTTAGATACAAATTATAGTTATGGCTGTTTGTGTGTGTGTGTGTGTGTTAGTTGGTACAAGTCAGTAACAGACAGTATTTATAGTTATAGGAAAATGTGAACAAAGGACACAAAGCATGGACACACAAACATACACATAAACAAAGGTACATTAAACTACCCTCACACATTGCACACACTCTCGCACTCACACACACGTAAATACACACGCAACAGAATATTTTGAAGTTGACAGTAAGCTATCTACTGTGGCCATGTAATGCTAATCAATACTGTCTCTATTGGACACATACATCATTGGCAATGAGCTGCACACTGTGTGTTTGTGTGCATGTGTCGTTGTAATGGAGGCATAGATCAATGACAATAGGCTGTGTGTGTATCTGTGTGTGTTTGTGTGTTTGAGGGACCCTGTGAATGTTTGTTTAGTATGTGATAAATTTGTATGACAGAGCTCATTATTTATTTTTTTGTTTTTAATTAGAGCTGCAACTATCACATTATTTTCATTATCGATTCATACATTCATTGTTTAATCCATAAAATGTCAGGAAATAGTATATGCGTCACAAGTTCCAAGAGCCCAGGGTGACGTCTTTAAACCCCCAAAGTGTCACCTTATTTTAACGGGATGGATTAATAATGGACTAAGAAAACCGGTAAATATTGCCACTTCAGAAGCTGGAACATGTCAATTTTAAGCATTTTTTGTGAAACAACTAATTGATGAATTGTTTCAGCTAAATTTAAGATACAGGAATTCATTTGTATTTCAGAAAGTATTAATAAAAACACTTAACATTTAATACCCAAAAAATATATGCAAAAAAATTGGGGTTGAAAATCCAATCTAAAAAATACCATTTTTTACATCCACTCTCTAGTTCCACCATTTATTGATCTGCTTTGAGGGGATCTAGCTGATCTATGACGTCTATCTGATCTATGACATCATCTCTGCAGTTTTTCCTCACTTTCTGTCACCTAAATCATATTCTGAGCGTTCCCTCCGGGCATGAAACACATCTTCTGGGTGTGTGGAATCTGTGTTAAACCAGTCTACGCTATTAAATATTCATATATGAATTGATCAATAAATTGGGTTGTGTCATTATTTGTGTGTCTGTCTGTTGCCCAGAATGAATGATAAACAACATAATTTGTTTGTGTGCATCTTTGTGGCTGATACAGGTTTGCATGCTTGTTTTATGTGTATGCCCGTGCATTGTTTAGCCATAAGCTATTACGCTACAAAACACTGACTGCCTTTTTTTATTTGTTTATGCATCGAAAGGTTGGGCAATAGCAGATAAAACAAATATTTGTGTACATTTTACTTTTAGAATTATTGGCACTTAGCTCCCATTGTCATGCAGCTTGACTACCAAGGAGCACAGCAGTAAGCTTCAATTCCTAAATCATCATTAGCAACAACCAACAGGCCACGGCTCAGTGCCCAGAAAATCCTCTTCTGACCCTCAAATGGTCCTCGGAGGGATGAGCTGGGAATAAAAAAAAAAACAGAATAAGCGAAGAGACGGAGGGTACTCTCACCTCTGAGAGTTATTTGTCTCAGAAAGAAACAAGCTCATTCGATCTTTTTACCATTTGCTGAACCATTTCGCCAAGCAAGACGAGCAACAACAATGAATAGCGCCATTCTTCACAGATGCGGAGGCAGATGAATAAAATATACGGTAATGCAATGCCTTACAAAGACGCCCCAGCTCGGAAAGTGGGCCGGCAGCCAGACCGTTGCCGCTCCTGGACCGATGGAGGGGAGGGAATGAGAAAAGCTCCGCAATCCCTCAATGGTTATATTCAAAGGTTCCCATCGAGTGTGGCGTTGCCATGTAGCAGTATTTACTTTTTCTCTTTGTGATCACACAAGCAGACTATTTTAAAGATATATTTAAGAAGAGGGAGGGCCCTTGTCTCCCATCAATGTGCCAAGGTTGACTTTGAAAAACCCTTTTCACTGCTGTTCATGGCTCCGTTACCCGCAATAACACAACAACAACAAAGTGCTTCAACACAACAGCACAATGTCTGCATCGTATTACTAAAACACTCGAGTTGACCTGCTATTTAAGTTGCAGATTTCTTTACTTTGACTAACAGCTGACGTTGGACCTCATGCAAGACCGTTTTTTAAATATTCTGATCCTAAAACACTCTTACTTTTTTGTTCCAATTCAAATCAAAAAAACTCTTAACTGCACAAACATTTGAATTGCTCATTTCAACCTAGTGAATGCCACCTGTTCACGAGAAGGTTCGTGGGATTTGATCATTTACATAATCAATGCACCAAGTTGCTATAATGAGCTATCTGTTCTGTTTTGTTTTAGTTTTATTCACAAAAGAGTAAAAATAAGAAGAACTGCGGCGGTTCAAGTCCCACTGTCAGTCAGACAGCAGTGCAGACTCAAAATAAATAAATATTAATATAGCCGTTATACGCTAAAAAAAAGTCTTCGAAAGGCAAAGCGGACCATCAAGGGAGGTTGTCGAGGACCCATTGTCTCCAATGTGTACTGAGTGATCCGGTGTACCGTGGTCCCCTTTAAACCACACTGCAGCATTAAAAGAGGGAAACCGTTCGGTTTGACCACAAATCTTGATATAAATGATGCTTTTGGGCTGCATGTTGTAAACGGTGTCGGGCTGTAAAATGAAAAACTAAATGGAAGAGGTGGAGTTGGGTTTTCTATTGGAATGTGGATTACATGAGTAATATTTCTAAATCTATGTCTGTCTCGTCTCCACAACAGGGATAATAAATTCAATATTCCAGCCAGACGCACACGACTGCCATTATTCCCTATACCTGCCCGTGTGTGTGTGTGTGTGTGTTAGTGCATACAGTATGTGTGTGTTGCTCACTAACTGCTGTTTCTGATTGCAGGGCCCTTGCTGTATTTGAACCACATGTGTTGCATGCCTGCTGTTTTAGTTTTACATTGATATAATGTGTGTCCGTGTGCGAGCGCACAACCCTGCTCCCGCTATGGAGTGTTATAGCAATAAAATCATCACACAACCTCATTGTTTCTGACATTTAACCAGAAACTCTGGAAAAGGAGAGGAGAGGAGAAACATCCTGAGGGAAACATTCTCCTGTGGTTAAGGGTTTCGAGTCCCAGCGATTTATTCTGGATGTGATGGCAGGTTTATTTTCATACTAATTTCCAAGCATCACCGTGTGAATCAGATAGCCCGGTCTGCAGACGATACTTGCTTCCAGTAGGGATGGGAGGTTGGAAATTGGGGCAGTATATTCTTGTGTCATGAGATGATTTGTTGCGGTTAAACATCCGGATTTTATTGTGGACGACACAAGCGTGCGTTGTCAAAAGTGCTTACAGTAGATGGTAGAACTGGACACAGAGGAGAATCAGATTTCATCTCCTACAGGGGGGCAGTCAATTCATGAAAGCACTAGTTGGCCGACACCTCACAGTCTTCCAAATATCAATCTGATAGATGGAATAACACTGAGATAATAGAAAACAATTCACCCGAAAACTATTTGCAATAAGAGAATTTGCAATATATTTTCCATCTGGGCCAACTTCCTTGGTGGATG
Organism: Lycodopsis pacificus; assembly: GCA_028022725.1. Classification (NCBI taxonomy): domain Eukaryota; kingdom Metazoa; phylum Chordata; class Actinopteri; order Perciformes; family Zoarcidae; genus Lycodopsis; species Lycodopsis pacificus. Next base: position 14,359,776 of record CM051706.1, on the reverse strand, counting down.
CTATTTTTCCGAATTGTTGTAGCTTATTGGTCGAATACATTTTATCGTATTTATTTTGTAATTCAAAATGAACAGATGGCATATTTAACAATGGAAATAAATGTGCAAGTGGAGGAAAATGTTTTTCCATAAACAACTTTAAATGATACAACAATTAGATTAACAAAATGATTAAAATAGCATTGTTAGGAATGCTTATATCTTATCTTATTGAAGATTGACCAGAGGGAACATCCCGAGAAAGACTTTCTACGATTATATGCTGTACATATTGTTTATTTAATTTAAGACTTTCTCACTGACAAGCAATAATCATAAAGAGCTCTGTATGAATTTATCCTCCCATGGTTGCCTGGATAGTCCATAATGCATTGCAGCTTCAAGACACGTTGCATATTTACTGAAGAGCGCGTGACTCACTTTTTCTTGATAGGAACAAATCTCACTCTCCTGCCTTCACCACTGCTCTCTCCACCTACACACAAGTTCATTTCTGATCCGAAGGGATTGGTAGAAGTCATTCTGGGGAATGCAGGAAAGCATTAACTGGAGTACCAGACAGGTTGAGAGGGAGTGGGTAAAACAAACGAGTAAATTGCAACACTTAATCACAAAATAACTGCTGGATGCACTGAGCACTGCGGATTGATGGGATCTAAGAGCGAGAGAGTACCTGAGGGTGGAGTTTTCCTTTTAATTGTATAGTCGACATCCACTGACTCACAGCTCTGACACGGTGACAGTGGGTAATACAAGGGGCCTGCTGTCCAGCTGTCTGTGTTATGTATCTGTGTGTGGGAGGGCAGTGGCGGTATAGTGGCAGCGCAGCCTGGAAACTAACTGTACCTCTGAAAAATCAACAAGCTGTGACCAAGTCGCAGCAGAAGATTTGGGGCGGCGATACGCTGGTGCGAGACGGAAACAGTTCCGAGATGAATCATTTCCATTTTGCTTCACAAATCTTTTCATGTGAACCAGCAGAAAAGTTTGGAAAGTTACCCTCCGTGTCTAATCCATTACAGATTACTGATTGCCTGCTTTAAATGGTAATCAGTCACAGAATTCAGAAGGTAACTTTGAATATATTCTCCATTACAACCTACTGTATATGCCTCCCCAACATGCAGAGCATCCCTCAGAGACAACAATTATTCAGATCTATACATTTTAATAGGGCCGTGATATGCAGGAAACAAGTACCGTGTGCGCTCTCTGTCATTTGTTCTTGTGGCCTCAGAACTGTTTCTCATACTGTTTTCACGCTACATTGAACATTCTTTCAGCTCTGCTTGCTTACTGTTTTCCGGTCAGTCTTATGCCGTTATGTGAGTAGTCGTTAAAACAGCACTTTGTTAAAAAAAAATGCAAGGGTTAGGGTTAGGGTGTGTTGTTATGGGCACTGGTGAGAAGATGTCCGACCCGGGAAAAAAGGTCTTCATAGGTCGTATGTGCATGGCAGCTTATTATCGCCCATATTAACGTTTGTTTTTAGCTGACGACCTCTAGTGGCTGTAGTAATTATGACTGAAGCAGAGGTGTAGTAGTTTAAAGAGTGACGATGTACGTTTAGGGACGGGGTTTAGGGAGGTCGGGGTGGATGAATGGGTCAAGTGAGACCAGTGTCCCGTGTGAGTGTGAAAACAAAAGTCGTACATTTCTACGTTAGTACGTTACGATTTTAGTATGTTTGTAACTACGCAAGCACGTCACATACTGCTTCAAAAGCTACTAAGTAGCCTACTTATTTTCACCCAAACTATCATGCCAAACATAACTTGAGCTGGGAAATAGCTCTTCTTTCAGTGGAATTATATTATGATGTAATCTTACATAATGTGATAAATAATAACTAAAGATCTCGAGGGAACCTCATTTGAAGATTGCGATTTTGTTTTTACATCACACTCACCGCTCAGCTCAATGCGATTAACAAACTGGACTCCAACTGGTAATCAGTCACTCACTTCTCTAACCTTTAAGCTTCATTACCCAGAATGCAATAGTTCATACAGGAGAATAAGGTCCACTTTGTATCCAACTGTTGGTTAAATTGTGAGTAGTGTTTTCCAACAGCATTCATTAATTCAGCTTTATAGTTCAACACCTGCCGACACCCAAGAATTCTGCCTATGATAATATCCCAGTGTAGTTAAATCAAACTACTGTCCTAATCTAATTAATCTGTATTTATGTGAACACATGTAAACGTAATACATTTTTAACTGGAAATACGTATTTCTTTTGTATCTATTTTTTTAAGTACTTTTGTTTTGTCAAGTATTTAATTCACACAGGAGTACACAACAGAACTACCGGAAACAAATGCCATATTGTGATACACAACGTTATTTTAGATTGTGGCCCCATCATTATCACTCTCCTCTCGTTCTTTAGTTTGCTGCTACGTTGGACATGGTTTCAGCTCTCATTGCTTACTCTTTGCCAGCTCTGGCTGCTAGGCGATGCGGCAAAAAATAAACACTGAGAACCATCAGGCTTTATCAGTGTCACTTCAACACAGCATCATGTTTTATCTTCAAAGGTCAAATGTATTTTACTGGGTATTAGAGGCTTTCTCTGCTGTTTCAATTCATAATTTGTTTGTCCAAATGATCAAAGACGTCACTCCCAATACCTGCAGAGCTACACGTATTTCTGTATGCTCATCGAGAGGTAATGCAATTTGCGTGGCTTTTCATTCCCTTTCATGTGACAGCAGGAATATAATGCGGGGTCTTTTCTGAGCTTTTGCTGAATACCTGACGGCTTCCTTTCTGGATTCCTGAATATAAAGACTTATTTGCTGCTGCGTTTGTGTATTCCATAACTAAAAGCTTCAGTCAAAAATGTTAATACATTTCATTACTATAAACCTTTCATTATTGTGGACAAAAGCAGTTATTACTACAAAGCTTTGAGTGTCAACTAATGGCTTTGCCACATGTGTGTGTGTGTGTGCGCAGTGTGTGTGCATTAGTGTGCGAGTGTGCGTTCTACATGAGTAATATTGTAGTATAGATGAATTATTGGCAGCAATCCATGCACTGCTGTGCCACAAGGGTCTTTAATGTGTGTGTGAACCTGTGTGTGTGTGTGTGTGTGTGTGGTTTTTTTTGTGTGTGTGAGTGTGTGTGTGTGTAAAAACCCATAGCTTTTATAAACTGGCTGGCAGACAAAAAAAACAACCCTGAAGGTAAAGGAGACAAATCTAATCACATAACACAAGGGGGAAAGCAATCACACACACGCACGCACGCACGCACACACACACACACACACACGCACACACACACACACACACACACACACACACACACACACACACACATACACACACACACACACACAGAGTACACAGGCAGTCTTTCTTCTTCCCCCTCCTTTACACATACATGCATACTCACAGACCTGGATATATGACAACTGTGGAAAGTCTGGGAACTGGCTAGCTGTTCAAGAAAGTGTCTGTTCAGCGGACCGTTACCATAGTTCAGCAGGGTTTGGCCACCGCTCCTGTCCCTTTCCTTTGCTAAATGCACCAAGATAAATAAATACGCCTATGTATTTCAAAGTCATGTATTAAAATGTAAGTTATAGTTCAGGCCAAGCTGTCTTGGTTAAATGTAATGAAAAGCAACATGTTTATAATACACCCGCACTCTGGTCAGTACAGTTATTTCTACAACAGAGAAGAGAAACTCTGTAAGTGTAACAAACAGTCCTTTTAAAATTGATGCCCATGTGTCTTTGAAACTGGCTGTGCAATGGTGAAATGATTTAGTTTAGGATTTATGGGGCTTTGAGACATGAAACAAACTCTGTGAAACAAACTGCCATGACAATTTGATATAAAAGAAGACGAGCCACAACAAACCCACAGATACACAAACATGAAAAGTGAGGAAAGAAGTTCAACACAGCATAACTGAGTCACACTGTGCATCACAACACGTGGATTGGTTTAAGAAATCAATAAGTTGAAGCTGAAGTAAGGGATGTGTCAGAAACATATGGGAACGCTATGCAGTTTTAGATTTTGTAAGACTAAAGTAGAAAGAAATGTATATTTTCTCCATTTTTCTGTCTCTCTGATCACATATTTTCGAACATTACAAGCCACTGATGAGGACCAGCTTGCACAAATATGATGATAAGCCCAACATGACGTCTTGCACATTTTTTCATACCGAGGTAATTAGAAGGAGAAAAACCCACACACGAATACATAACCGTAACCATAACAAGGGTATCGGAACGGAATCTGGCTACTCAAAACACCATTTAGGTCGACGGAGGACGGAGAGAATCGCAAGAATATAAAATGGTACAAATGCAACTCGCCAAGCAAAGTCACGATAATGACAGAGGGAACAAAAAATAAGAAAACGTGTGAGTGAGCGAGACAAGATGGCGCATGAGATGATATTCAAAGAGACATAATTGCCGAAAACAACGACGAAAAGTACAATGATGGGTCAAAGAGATAAAAGAGAGGGTAAGAGTGCAGATGAGGATGAGAGAAATACAGAGAACGCCGAAGAGAGAGAGAGAATCATAGTTTCCATTTAGCGTTACATGAAAACAGTCTATTCATTAGAGCATCAAAACTAACACGCAATGTTATGACCACTTCAAAGAGTGGTATGAATATAAACAGACATACAGAGAGAGAGAGAGACGGGGGGGGGGGGGGATAACAAAGATGGTCTCTGTCTCTGCACTCAAAGCAGGAGCGTTCAGTATTTATATACGGCTCTGCTTATTTGTATACACACTGTCGAGTGGTCAAGGACATGCTCAGGTTTGAGGAGGCCACTGCAGCCGCTCTCACTATCAATCTATGTATAACAATGGTAATATTTATTGCAGACGGTGTATTCTGTCTGTATTCAATAAACATCTGAACTCGTTATTGTGTCTGTCTTCAAGAAGAGCGCAAAGTGCTCTGAATCTGAGACCGACGTTTGAAACGGCTCACATGATGTAAACGTGTCTGTAATCTCCAGAGTAAGGCATTCATGTGGCCCTGACCTCCACTGTTAGGGAGCCACTTCTCCAGGCACTTACTTCCTTCCTTTTTTTTCCTTTTCTTTTTTTTAATCAGCCCTCTCTTTCTCTACTTCACTTTCCTCTCCCTCTGGGCCCATCCTGCCCCACCAACATGTGATTAACCCCAAGAATGGAAAAGCTGCCCCCCTTACAGGTTTGTGTAAGAGTACATGGCCTCGGGATGTTTTGATGTGCAGATTGTCTAAACAGACATTTTCATGTAAACGAAGATGTATGGGCTGCATTTGTCGGTTTATTTATCAACCAAGCGCTCGCAGCTGTGCACTGATTTAACACACACACACACACACTGGGAGTTTGGGAGATCGGCCCACCGATTAACTTGCATGCTAAGTGATGAGAAAATGAGATTCTTTCATCGGATGAAAAATAAATCAATCATCGTACAAAATCAACTGTCCACACATCCTCGATGGTAATTACTTCATAAACTTCGACATCGTGTATGCGCGTCGCACTACTGTATCAGATGCTTTGGCAAGAAAACAGAGAAACACCATGAAAGCTGCCTGCATGCTGAGTCGGGAGCATCGACGCTGTGTGGTCGTCGCGTTCGAGCAAAACAATAATTGTCAATGTGATCGAACGAGTTAATTGATTTTTTTGAATTATGTAACTTGACAATCTTGTGTGTTTTTTTTTTACAGATACAAATCAGAAATAACGGAACAATAACTTAACATTTCCTCAAAGGAAATTAACTTCATGGTGGGTGTTTATTGACATAAATGCTTTTATCGCTGAGGCTGCAGGATTTGAGTTCAACTTGCATTCATTTTCCTCTTTGGTCGCCTCAGAGCAGCGCTACAAACTGTGAACACAAGTCGAGTTAGTCAACAGTTACGTATTTACACATCCAGCAAACAGGGTGCAACATTTATTTAGACTCTTGTTTATGCTTGTGAGTGTGAGTCTAACATTTACTCTATATTTAACTATTTCTTGGTCTCCGGTAAGTTACTTAGTGGTTTATTATGCCTAGTTACACGACTTTAGCCCTGATTTTCTGCTCAGTTTTTTTTTTTTAATGTGTGAACTGTCCAAAGATGCTTGTCGAAAGGCTCGCCGGTGTCCCAGTATAGTGGGGGGGGTCTTTCTGGGAGCTATGGACTCTCCTCGCCTGTAGCTTACCTGGGTGAGTTATGTATTGCATTAGGTTGTTGGATGTTTGCATGAATAAACATAACGCAGTGACTGATCTCCCGTGTTTTTGTGACAAAACGTAGTTTGGAGACCTCATCCCAGCAGCTTCATGATTACATCATGTATGAACAAATTCAGCAATCACAGCGATTCTGCTGGACATTAAAAACTGTTAACGCTGCAGACGAGGCTGATGTGTCCGAGCTCTTACAGTGGATTGAGTGAAAATAAGCACATAACAGTTAAAATGTAACATAAAACACAGTTTACATCAGTGAAGACAAAAGAAAAGTCAAGATGTGCATTCTTCAAAATGCCCAGAGATCAGATTGGACGTATTGTAAATACTGGTGAAAGTACACAAACACAGACAATAGCTCTTTATTTCATTCACTCTCTCACACACAAACACACACACACACACACACACACACACACACACACACACACACACACACACACACACACACACACACACACACACACACACACACACACACACACACACACATGCAGATGCAGATGCCCACCGCAGCCAGAAAAGAAATGCCCAACAACAAACAAAAAGAAAACACACAAATCCACTTAAACTGAAATTAAACATCTTATCATGCTCTACGCTCATTTCACTCCAGCACCCACATAAACATGAATGTATTCAGAAATATTTTCCCTCTGTTAAACATTGCAACGATTATCGGATTAAAGTATCGTTTCATCTTTTGTTTTGGTGGATCTGGACTCCCGATTTAAAATTCTAAACAGCTCGGATACAAGGATGCTTTGATGTCTGACGACTGTTTCACTTTGGTTGTCCTCCTCCTCTTCCCCTTTTCAGTTTGTCCTTGATTCTGTCTCTTTGCTGTCTCTTTATCCGTCTCGGTGTTGGTTCCGTGTCTTGAGGTGAGGTAAGCTTTGTTTTTGGTCGAGACATCTCTACCCAACAAGCTGCTGCTGTTTCTTGCAGACAGCTGGCATCCAGAAAAGTTGTTTTCAGCATTGATTTCCTAAAGGATGGTCTGCTTTCAGTGGTCTGCCTTTGGCGGGTCAGAGGTCAGGACGGACATTTCAGCCGGGAGATTCTTGATAAATATTTCTTTCTTCTTTTCCCTTCCTTCTCCACTTGTATATCTCTTTCCTCCTCTGCATGCTTCTCTGCCTTCGTTGTTTTCCTCTCACACATGTTGCGGTAGTAACACTAATTGACCATACTTAAACATCCCATAACCTAATCCTCGTCTCTATGACAACATAATTCAATTCCGCAGTCAGATTACTTAACAAATTCCTCCAAGAAAGAGGTATACATGCTCATAAACACTGCGATGCACACACACATCTGCTTAGTCACTTTTCCAGTTGGCATCTTTCTTCAATTGAAGTAAATAATAAGGAACACCAACGTAGAATCAACGTGTGTGTGTGTGTGTGTGTGTGGGTGGGTGTGTGGAACACCAGCGTTCATGGTTGATAGAGAAATGATGGAACTATTAAATTCATTAAAAGACAGATTCAGCAGTCGTGCTTTACTGGGATACAGATACAAACATACATACAGTCAGTACATATACACACACACACACACACACACACATGCTGACCTGTACTTGTTTTGTTTGGAATTCCAGGGAGGAAGTACATTGATATTAGGGTCTTTTCCGTCTGAAATGGCTCAGTTCCCTCCATGGAGTTATTCGTTTTTCATTTTATTATGTGTGAAGGATCTACTGTAAAGCTGGTGGGAAAGTGACTCATCAATGTGTGCGGTCTATGACTACTCTTGTGTGTTGAAGATGGCATGTCTAACATGGTAGGTCTCCCAAGAACAAGAACATTGAACCTCAGTTTTTAACCCGACGCGACGGAGATTTGTTTTTTAAGTGCTCCAAAAAGATGGATATTTGAACACCCTCTATGACAACTGGGTGAATCATGTGTTATGATCAAAAGTTCCAGAACAGCTACTGAATTCAAAGATGTGTACAATTCCTAATTTGTAGACGTAAATTCGCTAACAGGTGTTTCTGTTGGAATTACACTTTGTTTCATGTGCTATAGTATTAATACTGTACATGTGATATAGTATTAATACTGTACATGTGATATAGTAGTAATACTGTACATGTGATATAGTAGTAATACTGTACATGTGATATAGTATTAATTCTGTACTTGTGACATAGTATTAATTCTGTACTTGTGATATAGTATTAATACTGTACATGTGACATAGTATTAATACTGTACATGTGATATAGTATTAATTCTGTACATGTGATATAGTATTAATACTGTACATGTGACATAGTATTAATTCTGTACTTGTGATATAGTATTAATACTGTACATGTGACATAGTATTAATACTGTACATGTGATATAGTATTAATTCTGTACATGTGCTATAGTATTAATACTGTACATGTGATATAGTATTAATTCTGTACATGTGATATAGTATTAATTCTGTACTTGTGATATAGTATTAATACTGTACATGTGACATAGTATTAATTCTGTACATGTGATATAGTATTAATTCTGTACATGTGATATAGTATTAATTCTGTACTTGTGATATAGTATTAATTCTGTACATGTGATATGGTATTAATTCTGTACTTGTGATATAGTATTAATACTGTACATGTGACATAGTATTACTTCTGTACATGTGATATAGTATTAATACTGTACATGTGATATCGTATTAATTCTGTACATGTGATATAGTATTAATACTGTACATGTGCTATAGTATTAATTCTGTACTTGTGATATAGTATTAATTCTGTACATGTGATATAGTATTAATACTGTACATGTGATATCGTATTAATTCTGTACATGTGATATAGTATTAATACTGTACATGTGCTATAGTATTAATTCTGTACTTGTGATATAGTATTAATACTGTACATGTGATATAGTATTAATTCTGTACTTGTGATATAGTATTAATACTGTACATGTGATATAGTATTAATACTGTACATGTGATATAGTATTAATTCTGTACATGTGATATAGTATTAATACTGTACATGTGATATAGTATTAATTCTGTACATGTGATATAGTATTAATTCTGTACTTGTGATATAGTATTAATACTGTACATGTGATATAGTATTAATTCTGTACATGTGCTATAGTATTAATACTGTACATGTGATATAGTATTAATTCTGTACACGTGATATAGTATTAATACTGTACATGTGCTATAGTATTAATTCTGTACTTGTGATATAGTATTAATACTGTACATGTGATATAGTATTAATTCTGTACTTGTGATATAGTATTAATTCTGTACATGTGATATAGTATTAATTCTGTACTTGTGATATAGTATTAATACTGTACATGTGACATAGTATTAATACTGTACATGTGATATAGTATTAATTCTGTACATGTGATATAGTATTAATTCTGTACTTGTGATATAGTATTAATACTGTACATGTGACATAGTATTAATTCTGTACATGTGATATAGTATTAATTCTGTACATGTGATATAGTATTAATTCTGTACTTGTGATATAGTATTAATTCTGTACATGTGATATGGTATTAATTCTGTACTTGTGATATAGTATTAATACTGTACATGTGACATAGTATTACTTCTGTACATGTGATATAGTATTAATACTGTACATGTGATATCGTATTAATTCTGTACATGTGATATAGTATTAATACTGTACATGTGCTATAGTATTAATTCTGTACTTGTGATATAGTATTAATTCTGTACATGTGATATAGTATTAATACTGTACATGTGATATCGTATTAATTCTGTACATGTGATATAGTATTAATACTGTACATGTGCTATAGTATTAATTCTGTACTTGTGATATAGTATTAATACTGTACATGTGATATAGTATTAATTCTGTACTTGTGATATAGTATTAATACTGTACATGTGATATAGTATTAATACTGTACATGTGATATAGTATTAATTCTGTACATGTGATATAGTATTAATACTGTACATGTGATATAGTATTAATTCTGTACATGTGATATAGTATTAATTCTGTACTTGTGATATAGTATTAATACTGTACATGTGATATAGTATTAATTCTGTACATGTGCTATAGTATTAATACTGTACATGTGATATAGTATTAATTCTGTACACGTGATATAGTATTAATACTGTACATGTGCTATAGTATTAATTCTGTACTTGTGATATAGTATTAATACTGTACATGTGATATAGTATTAATTCTGTACTTGTGATATAGTATTAATTCTGTACATGTGATATAGTATTAATTCTGTACTTGTGATATAGTATTAATACTGTACATGTGCTATAGTATTAATACTGTACATGTGCTATACTATTAATTCTGTACATGTGATATAGTATTAATTCTGTACTTGTGATATAGTATTAATACTGTATAAGTCAGTGTATCCTTCTATTCTTCTTTTGCAATCATCTCGGTGACAACATATAGGTTGTTGTAAAAACGTTCAGCCCCCACTGTCAAGTGAACAATTATGTTCGTATACGTAACTCACCGCTCGCCACTCCTTCTGACAGAAACGACGCGCATGAACATGATAACTCGTACTCAATAATGACATGGAAGTGAAATGGCAACTCAAATTTAATTAGTTTGCCTGTTAGCAGTCACAGGTGGTAATGTACAAAGTTTAATCACATCAGCAGAGTGGCCACATCAAAAATGCCACACAAAGCACTGTCGGTAGCATACCAAGCTAAGAGGATTAATGGATTTAATCAGATCTCTGGTCTCATCCTACAAACAGCTGCCTTTTCTCCTCCATACCGGCTTCCAGCTTTGTCTCAAGTGGAAGACGCAACTTCCTGTACTTACTCAACTCTCGTTGAAAAAGGGCCATTTGAATGTAATGCAGCGAAAACAGAAGCTCAAAGATGAGTCCCCTCTCAAGAGAGGCGTGGATCCGTTTTTCTAATTCAGCTTTAAAAGTTCAGGCCCTGAAGTAGCAATAATGGTAGACTTTAGTAATGATTCATGAAGTAGTAATGATTCATTTCATACTCCCCAACACACACAGGCATTGTGTTTAGCCCTGATAAACCCCCCAGCACACGCACACAAGTGTTCATTCACACCAGAAACAGATTACAGAAAAGCATAATTAATGGGGCTCTTTGCCGCACCTTTAAATGCAGACACACACACACACACACGCACACACACACACACACACACACACACACACACACACACACACACACACACACACAGAGATATTAGTACATGCTGTTTGCTCTCTCTATGAGCACAGTGCCTGTCGCTGGTTATCATTCATGTCTACATTTCCTGTATGTAATTTGAGCGAGGGGCGTACTGCTGAAAGCCTGCTTGGAGCCCAGTGACCTGAAACTTGCTGAATGACAGACAGAGAGTGGAGCCGGTGAACACAATGACACAGAGACGTGAGATAAGCCGTCCCTGTTAAGAAGAATATCTGACTGCTAATCAGCGCCAGCCATCCCTATGTTTACCCAGGGGCTGTTTGCTGAGGGTCCAACCGCTTCATACGCAATGTGATGCTTCACATTCACACAGATCAGTGACTTCTGTTATTTTATAACTCATTACCCAGCTGCTCCACTAGAGGAGCTCAAACTCCTTTTCTAACCCAAACTGGAGCTCTATGGGTTTTGTCTTTTTTTTTAGTTTCTTGTAGTGCATTGTCTTGTCTTTACTCCTGATGTATGAGTCAGTCTCAGCCGCTCTCATCGGTCCTTGTAGTCAGGGACTGCTTTGGTAAATGCACTATACTCAACTGGAAATCTAAAGACCCACATGGTTTTCTTAGGAGAGAAAAGGAGAGTAATTATTGGACTTGATCAAGTGACTAGAACATGTCTAGTCAACTGTATGTGTACGTAAAGGCAGTTGGCAATAACAAATGTGGCCATTTATCTGTCAGGTTTTACATACGTCTGCCCCTTAGAGGCCAATTCAGCCTTCATTTATATAAAAGGTGTCTTCTTACTTGAGAAAGGACGTAATGTCAGAAATATTGTTTTCAGTTCCATCGCACACAATCATGTGTTGCAAAGATAAATGATATGAGTAAACAATGTGAATGCTTTAAACTCTTTCAATCCCTGAGAAAACTACAATGCTAAATGCTGCACAACGTTCACCAGCTAGTCGCTAACTTTGCCTGTCTGCCGTCTGTTGCTAAGTAGTTCCTGCACCGTGGGATTTTCAGGGCTTTTTTGCAAAAAAAAAAGAAGACTATTAGTGAAAATAAAAAGTAAAACCAAAACAATGACCTGAAAACTGCCAATACATGCCATGGAGCGAAGGCGAATGCAGATTTTCGTGGTAATTCTGACCAGGTTCATGACATGCGAGCGACCCTTACATTTGACCCAGTGTTAATATAAAAGCGTTGATAACAGCAGCTTTAAATTTCTCTCTGATAAACTTGTAAAATGTCCTGCCCTTGCAAACTCTCCAAAATATTATAAAGTTCTGCCAGCCGACAGCAACGCTTTACTCATAAGCATAGATTACTCATTCATACGTCGCCCTGCCTAGACTTTCCCAGCCGCTGTGGGGTTTTGACTTGTTGACCTTTCACATGCCTCATCAACGCAACAAGTCAACACCGGTTTCTTCGGTCTAATTGGACCGAGAGGCTCGCTAATGTCCCTTAATAGGACTAATATGCAAATGATCTCGTAATCACGCTTCACGCAGTTTGACGGCTGGTAGGTTCTGTAGAACGTCGGAAGTCTAATTAATTCTGTGCCCGAACCTCATTTGCATATTTTCGGAGCAAAAACTATTTGCATATTTTCCAGGCACCTCGCCCGAGTCCTGATGATGAGGGTTACGAGGAAGATGCAGGCTTGCATATTTGTTTACAATCATGACACACGCTTATTCATATTCACACACACACACACACACACACACACACACACACACACACACACACACACACACACACACACACACACACACACACACAGCAGTCTCGCAGCTTCTCATACGTAAGCACTTGGATAAACACACACATGCAACACATACATGCGTCTGTCTTCCTGTCTGTCTGAGCGTGTATGCGTTAGTGATTTCCTGATCAAATGTTGCCTTGGATCATGTATATTCATGATCAATCAGCACTGAGTGCGGTTAAGCATAGCCTATCAGATTCTACCCAAACACCCCTCGATTTGCATATTGTAATTGCTGCTGCAACAAGTGTGTTACTGACGCATCACCTGCCACACACACACACACACACACACACCTACACACACCTACACACACACACACACACACACACACACAGGTTGTATGACAGAGCTGCTTATCAGCTAAATTTTGACTTTTAGGATCTGTTGCTGTCCTTCTCTCTAACTATATTTTGCTTTGGTGAGTTATATCAGTAATTATTATGGCCACCTCCCCAATAGTCTGCTTGGAATTTAATTTAGGTATCGTCATGTGTGTGTGTGTGTGTGTCTCTCTCTCTTCCCGTGTAATTGCTGGTTAAGCCGTCTCAAAAGCAGGTGCAGTTTGTCTGAATGACTTCTCTGTTTTATAAGTAGCTAACTGCTTTAACCTGCCAACTTACGTGTGTGTGTGTGTGTGTGTGTGTATAATGTGGGTGACGTCAGTCATCATGTCTGAAAGCTCCCTTCCTGAAAACACACCTGAGAAAACACACGCTGCCATGCACATGTGTCGGCCCACTCACAGTCCCTCACAAACGTATCCATGCATTTTCTCTGACACAGATGCATGTGTACAAGCAAATAGCACGCAAACACTTTCTTTTGAAAACACAACACGCACGTTGTGTCGCTGACAGATGAAAACATGACGTCCCCCAAAAAGTCAACATTTCAGTCTGCGACCTGTTGGTGAAACTACACTGTTTAGAGAATTCAGGTTTGAAAGAGTGCACGAGTCCTTCAGAGTACTCATAAAGAAACCTATGCAACTTTTAAATGTATACAACACTATAATAACAACAGATGAAGTTAGACAAAGTTTGCATGCTATGAAATACAGTATTGTGTCTGTTTTAGAAGTAATTTAATGAACCTTCAAAGTAAATGAAATTTATTCCAGTAAAAATGTATGTGTTTTGGTTTGACAGTTTTTCAGAAATTCACTTGCAGATGTATATATATATGCCTTACTTTGTTATAATATTTATAGAAGAAAAATTCATGGGAATTCAAAATAAATGCTGTAAAGTAAAGCCAAAAATGTTGGCAAAACAAAAAAAGTTTGGAAACAAATTCTCCTAAATTTGATACACGTCAAGGAAAAGATGAGACCGATAAATGAAATGAAAATTAACTAAATAAAACAACAACTAGGTGTGTAAAGATGCTCTGTCCTGTGGACACTTGGACCTCCAGTCGATCTGTGCTTCCTCCAGACCGTGACACAGTGGACATAAGGGATTATGCACATTGACTTCTGGTTGCTGCCCAGTACAACCAGTTTGACCTGTTGGCCACAGTGCAGCCCCGCTGGAGCTGTCGGTCGTTTCATGCCATGCCCAGTGACACCTAAGTGGTTGTTAATAAGGTAGGGGCGCCTCTGCTGCCAGAGCTAATCTCAACACTGCCCTCCCTTGGTTCTTCAGCAATACACCGCCAAGTGTGAAGTCGAACGGACCAAGCGGTTGTCGAGAAAATGAAAGGACAGACACAGACGAAAACTCCCTCCATTTTAGCACGATTTTACAATTCTAGCAAATATAATATATAATATCATGACATGTCTTCATGTCATGATATAGAAGATACATTATTTAGTTTGAAGTAGAAGTCTACCACATTGCGTCTGTGGTTTTAATGAGTGCTCAAGTGCGCTCTAAGTAGGGTTGCTCTAGCTTAATGGGACTGTCACCTCAGCTTTGGTTATCTCTCTTTGCCGCGCTAATTAAACCAAAGTGTGCCACCAGGTCCACTTACAGGGGAAATCTGCCGCAAGGGTTTCTTTATGTCATCACATAGTAGGAGGATGCTGTGGAAAATGAGCCAAAGCTGTCAAAGATTCTCTCAGGGCTTAGTTTTGAGAATAAGAATCTTATTGTTTTCAGAAAAGTAATGCAGACTGACATCAAAGGAAGGGAGGGAAGACATACCATCATCATTCAGAAAGCATTGGGGTTTATGGGAAATGTGGTTTCAATTTTGAGAAACAATTACAATGCGACTGACATAGAGACTTCACCATGGTCTTGTGGTCCCTTCATTCTTTATTAATGAATAGATAATTGAATAATGAAATATCGGTCTGTATGCTAAGCTAAGCTAACTGGCTGCAGCTACAAATTTGCCACAAAGGCTTTGGGGCTCGTTCACCAATACTTTCCTTGGTGTCTTTGTAAATTTGTTCCTAAGTAAAGTTCCTAAGATGTGTGTATACCTGTGTTCTCATAATGATGAATACTGTCCTCGTAAATGGAAGGCGTGTGCCAGTTGATCCTAATCCGCATCAGTAAACACCTGCCCGTTGCCATTAAAGGGCATGAGACTGCAGGGCCGTGTGCACACATAACCTGAAACGTCTAAACCAAAGTCTGAAGGCGGTGGAGCGCAGGACTCCAAACATAAAAATAAAAAAATCTTTCAATATTTCTGAAGTGGAGGTACGTCTGCAAGAAGTGAACGCTAAATAGGCTGTCATATTTAGTTGTGTCAGTGGATATAAAATAACGCAAAAAAGGCGCATGGGATGCTAAATACGTTTTTAAAATGTTATCGACTCTAATTTGTATATATATTTAATTACTGTCCTGTGTATATTAAAATACAGTATAATACATACCGTACTGTATGTAAATATAGCTTACTGCAGTTCAAATTATAAGTCTGCTATAGCCTAAAACAGTATTGTGCTGTTTACAAATACAGTACCGTTAATATTTGAAAAAGGCTACTAAGCCACAGTGAGTACATTCTGTTCGTACTAAAGAACAAATCCCAAATCAGAAAACAGTGAATGTCAGAATCTTTGTGAAAACTGCATAAAAAGATGCGACGATCGGTGAATGAGAGTGGTTTCAATCTGCTCATCTAAATCTAGGTAATAAAGCAAAAAAGTACGACTATTATGGCTTTAGACGTGCCGTTTCAACAAAAACATGAAATGTATTGAGTAAAGGCCCTGTACTGAAAGAACGGAAAGAGAAAGCGAGAGAGAGACATGGACAGTGAACGCATAATAGAAACAAGAGCCGAGTCAGAAGAAAAGAAACAAAAAAACTTGTTGCCGGGGTTCCCTGCATTCCAGCCTGTCTCATTGTAAATTCCCTCATTTAAAAAATGGTGAAATTCATTTCTCACACAGATGGGAACAGGCAAGGCTGATTTCATTAAAATACCCCATCTGTTGGAGGGAGCGAGAGAGCGAAAGGGAGACAGAGAGGTGGAGAGAGGGAGAGAAAACAAACAAGGGAGAACCAAACAAAACAGTTTGCCTGTCCTGGAATAATTTGTTCCCCCTCCAGTGTGTTTTTGTGTGTGTGTGTGTGTGTGTGTGTGTGTGTGTGTGTGGTACTGATGGGAGCTGAATTTGAACAGACATGCTGCCATTTCTAGGGCCAGCTAAAGAGAGAGAGGGTGAGAAACAGAAATATGTGTAGGATGGAGTGGGTGGAAAAGCACAAGACAGAGGGAGACGGCTAGAGAGTCATAACTTTCCTATGCTTGTGGAAGGAAGGAAAAAAAGACAAACAAGAATGCAGATATCAGACTGTTCTGCAAAACTTTAGATATCATTCAATGGTAATCTCTTTTTTTTACGTCCAATGCCAACACTTTCAGGTGTCAGTTCTCACATTCTACAATATATGACGTGGTATAAATGTTAAAAACACGCGGTCAAGGCTTAGAAAGGATTGTGGTTTAAACAGAAGCTCTGGTGTCTGATGCACTTCACGTCCATTCACCACCCCGGCCTCCGCATCATCACTTGCATGGCACCGGCAATATTGAGTGGTGGAATGATCCAATATGGCGGTAATTCCCGGGACGCTGGGATGGTGGATGACACGAAGCCAGGATTTATCGTACCTGCTAACTGAGCTCGTCATAAACACAGGGTGAATATGAACACTATGTAAGAGGCTGGAGTCTTGTCATCACCGTAAGATGGTCAGGAAGTAGCTGCACCCAACCAAGAATGTTTATGCTTGTTTAGTTGTCTACAAGCAGAAACATATGTATGTAAGCACAGCGTAATCTTCAGGTTATTGGGAAACCACATCGATGATCCTGGTGAGCAGGAGGGGACAGAACAACAGTTAAACCAGCTGTGACACGAATGTCTTCCCCACTGCTCACCAGATGTTGACTACGATGCACAATTTTGTTTTCAGCTGATCGAAAAAGGATAAAGAAATTCGATTTTGCAGTTTTGCCTATTTTTATTTATTTTTTGACATTTCAGATGAAGATCTGTATCAGAATGCCTTGAAGATGCAAATGTAAATAGAATTTTCTAAATGATCTGACTTCGGGTGGCAATACTCTGTTATTGAATTAGTACGACGTGTAATTTAATAATGGTGAGCTGGATGGAGGAGGATGCGAAGGAATGAGAGAGATTGAGGGAGAGCTAGGGACTGTATTTTACATTTGATTGCAGATGCTTTGTTTCTTTGAAGCCTAGTCTCTTGTGTATGCATGTGTGTGTGTGTGTGGGGTTTGTGTGTGTGCACAGGCGAGCATGTGATTGATGTCCGGGTGGGAAAGAAGGGTGAGTTCAGATTGCTGTATAATTCATCTTGTATCCTTTTTATTGCATTTGACCAACAGAATTTCCCTACAGTGGTAATAAAGTGTATCCTCTAAAAGGCATAAACTGCCAAGGAGGACTAATGAGGGGAGGAAGACGAAGAGATGCGGACAGAAAAGCGTTATAAACAGCTTCTGCTTCTGAACCTTTGGCCCGGATCAGCCAGGCGTGTTGCATCTGGACGGGGGAATCTGGTATGGTAGGTAGAAGTCTAAAAGTTCAACAAAAACTGCAAGTTGCATCTCTTCCTGAGCTTCAGGGTGAATCGGTATGACCTCGTTTGCTTTTTCAGGCCCGGAGGAAGCGAGTTGTTGTCCCGTTTAATGCTTGTTTTCACTGACAGCAGTTCAGCTAAACTGTGTTTTCCAGGAGCAAATTGATATACGTACACTGCCACAAAACAACCGAAGAGGAGAGGAGGTTCTCTGGATGCCCGGACACACACACATGTAATGTAGGAGGAGTGGATTGTACTAATGTGTTCAAGTGCTGCATAGGGTTGTTTACTTATGTATTAAGCTTTGTAAGTAGTTTGCGCTGTATACTTATTAAGTCAGATCTACAGTGCAATGTCCCCACGGGGAGAAACTTGTGCATTTTCATTTATAACATAAAAATGCTGTAGCCTAACTATAGCCGCCTTGTTTTGAACATTTGAGATTTTGCAGAGGGCAGATAGCGTACTCGGGTACTTCAACACTTAGTTACTTACTACTACTATTAACTTGACTATTACTACTACTTAGTACTACTACTATTAACTTACTATTAACGTGCTAGCTGAGATTTAGTCACATCATCTGTTTCCAGAGTCCAAACATACGGGTGTAGTAATTCAGTAAACTTCTGGCTCCACTTTGTAATATTTGTCCAGGATTAACCACCATTAGTACACCAACGTTCTTAAACTCACACATATCTGGAAAGCTTTTGCATCATGGTGTGTGGGTGACTCACATGATATAAAGAAGCCTGTCTTTTTTTGCAATAAAATCAGCTCTGTCTTGTCGGCTTCCTCCTCATCTTTTCTGGCAGTCATAATACAGAACTTCCAAAACATATGAGGCAAGCACCCTTGAATACCTCACAAACATCTCAGAAGAAATGCACA
This sequence comes from Lycodopsis pacificus, assembly GCA_028022725.1. Lineage (NCBI taxonomy): Eukaryota > Metazoa > Chordata > Actinopteri > Perciformes > Zoarcidae > Lycodopsis > Lycodopsis pacificus. The sequence continues at coordinate 14,340,627 of CM051706.1, read as the reverse complement.
GAAAAGCACCCTCCTCTGTAACCTAAGCATTTGCCCTCACCTAGCAGTTTCAAGGTAGTGTGTTCCTCCCTCAACCCCTCATTAAAGGCAAATTTATTTGAGTTTTTGAAAGTTTGGAGGTGACATGTCTGCCTGGGAGATTTCAACCCATAACCCACGCACTTCACTGGAAACTTGAAAGTTCCTTTTTTTTCCCCGAGCAGAATCTTTTATGCACCTGAACTTGAATAAAACGTCGAAAAATAAGGTCCACAGGAAAAAAAATGGATATATTGAAGTTTTCATGAGCACAAATAGGTGGTAGGGACTGGTTTATAACAGTACCATAAGTGTGTGTGTGTGTGTGTGTGTGTGTGTGTATGTCTGTCATGATGTGCTGACGTCATCCCATTAAGGAGACACACTAACACACACACCAGCGGCCAGCCGCGCAGACCCAGTGATAATGCACACTGGGCATTTATCTTTACAGTGAATTATGGTACACTGCGGTCTCATTGACTCTGTGCACAAACGTGTGTGTGTCTCCAATACACAAGTGTTGAATTATGGCCCACAATCTGCGGTGTGTGTGTGCGTGCCTGTGCACCAGTTTGTGCTGAATTGAATTATGGCGTTGCGCTATCTCATTGACTTCAACTTAGTCCCATTCATCACAACTTAACCATGGAAATAGACTTTATGGACAAAATGCTGTTTTAGCACTGTGAGCGTGAGCCTGTGTGCATAAACAGGTCTTTGTGTGCGTGGCCATGGAAATACGCCGAGTGAACATTACCTCATGGGTGTGTGTGTGTGTCACAGAGAGAGAAGGTATCAGTGAGCAGAAGACGTGCACGTGTGTGCGATTAAAATAGTATCGCTGTTTTGACGTTTTTTCTGATTCATTCTACCTGCATCAAGAAATGATTTTTCCAGCAGTGATGCAATTGCAGGTCCGAAACCTGAAAGCGAACACACACACACACACACACACACACACACACACACACACACACACACACACACACACACACACACACACCTCAAAAAAAGTTAGTTCACATCATTCAGAGAACACACAAAAGAAGGATGAATAACGCAAAATATGTGTAGGTGTTTCTGCACTCCTACACATTCATACAGTATGTACAATCCATTCTCACTGACCTTTTCCTGTAATAATAGATGCTATTTCTGTATATGCGTGTGTGTGTGTGTGTGTGTGTGTGTGTGTGTGTGTGTGTGTGTGTGTGTGTGTGTGTGTGTGCGTGTGTGTGTGTGTGTGTGTGTAAAGGTCAGTACAAAGTAAAAGTCCATGTGAGGCTTCGAGACAGGCAGGCAGCAGAATTCATGTTTCCTGCGGTATAACAAGCTTACAGTTCTAAACTCTTCCGGGCCGGAGCTGAACATTTAGTGTCCTGCAAAGAATTTAACAGCAGTAATCATTTCTGCACCCCTTTAATAATATGCTCAAGTGTGTTAGGAGAGATGACGGGGCATAGCTCGAGGAGGAGACAACTCAAGAAACCAGCATCTTTTTCACTCTTAACTGTATTTTCCTTTGACATGTCAGCTGATGTTTACCACGATTACCTCTTTCCTCTTTTTAGTGGTGTGAAGACCTAGCAGTATGGGTTTGAATGGCACAGATACTGAGTTTTATTTAGATTTTTCCTCCACACACACTGTGTGGTGCTGAGTTTACCTCCACAGTGACAGCTCAATAACAGCAGTTGTCTCTTAGGTTTATGCTCGGCAGTACAGTCACATTGCATTCTCTCTCCGAGTCTCTGCTTTTAAAGATCGAGCCGTCTCTCTCATAGAATCATCAACCAAAGCTTTTTCTGCTCTGTCCGTCTCCTGCGGTATTATATCCTGTAAACTCCCCCTTGCCCAGCTGCATGACTGCCACTGAGGAGTTTTTATTTGTCCCGCTGAAGCTTAAGTGTCGGTCGATGCCCTTACATCTCCATCCAATCTCTTTTTTTCCCCCCGGTGTTTATCAAGGCTGTTAAAACTTTTCATCCCTCTTCTTCAACCTTTGAATATCTCTTCTGCAGGGATCAGGAGTATTTCTTGCCAGTTTCTCACCAAGTTTGACCGGGGTAAGGTTGAAGGGTACAGATCACATTATTTTCACATAGAACCGTGAAATACATATCAATAATGGTAGAGATACTACAACTTTTACTACTTGAATTTAGCACGAATACAGAATAAAGGTAAATAACAGCAATAGGGACATGATTGGCCATACTTTGATGCGATATGATGATGTGTGATAAAACTAAAGCTTTGGAAAGCAGAACACGATCGGATGAAAAACAGTTATTGAACAGGTTAGTTAGTTAATTATCATACTCGTGTGCGTGCAATGGTGAACGTCAGTAATGATTGCGCTTGCTCTCTCAAGCCGTTTCGACTTCTGCATGAATGAAAGTGCGTATGTACACATTAATTTGTGCCACAGAAGAGATGGTGCACAGCTTGGTGAGGCGACCACGCTGAGTCCTTGAGTTGCAGGATGTCAAAAGCAAGACTTGTAGTAGCCTTTACTTGATATACTGTTGCTTTTCTAAATTTAGAAAAATAAATTGTCTGTATTCTTCAAACCGAAGAGACTACAATGGTTCGTCGAGAATCTGCCTGTGGATGAGCCTTACATATGTGGAGAATTATGTTGTCAAAGTGCACTTTGCCACAAATATTAAAAATGAATATGTTAACAGTTTCATCATTGTCTTGTTATTTTTAGTTCATGCCATGCACTTTGAAATGCATCCATGTGTCCCAAAGATGTAACGTTTGATGGCCAATGGGGCGTTTTGAGGACATTCTTTGGCTCAAAATGTGCAATTTGCAGCATGTGACACTTTGCACCCCAACACACTGAACACACATACTGTACACTGAAAGGAATAGGACGAAGACGCACACACACGCACACACACACGCACACACACCCACCTCTGGCCATGTACTCCAAAATATGCTGAGCCAATGAACTAAGCCAACCGCTATTTATAATTATAGATTTACTGGTGTGTGTGTGTGTGTGTGTGTTGGGACCCTGACTATTGTCTGGCTTTTTCTTTTGACTTCCCCTGACCTCAATTTACCTGTTGCCCGCCTCCAAAAGCAGCACCACCTTACACACACACACACACACACAGAAACTTTCTCTCACACACACTTTTCGTTCACTCTGTCTCTGTGTGTGTGTGTGTGTTGTTGGAGTTGCTTAGTTTATTGTATGACTGACTGTCTGCACAACGGTACACACACTGTACAGTGCTGCATTTATCGCTGACTCTCTCTCTCCATGTCTCCCTGCATGTCTCTCTGCCTCATTCTCCGAAGGCTGTCAGGTCGCATATGCCTCCTGATGCAACTGATCTGTGCGTGTATGTGCTTGTCTGTGGGCGCGGTGACCTCTATGCCAGCTTAAAGTGGGCCCTCTGTTTAGGGTGGTGATGGCCCGATTTGTCTTCCACTTGTCAACTTCAGCGTCCCTGGAGACATCGAGAGAGAGAGAGAGAGGGAGGGAGGGAGGGAGGGGGAGAAGGGGAGGGAATAAGGGTTTGAGACTAAAATCAGTGGACGTGTTTATAAAAGTATGGCTGCTGAAGAACATTTTGCCGTTTGCAAATGCAAGATGTTAACAGATATCCGGTCTGTTTACTTGAGCTGTCAGCATCTTGTGGAATCTGGCGTAAAAATCGCCAGAGAGATGGATTATCTGTATTGTAATATCATACACTAAAATCAAGGTGAATTACGTTGGCTGTCAGTGAAAGATGATGGGGAGCAATAGTTAGATGTGAGAGTGTGACAGCTGACAGCAGCCAGAGTGAAAATCTTCATGTTGGTATCTGGGAGCCATCAGTGCTCATTGCTCATACGAGAGTTTCTCTTGAGAAACACTTCATGCAATTATCTGTCCATCTCTTTGTTAGCACATTCTAACAAATCATTCAAACTAATTGTGTGATTTTCTGCGACACTGTCACTGACTGGAGATCAGTAAGATTCATATTTATCTTTCATATATTTTATGACCTACTTTTCAGATATTATTAAATCCATGATGATCAGTTTACATGTTTATAAGTTTTACAAGGTCACTTTTTAAACTATTCTACTGTGATTAAAGGCTTTTACAATTCAATATCTCAATAAATATCAATGTTATTAATGCATCAATTCATCTAATTTCATCATAACATGTAGGCCTGGACTACATGAAAGAGCAGTTATCGTTGACTGTATCCAATGTTGTGTTGGTCATACTATAGATCGAGTTATCGTTGTGTATAGTGAATAATACAGAACATAAGGTACTTCCATTCTAAATTGCAATATTGGTCAAATTATCTCCCCACAAAGTTCAGCCCTACTTTATATTACTGCTGACCATTGTTCAATGCAAGACAGCATTTCTCTTTAGTTTCTTCTCAGGCTGCCATTAGTTTCCAATAATTCTGAGCTGGTACAAAGATCAAATAGCAGACTCTTGAAACTCTGAATATGAAACACTACAACTACAATGCATTGCAATGTTTTGCTAAAATAGTATTACTTATTTGTAGTAAATAGGTCCAGCATCACAGGAGTGGTCCTGAGGAACAGCAAGTAGGGCAACTATTACTCAAAGTGTTACGGTTCAAACTGTCTAAAGTGAAAGCAGAGACTGGCCATATATCACCCTGGTACCAAACTGCTTCTGCTGCCAAGTTTTGTCACCATCTGGTACCAAACGCCAGGGGTGTGTTCTTTGTCTCACTTCTGCCCAGCCTTTGAAGCCTGCTGTTGTTTAGTATCTGTGTGCGGCATGTGTGTGTCTTTGTGTGTGTGGTTTGTAGAGCGCAAGAGTGATTGTGTTTCCATTGTTTAGGTGTCAACAACTCATGGTGGGCTACTTATTTGCATATTGTTAATTTCCCCCTCTCACTGTGCATGGTTGTGCATCTCTGCATGTGTCTACCTGATTAGTGTCCACATCCTTGTGTGTGTGTGTGTGTGTGTGTGTGTTTGTGTGTGTCCTGCCAAGTCGAGAGGTCCCTGCACATTGACACTCGATCTGACAGGCCTGCTGACACGCTAGCATTTAGCCATGCGCGTGTGTGTGCGTGCGTGTGTGTGCGTGTGTGTGTGTATGAGTGACAAGGTGTGACACACTAGCATTTGTCTCGTAAATGCCAGAACAGAGAAGTGACACCAAAGGGCAGAGAGACAGCGAGAGAAACAGAGAGAGAGAGAAATGTAGCCATGGAGATGTAGGTAAAAATACACAGATGGAGGGAAATGGGTTCGCCATGATCTCACATTTAATTGGTAGTTAGCCAGCGTTTTTTGATATTTTTAAAAACCAGAGAAACCTGCACACTGCTAATCTCTATTTAAACTGTGACAGCCACACGCCTGCCAAGGTGTTTGCCACTTTTCCTTTGGAATGTCACAAATCCCTTTCTCACGTCACAGTGCAGACGCACTGCAACACATCTCCAACAAGTCTGTTAGGTAGAAATCTTACTTCGTAACTCGGGTAAAACAATCCTGCCAGTGCGCTGGGAGTTAATTTCAATGTTTCCAAAACAAATATTTGTAAAGATTGCTGGTCCTGATGTTCTTGCTCTCAGCAGCCAAGGAGCTCTCCGAGGTGCTCGTCTACACCTGCGGTAACTTCCAGCCAATGACTACTGAATTGTGCAGAAGGCTAATGTAACGTATAGCTCATTTTTGTTTCATAGCCTGATCCACTGGTTCAAGCATACCACATCAGATAGATATAAAATGCGCAGGGCCTCTGGTCGGCTATTTGCATATGAGCTTTCTTGATGCACATCAGTGGTGCCGAGTGGCAGTCTCATGTTGTCAAAATGAGCTTTCAGCAAACCTGCAAGTGTTCAAAAGCAATCAAGATATTCCAGTTTCTATTCAGGGACCTGGGATTGTATTGCTGACGGGATTCGTGAACTTTATATGATGCTGTTTGTGTGAGTCCGTGGTCAAGCACTGGGGTTATACATGTTCGGCTAACTTTACTGTAGGTTTAATTGATTCATTTTCACTGAACATGGAGAATAGTCAAAACATATTGATTGAAAACTGAAATAGTACAACACACTGTAGCTTTTGAGAAACATCACTGAATGTGAAGTCACAGTTCGACAGATCTCTCCAAACTTTGACTCCCTCTTTGAAATACAAACAAGTTCAGGAGCCCTTTGAACCTTTCACTTGCTGCTCTGTCAATAATGCATGTTGGTGTTGAACTGACTCGACCAGTGCAGAAGTCATTTTAAGGAAGAGCCTCTCAGATCTCAGCCTCGGAGCTGTGATGAATAAATGTAGTCACTCTGCCCGGCATCGACTCATTAAAGCATATTAATTCTCCTGTCGTGCGGGGACCCAGACTGTGTAAATGCAGTCTCTCACCCTGGGACACAGTCTCATTAAAATATAATGGCACTTGTGTCATGTAGGGACTCAGCAGACGCTTCCCATGACCCGCGCTGAGCTCGGATTATAAGCGAGAAATGTTTCTACCTGTAATGAAAATGTGTTTGAGTTCAACAAGAAGGAAATCTGATACTGTTTGTGATATTCTTTTATTTTTTGGACTATTTGAATGGTAATTTGAGACTGTGGAAAGTCCTTTTTGAAGCATGAAATGCATCTCGTGGGGAGAAGAATGTTGTTGTTAATTTTGATCTGTGTCTGGCTATAGTTCTTTATGGTTATGGTTTAATATTTTTCTCTCACCTTCTGTGTCATATTGTTTTATAGTAAGCTCTTCAATCATCATCAAATACTAAATGATTTAATGATCTTCATAATGACTTCAGCTGATACAACACAGAGGGGCTAGTCTCTTCCATTAAGGATAAAACGATCTATGCAAATGCTCTGGTGCAAAAGAAGTGAAATGGTTGCTCGTGGTTAAAGTGCAGCGCAGAAATACTATTTGAAAATTTGAAGTGTAGGTCACCTATTAGCCTAAATTTCACTTTTAAGCATATATGTAAATTCATTTAAATTAAATTCATTTTGGTATAGCCCAAAATCACAACTTCTAAATTTGCCTCAGAGGGCTTTACAATCTGTACACATACTCCTGTCCTGGAACCCTCAGGAACAACTCCCCCAAAAACAACCCTTTAACGGGGAGAAAAGAGGGAGAGACTTGTGGGAGAGTAACAGAGGAGGGAAGCTCTCTTTTCTCTCTGTGTGTGTGTGTGTGTGCGTGCGTGTGTGTGTAGTGTGTATGCGTTAGTCCATGTGTGCATGCTGCTGATGTTCATCCCATCGTTAGGCCAAAAGTGTGTGTGTGTGTGTGTGTGTGTCTGCGTGTGTGTGTTTGTCCATGTGTGCATGCCGCTGCTTTTCATCCCATCGGCCAAAAGTGTCTGTGTGTGTGTGTGTGTGTGTGTGTGTGTATGCGTTAGTCCATGTGTGCATGCTGCTGATGTTCATCCCATCGTTAGGCCAAAAGTGTGTGTCTGTGTGTGTGTGTGTGTGTGTGTGTGTGTTTGTCCATATGTGCATGCTGCTGCTTTTCATCCCATCGGCCAAAAGTGTCTGTGTGTGTGTGTGTGTGTGTGTGTGTGTCATTGTTTTAAGGAAACATGGGACAAAAATGACAAATGTTTTTTCAAACTCACAGTGACAGGCTATAGCAATGTGCTGTGTGCATTTATGTGTCTCGAGAGCCAAGCTGAGAAGAAGAGTTCACTGTACAATATGCGTGTTGTACTGTACAGCCACAGTCCTCTATGTTCCTTCCCTAAAGGGTCGTGCTTAATCCCCACAGCCCACAGCTGTGTGTCCAGTTATCTGAAGCCCAGGGAACCTGCAATATACCGAAAACCAATTTGAGCAACTTTGGAATGAACTTTTTTGATAAACTTTTCTTCTTCTTCATTTCTAGCTCTGGCATGTCAGATGTACGCAAAAAGCCCATCGGGCAATTATTCTCCCTCTGAGAAGCATTATGAGACTGAGCTCGGAATTAAATCGTTATCATTTATTAGTGAGAAGATCACTGCTCCTCCCATGTTCTTTCATTCTATTTCTAGATTCACAGTGCAAATGTAGGAACTATGGATTAAAATTATTCTTCTGAGAATTACCGCCTTAGTCATTGAGGGAGCTCGGAATTTTCAGTTTTTACCAATTTTAAACAAAGAAATATGCTCCTTTTTTAAAGAAGTGATTTTCACCCTGACGTTTTGTCCATGCACATTGAAAAGATGCTTACAGTTTACAGCATACGATGTTCCTCTTTACGTGAGGACTGGACAGATTCTGTTCCCAGTTATGGAAAAGGAAAAGACAGAAAATGTGAGAATTTCTGCAGTCTCAACCTCTAAAAACCTCAGATTACTATAGTCAGATAGATAATATAGAAAACAACTATCAATATTTAAAGGATATCATTTTTGGTTCCAACCAAAGAATCATTGAGGTAAAAGTTCAGTCCAATCTCTAATGGAATCATGATTCATAATAGCCGTGATGGGCCCTCGTAGCAATGCATCATGGGGAATAGTCCCTTCACTTTCTCAGTTTCCTGAGTGTCAATGTGTATGTAGAGAATACTCCAGTGTGTGTGTGTGTGTGTATCAATGAGTTTGTGTTTGTGTAATTGTGTATTTGTATGTGTGCATCTAGAAAGCGATGTAATGCAGTACGTCAATTTGTGACAAATGTTTCATACAGTTGAATCCCTCAAACTTCAGATTTCATAAGAGGCCCGAGAGCCACATGCACACACACACACACACACACACACACACACACACACACACACACACACACACACACACACACACACACACACACACACACAAGAAGAAAAAGAGAGGAAGAGTCCTTATCTTCAAACAATGTGGCTTCCACTCCTCGGAGATTCTTGTGGCGAACGTGCGTGTGTGTGTGTGTGTAAGTGTGTGTGTAAGTGCGTGAGGTTGTGCATATGAATTCAATGTTAGACAATGAAGTCTTGTGTGTGTGCGTGCTTGTTTTCTGATGTGGTTTTGTTCAACAGGAAAACAAGCCTTTAAGTTTTACAGAGAAAATCCTCAAATCCCCAAATGGATTGATAATTACAAACAGGACAAGACTGATATTTGCGACTGTGAGTGTGTGTGTGTGTGTGTGTGTGTGTGTGTGTGTGTGTGTGTCATGGGGCTGTAGCCAAACATGTTTTATGAGTTTCTTAGGAAAAATAATTATAAATTCCTGCCACCGCTCAAATAGAAGACAAAGACAGAGATACAGAGACAGTCTGAGATTTACATCGTGAGATGAGGAGAAACAATAGAAACAACCAGAGATGGAAAGAGAGGCACCAAGATGGCAGACACAGGGTCTCAAAGCTATTTTCATAGAAAGTAAAAAGCATGAATAATATGAAATAGCTCTTTGCTGCCCGATGCCAAGCCAGGATGGTTTCATTTATTGCCATTACAAAGTTTCTCAGCTGTACCAAAAGCTCCTGCCTTGGCAATAAAGACGATTCTTAAGGTTTCAATCTTAATATGAGCCAAAAATCTATTACCGGTAATTGTAATCGTAAAGAGCTTTTTTTTCATGTGTGCATAATCTGTTTCCTTTCTCAATTTTCTGTAATGTTTTGATTTAAATGTGCGAAACTGCAGCACATTCAAAACGGCTTAGGGAGTATTGTTGATTTTTGACAGTCATGCCAAGAAAGCATCTTTGACGAGAAAATGAAGACACCGCCAGAGAGAGAGACAGCGGCAGCAGAGAAGAAGAGAAAGAGGGAGTAAGTAGAGGAGGAGAGAGAGAGAGAGAGAGAGAAGACAGGATTGTTTAGAAGAGACATTTTGATGAATGAGCGGAGTTTTGGGGCCGGTGGCAGTACAACTAAGCCAGAAAATTATAGACTTCTAAACAACTTCACACAGAGAGAGATACCTTGAATTCAGCAGAATACTATTGCACAGACGAGAAGAGAGCAGAACACAATAGAATATAGACGAACAGGACGGAATAAAATAAAACACTGTACAATAGGATTGAAGTTGAAGAAAAACTGAATTTATTATCAAAAATAAATGTGAAGTATTTGACTTTGGAGCAGACTGGTGAATATGCCTGAATAGATGCACACTAATATATTGAATAAAAAAAAAAAGGTTTTGTCTGTTACGTGATTTAGGTGACATTAAAGAAGTCAATTTCAGGGAAAGACAAATAGTTCCTTTAAAAAGAATGTATATGTAACCCTAACCCTAACATGCATAAACATATGCAAATGAAATAGTGTCCATTCTATGTTATATCAACTTTTGTGTGTGTGTGTTTAATCTTAATAAACTGGAGGATTTGCATCATCATGTTCTGCCTTTCTGCCACTGGAGGCAGCAACGACCCACACACAGCCACTCCTTCCCTTTTGCTCCCCCCCCCCTCTCTCTCACTCACACACACACACACACACACACACACACACACACACACACACACACACACACACACACACACACACCTACACACACACAATCATCCGTCAAGTGTGTGAAAGATCCTTAAGGCCTCAACATTACTCTTGTTTGGTGTGATAGAGTGCTGGACAACTCTGTCTCTTCCTCTGTTTAATTCTTTCGTTCTCTCGCCGTCTGTCTCTCTTTTATTCTCGTCTCTCTGTCTCCTTAATCTTGCTTCCTCACGTACTCTCACCCTAAATCTCTGTGGTGCCCCCGTCTTACTCACTCCATACCTCTCCATCGGTCTTCACTGCCTTGCCCACTCTCTCTTCTCTTTTTCATTTAATCCTCTTACTGCTTCACACACACATGCACACACAATGGCATGTGCATCCACCATAGAAGGTTGTAGTCATCAATCATGACGATTATGATGCGTATCGTCGCAGTAACATCAATGAAGCTTTTGAGGAACGGTGACATCATCCATCTACAGTATACCTCACCGCTAATATGGTCTTCATTTGGTGTTCTTGAAGTGGGGAGAGAGGGAGACAGACAGAGAAAGAGACAGCAGCTCCGTTCGGATGGGATTAGTTTCCTGCACGACGTCTGAGATATAATTACTAACAAAGGGCGACGCTGCTTTCATGTACCCATTGAGATGTGATTAGGACCACTGTGGTTTCCAACCAAAACAAACCGAAAACTTGTAATACTTAAAGTTTCTGACATGACGTAAAGGTGAAGATCCGTCTGAGGCTCCTCGCGGTGACAGTGACTCTCCATCACATGTTTCATCTTTTAATGGGCTCCCTGCAGGCAGTGCAACTCGTCGGCAAACATTTATTCAGGATGCACATTTAAGTTGGTTGTGTAATTTCTATGACGTACAACAAACGGTTGGATCATTTCTTATAGTTGTGTTTTCTCCAGACACCCTCAAAGGCAAGTGAGGAAAGAAAATGATGCTTATCCATTTCAAAGTCTGCACTGAATTGTTTTCTCTCGTTTGTTTCTGACTTAAAACAGGTGGAGCCAGGATCATTTTTCTAAGGTAATTCTTTTTTAATGTGTGAAGTGAGGTGAAAAATAAAGTTTTGGCATGTGTTTTCTTTTTTCGGTGTGTGGTCAGAAAGTGTTTGTTGTTATAATACTCATTTGAATGCTTTTACTCCTAATTAGAATGTGTTGTAGTGGCGCACTTCAGCCTCCTGTGGCCGTAATGAGTATTACAAAAACAGACAGAATAATTTATCCTGATTAAACAATCACAATGTTTATGTTTTTTTTGTTCACCTGTTAAGATTAAGTAATAAACACAGGAGAGAAGTTTGGATCACCATCATTTCTTTTCCTACTCAACTCTCAGGCTTGTGTAGTTTTCAGAGAATACCTACAATATAAAGCTTAATTAGTTGATTAATGGAATAGTCAACAGACAATTCCAAGGCAGCTATTTTGAGTAATTGTAAAGGTAATTTTTTAAGCGTAATGCCAAACACCATCTAGTTCCAGACTTTCAAATATGAGGTTTTGTTTCTTTTACCGAGAGAGAGCATGAAAAACACATACATGGTTGTATTAATTGCAGATGCATTCAGGGCTATTAACCAACCACCAAATATATCTTGAAGAAACTAGGGACAACTAAAACTAGGCCAGAAAAAGTAAAAAAGAAATACAAAATAAACCTAAACCCAACAATTTTGAGACACTTGTACCACTAAAGTTACTTTTTTTGAAGACGAGCAAAACCAAGATGGAGCTCGTACAACAAGAGACAAAAAGACGAGTAGATTCTGAAATAATTGAGAGAAAAAGAGACACAGAGCGAGACAGTGTTGAGTGGGAAAGCAGGAGAACGAGAGACGGACAGAAGAGGAGGTGGGGAGAAAGTAAGACGGAGATACTCTCTGTTGACTTGTGATGGATGCTACAGCAGTGCACCCTGGGATTGATTTGATGGCTGTCTGTCAACGAGCCAACTAGCGAGAGGAAACAGGTAGCAGCGGAGTGATGATTGATGACCATGGTAACGGCCGGTGGTAATGATCAGTAAGTGTTTGGGTAGCGGTGCTGCTCTCACCCGACTTCAGGAAATATGGTTTCATCTGCCTGAGCTCGCTGTTTGTGTCATCGCTGTCTTTTCCTTTGCGACTGCAGAGTTCATTTTCGGGACCATTCATTGGCATTTGGGGAGAAATAAAACGTTACGACCATCATTCTGTACGTCGTAAATTGTTCTGTGAAAGTGTCATCCTTTTTTTTTGGTCAAGGACTTTAGCTTGTTGTAGTCAGTGTAGTTTTGCATCTATCTCCCGCTGTTGAGACTTTTTAAAAGCATCTTTTTTTTATCATATTTGACGCGTTCAATTGTTTGAGTAGTTTCCATGCTGCTTTTTTTCCTTTCACTGCGTAAAACTATATTGAGTTGAAACGCAGATATCATAAAACAGTCAACTTAAATTTCAGCCTGCACATTTTTGTTTAAAAACGCTGCTCACTGGCCGCCGAACCCTGGAAGTAGTTCAGTAGTTTTTGATCCCCCGCTCCTCAGGACTCAGGGGCCCTGCTGGTTTTCATTCCAATCAATGAATACAGAGATGAGTCACATGTGGGACAGCAGGTGAATGCGGTTAGCCAGGTGGTTTGATAGAAACCCGACAGTGCTCTGGACCTGGAGGAGCGGGACTGAAGAGCCATGAATTAATTCATAAAAACTATGTTTGGTTACTTTGATCTATTTCACACCTGCAGAGCTGAGCTTGACCCCAAACCTGCTCAGAGAATATCCACTCTTTGGCCTCAAGGGGCCTCTTGCATGATGCAGACATCCGCAGTGTACGCATAAGAGCCCCAGATTATTATTTATACAAAGAAAAATAATTAAAAACATCACCAGTCGTAGTAATCTTAAATCTGTGCTTTTCTATGTCATCTTTCGAATTCAGGAAGTGTATTTTGTACAGATCCAAACACTGGAATGACCTTTGACCCTTAAAAAAACATTTCCAGCAAATATAAGCTGGGTGCTGTTTGTGTTTTGAACTGATCAAATGGAACCGCTGACTTCGATGTCGTCTCCACGCCGTATCCTATTTGTGTGTTTGTATATGGCTGGAAGCCCGCTGGAGATCTGAGTTACAGCTTGTATAGGGAAAGAGAATTGAAGCCATTTAAAATGGAGACAGAATATTGACAATATGTAAAACCGCACAGAGGACGACATCTTTTTACGGTAAAGTAGAGCATTAAAAGACTCAAAATGGATCGACTGCAGGCTCTCTGGGCCTCTCTCCGCAGTCTGTAAATGAACTTATTTTTTCTTCTTTGTTTTTGTCTTTTTCTCAGGTGCCAATGTAAATCTTTTTCTATCTCTGTGTCTCTCTTTTATGTCTGATCTTATCTGAACCTACATCAGGCTCTCCTCTCTTTATTTACAGCATTTATGGTAATGATTATGGATTTCCTGCTGGCGATGAGATTTCCCTGCTAACTTTTCTGGCTGTTTCAGCACAAACAAAAACAAATGCTTGGGGTTTGGAGTGACATTCTAGATGAAAGTGAGTTGTAAATGGAAGGCTGCATAAACACACTGCACACAACTTACATTTTTTTACAATTATTATTCTGGAAAGTATGAAAAGGCACACATTATGACACTGTGGAAAAAATAGCAGCAGTATTGAGACAACATGAAATATGAGCAGTGAAAGTGCCGATTATGATGAAAGTACAACAAATGAAGTAAATTATGATGTGAAGTAATGCAAAATGGAAATACTATAGAAAAGAGAAAAAATTAAATTACAACAAGCTAAAGTTCTGATATTTTTCATGCAAAGGTAAAACTAAGAACGTAAAAAGCATACATTATTTTTAAGTTATTATTAACGTTAAGTTCTCTTTATTTCATCAAGGAGGTCAAAGATCATCCACACGGCAGCAGTGAGCCCTCGATAGGAAGCAGAGAAACAGGTAGATGGTGGCAGAGAAAGTTTCCCCTGGATTTAACACACAGTGAAGGGAATCATGTGTCTGGGAATAAAATAACTGTGTGTGTGTGTGTGTGTGTGTGTGTGTGTGTGTGTGTGTGTGTGTGTGTGTGTGTGTGTGTGTGTGTGTGTGTGTGTGTGTGTGTGTTTAAGAAAGCGAGCTGGCATGCTACCTTGTCTACTGCACCGACCCGCCCATCAAGGAGAGCACTGTGGAAAATCCATCTGGATCATACACACACCTAATGACGTCATACACACACACACACACACACACACACACACACGCTAATGCACACGCTCACGCACACACACGCAGACTCTCTCTCTGTGCAGAACCGTTTTATTTTTGTTTCTAAATTGGAGGTAAAAGTTACACAGAATGAACTCACTGAACTGGGAGGGAGGGAGGGGGAAAAAGAAGGAAGATGAGAAAATGAGACAGAGGGACAAAGATAAAAATGAAACACGTAGACGTAAAGAAAGACAGATGACAGAAGTGCAAGAAGACAGAAAGGCTTGCGAGTCTCACTTCTGCACACACACACACACACACACACACACACACACCTAATCAGTCTGTATATGACCACCCCTATCCCTTTTCCCCTCATACATAAATATCAAACTATGTTATGCAGGTACAACTAATCCCCTATGTGAGTGTGTGAGTGTGTGTGTGGGGGGGAATCTGGCACTGCATGGTAGTCATTTCCCTTCTAGACTCAACATCATACAGATACACACTCACACACACACGGCAAGCGTTGGAATATCATTACGGTAAGAGCTGCAGCGAGCAGGCCCCTGACACAAGTGGCCCTTTGTTCGATTGCAGACGCGCACACCAACACACACACACACAGCACACCCAGACTCAGGCCTTCCATATCGCCAATATAATTACAGCTATTACATCTGACTCAAATATAACTTTACATCTCGGCCACTCTCTCTCTCTCGCTCTCTCTTTCTCTGTCTCACTCCATCTCCCCCCTTTTCCCTCTCGCCCTCTGTCTCTCTCTCTTACTGTTGAGTACCCATGTTGGAGCCATGTATAACCGTGTGTGTGTGTGTGTGGTGTGGCATAATGCTATATAAACATTACCTCAACTAACGAGCGGTAACTGGTCTGGCCCAAATGTGTGTGTGTGTGTGTGTGTGTGTGTGTGTGTGTGTGTGGTTTAACTTAATGACCTGTACAGTCAGTTTTTTGTTCAGAGGGCTTTTACTGCGAAATGAGGGAAAAAATCTCTCTTTCTCTCCTCGGTCATACGTTGAACGAGGGATAGCGAATGGATGAAAGAGGGGTGGATAAAAGAAGGGAGGAAGGATGGATGGACAGTATATTTTCCACCAAATAACTCTAATAAAACTCAACATTGACTTTTATTTCTAACTGTTCAAGTCCTTATCTTTGTCTTTGTCTTTGCATTAGAACTGAAGCAATGAGTTGATTGATCGATCAACAGAAAGAATTACCTCCCACATTTGTAACATTAATTCATCAAGGAAAAGCCTCTCAAAAGTCTGTTTTATCTCTTTATGAAATTAATACTTTATTGTTTTGTTTGGACTCTCAATTGGATAAAACAAATAATTTGGGCATGTCACCTTGAGATCTGAAAAACCGATGCATTGATATATTTTTGTACTATTTTATTCACTAAACAATTAATCCATTAACCCCTCTATTGTGTATAGATTTGTGTCTGTTGCATTTTTCACCATTATAGAAAGCTGTTGTGTAATTTCACTAGTCCAATTATTTTTTTATACATCTAAAAAACACAGAGTAAATCACACTTCTAATGAGATTAAAAATGACATAGAAATACAACTATTAATTAATACCGGTGCAGGTCAGGGCTTTACAACTCTAAAGCGAGGGTTGCGATCGAGAAGTTGGAAATACAGCAATTGTAAAAATACAAATTTCCATTATTAACTAAGTATATTTATACACTCATTGAGATAAAACCTTTATTTTTCAAGATAGATCTGAGAGCAAAACAACATCTGTAGTCAGACATCCACATACGAGAAACGGCAAATATAAAATCAGACGCCCACCAGCAACAAATAGGATCATTAAAAACATCATATTCTGAGGAAAAGGGGATAAAATAATCGAGCTAAAATTTCCATTTTACAGCCTGTGTCTCAGTGGCTGTTTTGAACTCAGCGTGACACCATTAACCACCATTAGTCGGCAGCACAAATAGTCAACCCACGATCTGACCAGCAGAGAGGTGAGAGGTTTCATCCTGCGCACCTTGCAGGATGGTGAGTGCATTTGTTTTTGGTACGCTCTCAACAACAGTGGACTCCTTTTGTTGGCGCCAACGCGTTCCAGTTAAAGCAGATTTTAAAGGACCGGAGGCTAAAAAAACGTTTAAAAAAAAAAGTAACACATGCAGCACAGAGAGGACTGAGACTATAACAGCAGCAGCAGTGTGTCCCCGCCTCCCTGCTGGTATTTAAAAAGAAACGTATGTCTTGGCTGCAACCCCCTTGAATCCTTGATATTTAAACATCTCCCAGGCCTTTTCAAAAGCCATTTAGGCATCAAAAGAAAAGGGAAGGGATTAAACTGTAGCAGTGTAACAAGCCCAAAGACAAGACTTCACTCGCTTTCCTTCTTCTGAGACAGTTAGCCAACTAGTAGCCATGACATCTGATGTTTTCTTCCAGACCGCCACACACATGTCAAATGTTATTGGCCTGTTGTGATCGACAGTTAAAGTTATTCTGTAATCTCTCTCTCGCTCTTTCCCCCTCCCGCTTTGCTAAGTAGTATTTTTCTGTGGGATTTCTACTGCGATGGCAGACCCTGTGTGTGTGTGTGTGTGTGTGTGTGTGTGTGTGTGTGTGTGTGTGTGTGTGTGTGTGTGTGTGTGTGTGTGTGTGTGTGTGTGTGTGTTTGTTTGTGACAAATTAGTGGCTTGAGACGAAAGGCCTCTTTGTAGGAGACGGCTATGGGAGAGTGTGGGTGGGGGGGTGATAATGGAAAACAGTCATCTCCCAGAGAGCTGGGCAATATCTTGATATTATATTGTCTTCGGATATATTTTGGATATCATTATATATACATTTAGTGTAAGTGCTGCATGACAGTAAAGTAATGTGATTTTCTGTCCAGACTGTTGCAGCTCTTCTGTGATTTGCTTTTACACACTTAGTCATTTCATCCACAGTACTGATGGTTATTTGTCGAAAAATATCATTGAATAAATATGTATTCATTTTGTATTTATTCTTTGCTGAATTATTCCTGTCCTCAAAACTTTTCTTTCCCCCACACACTGTTATTATTGCCATGTCTTTTCATCATTTGTCAATTAGTATTTTGATGCTGGTTTTGAACATATTTTAGCTCCACAGTCATCATTGAGCAGTTTAACAACTGTATCTCACTGTAGAAACGTATTTGTGTCCATCTGTTTTGTTTTGAACTCTATTTCATCTTTTTATTGAAGTCCAGTAAATTGTCTCCAGAGTGTTTCAGTTTATGTTGCTCAAAGCTATATATTGAAACAAATTAAACACACGCACACACACACACACACACACACACACACACACACACACACACAAACACACACACACATTCAATGTAGTACAGTAACAACTGTGATAACTTGTTTTTATCAGCAACAGGTGTGTGCTTGTGCGTGCGTATAGGCGGTGCCGGGCTTGTCCCTGGATTTAAATTAGCAAGACGCTGTTTGCACACTGACAGATATAACAAATAGTCCGACATATGTGGGTAATATTATGGAGAAATAACTGATGGTATTGACAGAGAAGGAATGCATTTCCATCTGTCACATCTGTATCTTTTATTGTTCTGCTTCAGTCTTTCTCCCCTCACACCTTCGAATATGATTGAGGTGCGTTAGTTCTCTGTGCCACTCAGTTTACTTCCAGCTTCAGAATGTGTTCATTGCTTTACAGCGGAGCAGATAAACAACGACCACCTCAAATAGGACCTCACATGTTTCATAAACAGGACAAAACAAAAGAATAATTGTCTCTGTATTGCACTCTGTTGCTCTTTCTATCCCTCTCTTTCTTTTTTCTATTAATGTTTTATTGTGAAAAACACTCATAAGGAACAGTCAAGCTTATTAGGTATTAATTTTAACCTCAAGTCCTGGTCAAGTTCTTCTTGATGCCAAAAAAACTACCGCGCTGTAACTAAAACAGGAGTATGTCAGACATCACCGCGACAGTAACTCGCCGAGTGATTCACACACATTGCTAAAATACAAACACACACAATCTGCACTGATGCATGTCTAAAAGGCAGCATTGATTTAAAATGCCAGTTCTGCTTTTAATCTCTCCTCCTCCTCCTTTCCATTTGTGAAACAAGATTTCCTGCTTCACTTATTCTGTCTGACTCTTTGCTTTCACTCTTTTTTAAATGTGTCCAGGCCTGTACTTTCATGTTTATCTGTCATTCTTTATTGTATTATTTATCCAGGGTGGGCTCATTTCTGTAATTAGTCTGTGTTGTGCAAACAGCACACACACACACACACACACACACACACACACACACACACACAAACAGCTCAGATACACACACGCTCATGCATCAGTAAAACACTGATCAAATAGCCTGAGAAACCAGTAGGTTAATTAACTCTCAAATTTAATTCAACCGAGACACCTCTTGGTCATCTTTGTTATTAATATGCTCGATGTCCCAACTTGGAAACCAAGCGCCCGACCCCCATAATTTATGACTGGCCGGTGTGTGTACTTTAAAACTCACTAAATTAGAAAAACTAGTCGCAAATTAGGGTGAACTAGTTCAGCATTACGCACGCAGACGGAGCTTCTCAGCAGGAGTCCAACACACGGTCTGCATATTCAGAAAGCCGCGCGGCTGGAGGGACTTTTACGCCGACAAAATCCGCCTGGTTCAATTTCTGTGTTTGTAAACGGTACAAGGTAGCCCAATGGGTCAATTAATATCTTAATTATGTTCTACTGGAAGGGATGTTAACCTCATATTAAGAAGTGATAGACGTGAACTTCTCTGTAAGAGGTATCACCTTTATAGGCACTTCATAATCTAATGTGAAAATCATGTATATGAATGCCTTATGCCACATTACACCTAATTACACTCCATGGCCACTGAATGAGACAAACATCTCTCACATCTGATGTGTTTTGAGAATTTTAATCAACAGAGCAATGGTCACGAACCCATCGGCTATCGTTCTGACGAGAGGGGTCGAGGGGCTGAATTTCTGGGGTTCCAGTGATATCCGGGGCCAAGACTTCCTTTTCCGTGCTCTGCTAGTTGTTTACAGTCAAATCAGTTTACCAACTTGAGCTGTGAGACTGGAATTGCCTTTTTGCGACCGGATTGTTTCACAAGTAGCCAGTTTACAAGCTAATTTCAAACGAAGAGAAAACTAAATCATCACCAGACGGTAGCAGGTGGGTTCCCAGATTCCATTTTAGCCAACGCATTCCTTCTTTCGCCCTCCACACGGACTATTAACATGCATTCATCCAAAGCCAAAGCTCCAACGTGATTGGTCAATACTACCCGGCCTACAAACGGAAACCAGACGAAAGAAAATCTTGTCTCGTTGTCTCCAGAAGGGCAAAGATATAATTAATTTCAAGAAGAAGTCGTTCATCTATTCACTGAATTAATAAATTAATCAACTTGGGAAATAGGCGCTGTTCAAACGCATGCATGTGTAGGTCCTGTTACACTGTGAAATCTAAAATAAAAGGACAATATGTTTTCTTGCAGTAAACGCATCAGGGATTTTTCAAACATCTGTGAATGTGTGTTGTCACAGTTTCCTTTTTTTCTGTTTTTTTATTTTATAACTTTTCCATTCAGGAAATCGAAACAGTAGTGATGTTTGCTTTGCTAGCCCGACAGAATTGAACAGATCTGTTAGGTTTCATTGGTTTTGAGGCATTTCCTGAACAAAAATATCCCAAGTTCTTGTAAGATGTGTAAAAAAAATATATAATTTTGCAACACATCTAAATGAAGTCCTTGAGGAACTAATTTGCAGTCAGCTGAACAAAGATATATGATAATGTTTGTTTACTGGGTGTGTTAGCGCATGCACATCTGACAGTGTGCGTCTCTGCAGGGAGCACTGTTTAACACACACACACACCATCTGGACTTCTTCAAACACTGCATCAATCTGAGCTCCTGAACATCAGTGTGTGTGTGTGTGTGTGTGTGTGTGTGTGTGTGTGTGTGTGTGTGTGTGTGTGTGCACATGCATGCTCTCGTGCATGTGCTGTACAGTATGTTTGTGTCTGCCTGCGATTGCTTGATTACATTTTCCCATCCGCATGTTCACCTGCATACTTGTGCGTTTGGTTATTGCTGAACCTGCACTACTGTCATTTTCTTTTGTTTGACGTTATCATCATTATTTTGGTCACAAACAGGAAACAGTCCTTAATCGACCTTTAGTCGAGGGGAGCCAAAGCAAATGATGGCACATTTTATGAATATAAAACATTATCAATGATTACACTGACGTAATCCGACAAACTTTGTTTAGATTGGTCTTATTCTTCCAGGGTATTTGTGGCCTGACTGCAGACGTCCTAGTCGCTGCCCACATGTCTGATTTCTCTCAGTGATTGAAATGGAAATGATCAGTCCAGGTTATTTGTGAATGCCGTGAAAGACTAACCTTTTTGTGTAAACTCACTTTATGGCTGATTTACTGTTATCTACTTTGGATTAGGTTGTGCACTGAGGGTTGTGTGGTCATTGTCTCCAGCTGTTGCCCACATCAACAGTCTGCAGCAATTAATATCTATTCGTGTTCTTTCCATTTGCACTAATTACATCTTTTAACCTACTTTATAACCTACATTACCTCATTGTTATTGCTGTTCGGCCCACTGACATTATTGATAATGCGCATTATGCCACTCTCACTTGCACTGCCACAGCAGGTAATCAAATCTTCCATTTCCATTTTGCCTTTCTGCTTATTATTGCTGAGCTGCAGCCATTACACCGTTCACATGCATCCATTCAGCTGTCAGAGCGAGACTTTTTGCCCAGAGGTCCTCTCCCTCTTACTGGAGAGCCAGGCATGGCTAAATACGGAGTCAGGCCGGTGCAAGTTGAGATGCACCTTTGCACTCGATCATTTTATTCAGGCAATAAGTCAGTAACACAGTCAATCAGCTGGGCTGCCAGCCAGCTAGTCAGTCACCCAATTGTGCGTCCAGTCAATCCAGCAAAGGGGGTCAGTCAGCCAGAGAAACAACCAGCCAACAACAGTTTGCCAGCATGCCAGATAGTGAATTACCCGTTCAGCACAGCAGCCAAACACATCCAGCCAGCTAGCCAGACAGACACGAGCGTAATTAGTGATAAGTGATTAGGATGCTCTAGTCATTTAGGATGAACAACTGCAATTAGGGCATCTCCCTTTCTCCCTCTGTTTCTCCACTCCCCTTTTGTTCAATACTTTCTGCTCTCCAGTTACAGATGTGTGTGTGTGGCGAGACACACACGTCACAAACACAAACATTAGGAGTCGGCTCTTTGCTGCACTTAGAGAAACTTCCATCGAGAATCCATTAGCGGCCTAAAAGCACTCAGACTAATTATGAATACAAATTCACTGATGTTAGCAGATGCAGTGTCCATGTACACAAAAAGTTGCCTTCATGAAAGAAAATATTTCACTTTTTGGGTCAATGCAACATTCTTTGATAACGGAATATGAAAGTAGAGATTTACATCTGCATACATTAACCAGCAACTATAAGGTACGCGGTGGTGTAAAAGGTTCCTCAAAGTGTTCATAAAGCCATCAAAGGTATTCCTTCAATGATGTTGTTTGTTTATTTAATTAGTCAAGCAATTGATTTTATAATGTGTTTCGGTTGTTGTTGCATTTACCTGGACTTTTGAACGGTTTCTTATAAGAAAATTATTTGTTTTTTGATTTCATTTTTAAAAATAGCCACATTTTAGCTTGAACACGGCCCTTCGCAATTACAAAAAAAAAACATACATAAATCATACATTTTATGAATAAAATGCACCTTTTCATTAATAATTATGTAATGCTTGCTGGTTTTACTGTGGCATGTATAAATAAATTTCATTCATTCATGTAGCAACCATTGAAGCGAAAAATAGTCAACACAGAAGTGCATTAAAAAGTACAATATATCAAATGTATTCACAAGTAACACTGACAACCGCTACATTTATTTCACTTGATTGTAGTTTGTGTCAAATCAATAAACCACCTCCAGCATAAAACAGGTCCAAGTGAGGTCGTATGTACCGGCCTTCTACGGATTTAAAGCCTCTCGATATTTTCTTCCATCCTCTCCCTCCTCATGTCTCTATTCTCCAATCATGCCTTTCTGTGAACCTTTTAACCCCCCCAGCGAAAGGGGGAAAGGCTGGAATATTGGGTTTCTGCTGCTAATGGGACACGTTTAAAAAGGGCCATCAGAAAATGGCTTTTTTCTTCTCATTTTATTGGTGCTTTGTGGAAGTCTTCAATTCCCCCCCCCCCCGATGTCTCCAATTATCTATTTAATCGGGTAGAATCTAGTGGCCTCAAAAGAGGAAGGATAGCTCGATGATTTTGACTTCGTGAGTCATACGTTAATGAAAATTAGTTATCTGCTGTATACAAACAACAACAAATAGGTGTCTCTCAGTTTTATCGTTAATCCTCCACGCTCTCAAGTCCCCAGAAGCCCACTGGAAGAATGTGTTGTAAACTCTGCGTTCAAATGATGTGTTGTTCATTTAGGACCAGAGCTTTTCAGTTGCCTTGTAATGTGACCATAAAAGTTAACCTCTAGGTTACAAGGTTGAGTCATAATTAGTTGAGGAGACATTCCGCTCATTTATTGAAACGGTCTCAGCCCAGAAACAGTTCTGGTCTGAGGGATGTTGCCATACTTACCAGCCCTCCACACAGTGGTGAGGACAAACGTCCTTTTTCGTCTAGACACGATAGACTAAAAGACTCCGTGTGGTCACGGGAAATCAAAACCGAGTCAACAGATGCAGCAGATTTGTGCCAGACACATGTAATGGGATTAAAATGTCCCTGCATGAAAGACGGTAATGATCACTGTTTACAAAAGACAGACGGAAAGATATGAGACAAGAGGACATGTGACACAATTTGAGTGTCGCATGCACAGGGTCTGATCTTTAAACCAGCGAGCCACAAAGCTTTCATATCCACCATTCTCCCTTTCTCTATATAATAGCAATAACAAGATAATGTTGTTATGTTACAGAGTGGATAAAGTCATTTTTACTCAGACCTCCTCTGTGTCTGCTGATAAAGAGGGCAGATCCAATATCAGTGCTTTACGCTGACACACACAGACAGACAAACAATCATTTAATAGAGAAAATCCGATATGAGCTGTCAGAGGAGTCAAGAGTCAGAGCAGCACAACTTTTTTGTTTGTGTCTCCTCGATCCTCCGGTTTGTGACCAGGAAATCGATCTCAGCCTTGAAGGATGTCCCGATTCCTCAAATGCATCTTGAGGAGCGAGGAGGCTTACTGGGTATCCTTTGCGATTATGTTATCGGCACCTTTGACCAAGCGGCAACCACCGGTGCTGAGAATGAAGCCAAAGTGGGAGTGTCACGTTTTTGGTCTCTTTATCAAATTTCCCTGTTCATGACGACTGTACAACTCACACGTTTGAATTATATTTAGGCTGAAGGTTTGGTATCGTCAAGGGCGTGGACGCTTTGAGCGACAGGTGGTCGTCACCGCCAAGAGGGCGGCCGCCAGGGCTTCACAGCGGCTCTTCAGAAACGTATGGGCCTAAATGAGGTGGGACCCACATGGATTCATCTTAAACCATGGCAGGACTCTGCACTTGTAACTGTTCCTTTTGTATTCATAAGTTTTAGTTATGATGATCAACATTTCTGCTCTTCATCTTTTGTGTAGCACCTGGTAAGGCACTGCTTTAACCGCATCGTTTCATGGCAGTTCGCCTCGATGTTACTTATCTTACCTTATCTGTATGCTACATCCAATTCAACTGGCTTGTTTACATGTGCACGTCAAATTATCATATCAATAACAACCTGCATTGCATTCAGCACTAATTTGGTGTATTTCATGTAATAGATAAACAGATGTGTACACATGTGTGTACCGATGTGAGTGCTAAATAATACAATTACAGTTTTAACATTAACTTCAAAATCATGTCTTATTTTCATCAGAAGTTCCTCACTTTCTGACTGTAACAAATTAAATATACAAGATGATGCTGTTGCAGACATTTAAAAGCAAATGTCCCCGATACAGAGTTCTTTGCAGTAAGGATTTATAATGAATATTTAACCAGTTCATTATTACTCACAGGCCTCACAGACCTGGCAGACGGGCCCAGATGAAGAATGTCTTCGGCAGCATTCATTGAAAATCCGGCACCTTTCTGCAGGTTTGTGTGAAGGTATTTATTTGGGCTTTAGAATGTAACATCCAAATGTTACCTTTTGTTCTTCTGATTCAGGGCTTTGTTTTCACTAATGCCGGTCCCTCTCTTTATTCACTCTCTAGCTTTTTCAACCACTCCATTCACGCTCCATTCGCCAGAGTTCGCTCGCTTGCTTTATGTTAGGAAGAGGTGTAAGACACCAGGCGAGGAGGAAAGGGAATCGGGGGATGTACAAACTGGGAAATGAGAAAGGCTTCAGGTCCATAAACAGGAGGAATGCAGCTAAGGGCGATTACTCGAGCTACAGAAGAGGTCCTAACCAAAACGAACCTATTTAATGTGGCATGATGCTTTAAAACCACTTTACAGAGTTCTGTTCATACACATTGCAAGTGTCTTATCAATGTAAAAGCTAAGAGAAAATCAAGAAAAAGAAAATTAGGGGGATATACATTATAGAACCATATACAAGGAGATTAAAAAAAATAACTTGTAAATTTCCATAATAAATTATTAATTATGACTCCTGGAAATATACTTTTGAGATTATACTTTTTTTTTGGTACTTGGGTATACTGGCAGTCTATGCAGGCTGCAGGAAAGTGTTCCTTGAAGAGGTGTAGTTGTAAGCGTACTGTTTACAAAATGTCGACATGCTCGAACAACTCTGTCACTTCTGTCTCTTCCTCTTCAAAGTTACCAAAGGTGGGTCTGTAAAGGCTTCTTTCAAGGATGGGTCGTTTTGGAGAATAAGCCAATGTTTCACAGGTAGGTCCTTGATGTTCTCAGTGTTCGTTGTCAAGTAAATAGTGTCGTAAGTGGTGCAGTAAATAAGATGTGAATCAGATTTGGAGGGCTTTTGAACATACAAGCCAATATTCTTTTTCTCTAAATTTGGTGAGCATCTTTACAGGCAAACTGTTCTTCAGGGGGATTGGATGAGAGCTTGAAGCCTTTTAGTGTCTATAACAAGATGTTCCTGTGCAACCCAATCTCGTAAAATAACATTTTTATACTTTTTTTTTAATACAGGAATTATGACATTTTTATACTGAAGGAGAAACTTATTTTTTGTAAAAGTGATGCGTGTGTGTGTGTGTGTGTATGATGAATGTATGCCTTCATGCCTGTGTGTGTGTGTGTGTGTGTGTGTGTGTGTGCGTGTGTGTGTGTGTGTGTGTGTGTGTGTGTGTGTGTGTGTGTGTGTGTGTGCGTGCGTGCGTGTGTGTGTGTGTGTGTGTGTGTGTGTGTGTGTGTGTGTGTCTCCTGCAGGTCAATGAGTGTTGACCTGAGCCAAAAGTGTCAATATATCAAGTAAAGTAATTCTACGTTGGAAATAAATTCTCGTCACCGTAGATTAATAGTGTAATTCTTATGTAAGGAGGACCGGACAGAAAAGCAATCAATATGCTCGGGAGCGAGGAGAAGGAGAAGGAAAGGGGAAAGAAACAGAAAGGGGAAAAAAGCAGAATAGAAAATGCAAAGTCATAATTGGGCTATAAAGAATATTGTTCGCAGCAAATGGTCCACATAATGTGGTGACTCAGCAGTTCTCGGATCCTCTCATGAGCCAGCAGTTCTGTGATGGCTGATGTCACTCATGGATAGACACACACAGGACCTAAAGGTCAGAGCAGAAACATCTCAACCAAGATGTTGGCCTCAAAAGCAAAGTAGTCCAGGTTGCACTCCGGCTTCTTTGTTGATGGAAAACATCATGGAGTGTCCTGCATAACATGAAGACCACAATCATATCTAGTCACGGCGGACGTCAAGAGGAGTTCCAATCAGTTTTGTTTGTGGTTCACAAAGGCAGACGTATGGACTCTCCACTGAGAGTAGAGAGTTTATTTACTCACGCACAACTGAAAGGAATTGTCAATAGGTTGCTGGAGGAGCGCAGGATAAATAGGTTTTTTTTTTTACAGATGTTCAGATTTCATCTTGCCACCAGATCTCTAGAAGCTACTCTTTATTTATTTGTCTTTATTTCTGGATGAGAAACACCAGAAGCTGTGATCTTATACAGGAATTTAAAAAAAGGGTGTGTGTGTGTGTGTGTGTATGGGGGGTGACATCTGAACTTTATCATTGAGTTTGGTTATTCCACATTTTATCCCGACATCACTACCTTCTTTGGGGCGATTCCTTCTTCTTTCAATTAAATTAGAAATTTGAGCCTTTTTCTTCTTCTTCTTCTTCTTGCTCTGTACCACTGTGTGGATCCAGCAGTCTGTTTGTAAAATGGATAATCTTATAATACAGAGTGCGTGCTAGCAGGCTACAGTGGTGGAAGTACAGAGCGAGATACCTCTGAAGTAGATCATTTAGCCCAATTTACAAATGTCTGATCTGTATGATGTGTATTTCTGCGATCACATTTACAGTTGGTCACTAAATGCATCTTGGGCAGATGGGATTGCTCTTGACTATCTAAACAGCTGGTGAATGCATCCAACAAGTATTAGAAAGACACATTTATGCACTTTAGCCAGATGTTGAAAGTACATCAGTAAGTACTCTGTGGATCTACTAACCGGGTCTGTCCCATGGATGCATCCATTATCTGTCCCCTGTGATAACTGAAATCACTCACTCTCTTTCAAATGAAAAGGAAGAAAGCGGTCATAGAGAAGGTGAATCGAGCTGCTGTGGTTTTTATCTGATCCCTGATCAGTTGACCTATTGAATAATTTCTGTGGAGGAGAGAGAATTGATCTGTATTGGTCAGGGAACGGTGTAGTTGGAAGCTTGTGAAAAATACTTTTACCTCACTTCTACAGCCATTTATTCAGCTGTTAGCTGCTGAAGCTATCTGAACTGTTGCTGCTGTAGCTGAACTGCAGAAGTCATTCCTCGCCTGACGTTTACTCAATACGCAAACAAACCTGAGCACAGTGCGTGGAAGGATCCGAAAAGGGCTCAAAGTGTTGTTGTGGAGACTAACTTGACGATCGCACATGAATCATTCATGAGAAGAATAGAGACCGTCGGGACTCTTCATGGTCTAATGCAGATCTGGCCAGTGTCCCCACAAGCTCCTCGAGTTGGGAATCTTGTCCCCGACCATATTGGGTTTGATGTCACAGCTCCATCTGGATCCATTTTTCAAGGCAGCCATTTTGCTTCCCTCCTGGCAAACATTTCACCCATTTTATTTGGATACAGGAGAGGATTCAAGCCATATGGGGGAGGCGGGGGGGGGGGGGTATGTGATTAGTATGCCAGCAAGCTGGTAATTACAGAGCGTTCAAACATTGCAGTGGACTCACCAGGTAATCAGTCATTATGTTACCACACTCCTCTGTGTAATGTTTTTGCATGAAATCGGCCAGACTTTGCTACAGGTGGAATCGAATAGCTGCTCCGTACAAACTCCTCCCCCCGTTCTTTTTTCTCTACCTTTCTCTCCTCATCCCTCCTTCCTACGTCCCTTTCCTCCTACCCTCCTCATCTTTCTTCCTCCTCTTCTTCCTCTTCTCTTCTTCCTCCATCTATCCATGCGTCACTCCTCTCCCCGCGTCTCACTCGCTCACCGTCCTCCTCTCTACTTGCATTATGTGATTCAGAATAGGTTTCCATGGGGAACGTCTCTGAGTATTATCTCCATTTCTTCATTCCTCATCTCTGCTGCTAGTTTTACCCTCAATTTGTTGCCCAGAGCCGAAAAGCAACATGGGATTCATGAAACGTGTACTCGCCGAAGAAGATGCGATTATAGCCAATCCATCTTTCTTCCCGTCCTTCTCTCTCACTTTTCAAAACAACATGGGAATCGTGAAACGTGATCCCATCAGACTGGAGTACTTTTCTGTCTCTCTCTCTCTCTCTCTCTCTCTCTCTCTCTCTCTCTCTCTCTCTCTCTCTCTCTCTTGTCTCCTGTTTCCCTCACCCCATCCCTCGCGGTATTTGCCTCCCCTCTCTGTCCTTTTTATTAAATTTTTCCCCCTCACTCGTCTCGATCCGCGTTATCACTCCTTCTCTCCCCACTTCAGTGTCTCTTTTTTCTCTTTTTCCCTCTGCCTTTCTCTTCGTCTGTATTTCGCTCCCTCATGCTCAGAGGTAATTCTCTCACTCCTCTCCCGAGTTGTATTCATCATCATCATCCTTATCTCTTTCTCTCCCTCCCTCTCTCTCTCTCACTCACACACACTGTTAGATCCACTCATTTACACACACACACACACACACACACACACACACACGCGCACAAATCCAGTCTGCATATCAGTGTCACCGCCTCTGAACAATATAGAAGTTGATAGCATTTGGGCGGGTTGACGGTAGAAGAGAAAAGGAGGAGAGATGGAGATGAAGACAGAGGAGGAAAGAAGAAGTGAATATATACACACACTGAATGGACACAAGCGCGACTTGTGTGTGAAAATTATTATAATTGTTTGCTCTTATTTGGAGGTGCATTGATTATCTCTGTTGTTGAAAACCATTTGAATAAAGGATGATTGCAACTACACAAGGGGCGAGAGGGAGAAATAACAGAGACAGCAAAAGAGGAAGACTGGCAGAAAAAAATAGCCCATTTATTTCAGATTTGGCTGACGAGAATGATATGAATCTTAGAATCTTAAAAAAAATAACTGACGCACAGAGCAAGGCACTTATAAAGGATGGGAGAAATGTTTTGTTCACATCAAAAACCGAGGCAGCAATTTCCTCTAAAACTCTGCATCTCCAATGAAAAGAAATTCTCATTATTATTATAATGAAGAATCCTGTTAGAGTGTCAAAATGTTGTTAACCAAGGTCTTAATCATCTTGTAACAACAGAAGACAAATGAAGGGATACACAGGGAATTGTAAGGATGCATATTAGCCAGCACATATTATATTTGATTTAAACTTGATTGAATCAAAACAGATCCGTCTCTGGCGATGTAATTCTCCATTTCAGCGGTATTTAATCACGACGTGCACAAAGAGGTGAAGGACGCAAGCCCTTTTTAAACACACTGAAAAGATGAATAACGGGAAAGAACGGAATGAAGAGAGCTTGAACAAAATGCACAAAGAATCTTTCAACTGTAAAACTCTGTCGACGCAGTACACTGGACTCCTGTGTCATAAAGGTGTCATGGCTCTCGGCCGAAAAAACCCCCAATGAGATAGAATGACATGCATATGTTGTCTGCTTGTTTTGCGTGAATTGCAGATTGTATTTGACTTTTCTTTTATTTATAAGATGGATTTATTGGTTTGCTCCTGAAATCATTTTCCCTTGTTATCAAACTGTTGTTGATGTTTGAATTGCTTACTTAAAACCAACCATGTAACACATACAATTACAATACAAAAAGAAATACATATGCACCCACGACCATCAATCAAAGTCAGTCTCTCTTGCTTCAAACCAATGATGTCATGAGAATAGAAAGACACAGCTAGGAGAGAGGTGGATGGAAAATAAATGAGAAAGGACCAGAGAAGACTGTAAGCACACGCTGGGGAGGAGTGATAGATTGACATTGTGCGTCGTCATAGACAGTTTACCCATGTGACATTAGCTAAGATGATGGATGAGCGCGGTTTAGAGACACAAATATGTCTTTGTGTGTGCGTATCTGTAAAACGGAGAGCAGTTTGTGTGTCCCTGGCTTGCGAACGTGCAAATATGTACGATTTTTGTTTTGGTGGAGGACATCTATTTTTTCCAGGCTTGTCCACATGTCACAGACTAAACCCACTTGTTTTTGTAAGCTATGTGCATTTTTGCATGCTGTTCTCTCCTCTTTTTTCCCCCCATAAATCTATCCCCTCTTCCCTTTCCACCAAGTCTGTGCTGTTGTCTGAACGCTATTGTAACAAATGCTGAAGTTGAATTATTTAGTGGAGGGTGAATTATGTCGAAACTCACTTTGTTCAAGGTTTTGTGCCTTAATCATTTATAATCACCACAATAGGTCACACCTTAGCCATGTGACACTGCACAGATATGCCTGTGTGTTTTCAGTGCGTGCTTGAGTAAATCCATTAACATGATATCATGTCATCAAATGTGTGTTTTATCCAACCAGATCAGATCAGTGAATCAGATCAGCAGACAAGTATTTAAAAGAATGGAAGGCAACCGTAATACAGCATTGTGTGATGCATTTATAGCTTTTAGATTGTTGATTGAACAGCTGAGCAACACCTGGTCTAATTATGATCACTGCCTCCAGATGACAACAGAGGCACCCTCTGGTGCTCTGGGCCGTTGGTTTCAGATCAACCCGTCGTCCACGGAGAGATCTGATTGGTTGCTGCGCTGGTTGTCTGTAAAAAAAATAAAAAGTGATTTACCGGGAAATGTGCTGTGTAAAATGTCTTGATGTACAAACAAACACTTAAGTATATTTACGGCAGTGCTCACAGTCAAGGACGCTGCTTTAGGGAATGTGTGTGTGTGTGTGTGTGTGTGTGTGTGTGTGTGTGTGTGTGCGCTCGTGTCAGAGAGCGGTGGGTTTTTACTGTGATATCAGTCGTTTACAGTGATGGTGGGGTGAAGTTGTCGTTGACTGATTCACTTTTAATTTAGGTTTTGATGTATCTAATCGTGTTTACACTGTACATAGTCTTCACAACAAGAAGGCTTTGTACTTAACTACATTATTGATGATTTAGTCTCCATACAGAGACTTCCTTAAAGGGGAACTCCAATGATTGCTGGGAAACAGCAACTTCCTCTTACTCCCACAATTTTCACTCTTACTACTACTACAAATATTTTCTTCATAAAAACATTGGAAACGTTGTCCTCTTAAAAACATGATAACTACCTAAGCCAACAGATTTACATGTTTTCAGCGTGGACCCTCAAAGTGACAGGAGTGACATTTTTGAGTCCAGGAGCAAAACAGAAAAAGACTATTTCCCATATTTTTGACGCCACAAACACAATTTATTCAGTACACTTTCTCTCACAATGAGTCAGGCTTGTTCCAACTTGAACACTTGAATGACACTCCCACTCCTTCCTTGTACACTTGAGCTCATTTACGTCCTCAAACTCTCATTTCAACACATTTTCATTACAAAGTGTTGGCGAGTTTAACATTTCCTCTATTCCACCTCTTTTTTTCTCTCCTTCAGCTGCTCATCAAAATGAGTGCAGCAGAGGCAGCGGTATCCTTACTTTTAGTCCCTAGTCTGGGTTGTGCCGCAAAATCACTGGATCCTACATTTCCCATAATGCACCCGGGGGCATCTTTTTGTCAGACCCTTTCGAGATAACCGTGAGGACATCACTAGGATCATTATGTGAGAATTAACAAAACCTCTCCAGAGCCACAGAAGGCAGAATAAAACTATTTTCACAACATGAATAGTACTTTTATTAAAGTAAATCATGTGTGAAGTTGTTGACAATTAAACAATTATTGGAGTTAAACCATCATAAATAAGTCTTATTGAAGATATTGATTACTAAGTTCCTGATGTGATTAAAACAGTTTTGGTAAACTAATAATGGAGACATTGAGACATTATCATATTTGATGATGTATGTTATATTTCAGTTTTGTGATAAATTGGTCATTGAGCTCTCGTTTTCTTCTCACATTAAATTAAGTTTGTATCTCACAACATTTGTAACATCAGCTCAAACATTATCTGTGAACGTGGGCAAGAGGGAGAGCTGCTCCCTTGGAAATATAAAGCTCAACTTTGTGGATGAAACAAAAAAAAAAAAGAAAAAAAACTTTTCCATGAAACTGAGCTATAAATCACTGTTGTGCCAACAGTTCTAATGAGTAAAATATGTCCTTATCCCCCTAAAACTGACACTGGTGATGTCCACAAATATGGAAAAAGTTGTCAGAGATCAAGAGGAAAACATGTCAAGTCTGGTTTGGGGGGAATTAACTCTTTAAAACTGCCAATCGCCCCACTTGAAGTGCGTAGTCTGAGGATTGCTATTGGTTTACGGTATGTTGTCAGTACGTGCAGAGTAACTGAAAAGTGCTGCCATACAAAGAACAAATACAAGTAAGGAAAGCTGGATTTCATCCCACAGAAATGGCTTTGATATCAATGTGTAAAAGTAGACACTGGTAGCGTGTAGACAGTTGGCACCATGAGACAGACAAAGACACAGAGAGAGAGAGAGAGAGAGAGAGAGAGAGAGAGAGAGAGAGAGAGAGAGAGAGAGAGAGAGAGAGAGAGACATTGTGGTTTTTCTTCTCATGGATATATAATCAGTTTAAGAGGAAGTTTTTCCCCTCAGTTTTTCTTTGATGCACAATCACATTTCCTCTCTCTCTCTCTCTCTCTCTCTCTCTCTCTCTCTCTCTCTCTCTCTCTCTCTCTCTCTCTCCTGTCTGTCTCTTTCTCTCTCTCTCTCTTGTCAGTGTTTGATGTGGTGGCACCCTGGCATTGTTCTTGCCATTGTGCCAGTCTGGAAAGAAGGGAGGAGGGACAGGGGAACGGGACAGAGATAGATGAAGGGATGGCATTGCAGTATTGATGTGGCGTTGAGGCCCCAGTAAAGTTGACAATCTGGATATAATTGACAGCCACACTGGCAGATCTGGGATTCCCATCAGAAAGTAAAGGAATGTTCTAGAATGTAGAGAATGACCTCTGAGAACTTTCTGGAAAGACCAGCGGGCAGAAGGACTCATGTATCATCATCACCAAACATTCATGTTTCTAATTATTCCTCCTGCTCTTCCATTTCACCCTGCTTATCTCTATTATGAGTGTGTTAGAGCGAGCGAGAGAGAAAGAGAGAGTGTTCGTCTGTCTGTGTGTGTATGTGAGAGAGAGAGAGAGAGAGAGAGAGAGAATGAGTGTGTGTTTGTGTGTATGCTTAAATGAGGAGGACAGTGTGCACTTGTGTGTGAAGGGGAGAGAGTGTGTGTGTGTGTGTGTGTGTGTGTGTGTGTGTGAGTGTGTGTGTGTGTGTGTAGATCTGTAGATCTGTAGATGTATGTGAGCGTAACCCAGGTTCACCAATGATTCGCGTTTGGTGAGGGTACTTCCTGCTTCCTTCTTGTTCCATTCTGCCGGCATGGTGAATCAAATTGAAAGGAACGCATGGCGTTCTCAACTACTTAACTATTAAAATCCTCTCCAGTCAGCGGTCAGATTTTTGTGCGTCGTTAGGTGAATCTGGATCCTTCTGACCACCTTTAAAATGTTGATATCGAGCAACCCACTGGATCTACGGACTATATCACCCCCTACGTTCCACTAGTGGTGTGGTAGAAACTGAACTCTATAGAACTGGATGAACTCACCATGGAGTGAACTGCACTATAGTTTCCCCCCACCTCTTCCAGTTCTTTCCTCGGAAGTATTGAATTTGAATTAAACCCAGAGATACGTTAAAGGCCTATTTTTTTGTATGTTTTGAATTTATTCAGAGGCTTTTTGCCTCCATGCTACATCTTGGTTGGGCTTGACTCTGATGATGTGACCCTTTGTTGTTTTGTCCGCTCTGGTTTACGATCTGTGTTAAACATATGAGCATTAAATTTATTTGTTCCACCAAGGCTCCACTTCAATAAGACCTCATCGCTTGATCATTTTATGGTCATTTTATTTACAACAGCAAGCTGAGAAATCTGCTGAAGCGTTTTGACATAAAGCCTTCATCAGAGCAGATGCAACATCGGTATCTTTTTTTACACCGGCATAACGTACAATTAGCAATCAGCAAGAGAACATTTACACCGACACAAGAGGCCGAATGCATTTAAAATCAACAAGTTATTGAAATCAAATCTAATAATCCCCTCAGACCAAAATTATGGGATTATAAAAGTTTTTGAGAACACTTGTTTCCTCTTCATGTGGCACCTAAACGTGTTTCCAGGTGGATCTGTTTATCTGTGTGCAGGTGTGTGTTTTGTGTTTGATACCACGGCTCCTTTATCTCTCCTCACGCACACATTTCTCTTTCAGTTTCTCACTGGTTCTCTGTTTGACCCTCTCTCTCTTTCGACCCCAGCAAATGACTAATTCCATTAAAATAACTCTGGATAAATACAAAGGAATCCCTTCACTGACTCATACTGAATACTGACAAGACAATCCAGAAGGCGACTTGTACGGACTTCCAGATGAATCTCTATGTCAGCCGACACCAAATAAAATAACAAAAGACAATCCCATCTTTAACTTGCAGTGAATACCTAATAAATCCAGCTAACAGATCCGGGTACAGTAAAACCTTCTTTTTGGATGAGCACCATCGTTGGAGTTTATTCTTTCCTACGGCCTCATCCATTTGGAGGCCACATGTAGAGCAGTGCTGCTACAGTGAAAGGGTTTGACGCTAACTGGCTTTTAAGGCGGACACCCTCACAGATTTCTTTCTTAAGTCACTATATGATAGAAACAGCCCAACGAAAATACCTTTGGACATTTTAAAAGAGATTCAATAACTTGCTTGTGCAGGTGTTGGAGATACGATTATTTTGGATTATTATTTGGACTATTTCCCGCTTAGCACTTGTGCAACTTTGTCCTTCAACATTGTGATAGTGAGGATACGGTGAAGTTTCACACTGTTCAGTAATCGCTCTTTTCGTTGCAGGGACCCACTGAGCAAATACGGATTGAAATTTACTCTACGAATCTCTTACTTTTTCCCCAAAATGTTAATGACGCCAAGTAAAATGGACACTCTCAATGCAGTGGCGAAAAAGCCCCTCTTGTACAAATCAGTTGGTTACTGAATTGTTATACATCTTATTGTTTCAGGTAGCATAACATTTTGCCAGAACTGAATATGGAAATGCATCAAATGTCATTTTAATGAATCCCATCTGTCTTTGTTCTACCTTTGAATATAAATGGAAGGCCTGTGGTGGTATACCCTTGGTATTTTGCTCCCTGGGAAGATATGAAAAGTCGAAAATGTCACTTGTAACTGTCAGGCGTAACTGTGTTTAGTGTGAAATTCAATGGTTCAGTGGCAAATTTAAAAGAGGACACAAAGCGTGTGTGAGAAAGATAAAGGGCGGAGATGGGAGACCGGAGGAGAGAGAGGCAGAGAGAGAGAGAGAGAGAGAGAGAGAGAGAGAGAGAGAGAGAGAGAGAGAGAGAGAGAGACAGTGACAGTGAAACTTAAAGGGACTGAGTGAGCCCGAGAGGAAGGCAATTGAGAGAGACGGGGGAGAGACGAGAGATGCCGATGATTGATGGAGCTAAAAAGGCGATTTCTTGCTTCATCTGATCTGCATTACTCTGCAATCAGCAGACACACACACACACACACACACACACACACACACACCTTGCAATCAACACACATACACACTCTTGATGTCTCCCTCACAGACTATAAGTCTGCAATCAACATACAGGTTACTGATCAGAGACTGTCATCAACACACACACACACACACACACACACACATGCATATACACACTCTCTCTCTCTCTCTCTCTGATGGGAGATGAGTAGCTGCTCACATTAAATGCTGCACTCACAGGCCCAGTCTAAAGGTTGCCCGTTTTAACATGTGTTAATGGTAACACCTCTCACCGTGTTTTACAGCTACTTTGGGTTTTGAACACACGGCCTCGCTCGCTTTTCCTTTTTATTTTCTCTTTTGTTCCCCGAAGGACAAATTCATCTTCCCGCTTGCCTCCTCAACAGGAAGGTGAAATGGCAGGGACGGCCACACACGGCTCCCCTGGAGCTGTAGGCCTTCAGTGTGTTGCTCAAGGACATCACTTTCATATTCGGCAGAAAAACAAAATACACAGACCTAAAAGCAAAAGCCGTGATACATAATATTCCATTCTGCACTTTAGGGATATCCTAAAAATGACAGATATGGTCACGGGTCTTTCTAAACCTTAAAGGTACACCGTGTTAGACGTGGCCAGAATTTCCAGTGTAAAATATTCAAAAGAATGTGAAGAAGTAACAGTTTTGATGTTAGGCCAAATATGTTAATGTTTTGTGCTGCAAAAATATCTGCTGCCAACCAGCAAGGTCTGGCCCGGCCTGTCTTCTTATACCACCTGTTCCTTTAGAGGCGATATTGAGTCACTGTAGCTGCACTCGGTCCAGAGAACGAGGAAGTGCAGCTGCCCCGAGAGCTTTGTAGTCGTACATCATGGTCCGTGTACACGTGTGGCAGAAACAAGAGAACAACTCGCAGCCTTGCCTCGTCCTGTCCGTCGCCGGGAGAGATCGCAGCAGCTCTGGGAGATGGAGACAGTTAGCAGTCAGCTGCTAGCTTGAATTCAACCAGGACAAAGCCCAGCTCCTGGAGTCTGGTCCCAGGGACAGCCCCGAGCCAGTCTCCTGGAGCCGACCACTCCCTTCACCACTGGATGGGGGGGGGGGGACGAGGCGAGGGTGCGTGTCACTTTCTTGTTTCTGCCACTTTGGATCTAATCCAATAAACAAACTATCAAAGCGTACACGGACCGTACAGCCACTGGTTAGTGGCACCGTAAACACACGGATGTCTAACGTAAACTATAGGCCGACGCCACACGTGAAGATTATAAGATAGTCGTGTTATTTGGACCGGCTCTCAGAGTTTCAGCGCTTTGGTTGAATTTTGAGTGTTCATGCCCTGCTGTTAGTTAGTGTGATTATCTGTTAGTCATATTCCCATATGAAGCGGGCATGTGATGTATATGCGTGTTGACCTGGACGTGGTGTAGTTAGACAGAAATCCTTCATACAAGACAGTATTGTTAACATGCAGCTTCTGGGGAGTTGTCTTGGAGTTGGTTCTGACTTTTTCTTTCACCGTGGAGAGAACAGGGAAAACACCAGTGAGTCTCGATTCTAAGTGGCTGGAAGGTTTTTCCTGGTATTTAGGGTAAAGTTGAACACCTCGGATGCAGGTTCTTGTTACCCGTTATGAATGAAGGGGCCAGTGTTGAACTCTAGATAAGGACAGCAACAGTTGAGGCTATTTGTGTAACAAATAAGAAAATTAACATTTATTGTCAAATGACATCACATTTCTATGAATCTAGATGTCCAATTCAACTAATAGTAGAAGGATGACAGACTTTTGAAACTATTTAAAGCCAAATGGAAGCTGGTGTCTTCCAGGTTTTAAAGATGGCTGCATGGGAAACAGCTGACAGAGCTCCACTTTGTTTGGTTCTCTGACTCTCCAAGTGTGGAGAGTATGACTTGCACATTATGATGCAAACTGATTGGATCTTTGGAATATACACAACCTTGTCAACTCTGAATAATGACGTTTTCTAATGCATTTTCTAAGTTTTTACTTTCTGTTCCTGTGATAGGGAGGATTAGACCTTTACCATAAAAAACAACCATGCAGGTGTCTTGACTCATTTATCAAAGGTTTGCTGCTGCATACAAATACACGGTATATATTGAGCCTTCTGCTGCATACTCAGTTTACTGTATGTTGACTGGTATTGGTATTTAAGCGCAGGAAACAACACACATATATGCACAAATACATAATGCAGACACACAAAGCAACTACAGCCTGCTTAACATAGAGATGATAAATGAATGTACAGATTTGAAAACATTCAAAAGTCAATGAAACAAATGTTTTCACTCTCTCTCTCTCTCTCTCTCTCTTAAGCCAACACACACACACACACACACACACACACACAGAATGACGTATTAGTAGTCTAATGTCTGTGAAGTCTGTCAAAGCAAATGCATGCAAACACACACACTCCACGTGGATGAGTGATTAGTAAGTTAATGTTAGTGAAGCGTCATCATTTTTCAGTTGAGTGCTGGAGGTTTGTTGGGATGAATTATGACCTCTGTATTGCCGTGCATCCACCACTCTCTCTGTTTTCCCTCCATCCAGCTCTCTGCCCCAATGTGTATGTGTGCTTGTCTCCCGCTTCGTCTTCCTCCCTCCCCCCCTCCCCCTTCTCATCGCTCATCTCTCCTGCCTGCCTGATCATCATAATCAGATGTGATTTATTGCAACGCAAACACGCTCACACGCAGGCTAGCATGCACACATATCGTTAATCAGATATTTGTCCTGCGGTGGGCTATCATAATTCCAATGATAACAGAATCTCTGGGAGATTTAAAAAAAAAACAACACACTGCAACAAGATGCTGTCTGATAAATTACATTCCTTGAGCGGTTTATGTGCACACACACACACACACACCCCGACAAAAAGTACTCCTCTGTACACACACACGCACCTGTTTAAAACAAACTGCTCCCATGTATCTAAAAATGATTGTGTTCATGTAAGTAGACAGGACACACCTATCCTTCATCTCTATCATCATTCTCTCATCCTTTCTGCCGCCTAACTCGTTCTTGATGTGCTACACTGTCTCACTTTAGCTGATGTAAAAATGCTAAATGATGCCATAGTGTGCTAATGGGATTCACGCTGCGAGCATGCTAATGATCGCTGGTAGCTGATGTTAATAAAGGTGCAAACACTAATATTTCACTCGCACTTTGCATAAAGTGAGCGTTATTTATGAGCAAGGGGGCTTGCAAGTGTTGCTGATCAACGCC
Organism: Lycodopsis pacificus; assembly: GCA_028022725.1. Lineage (NCBI taxonomy): Eukaryota > Metazoa > Chordata > Actinopteri > Perciformes > Zoarcidae > Lycodopsis > Lycodopsis pacificus. The sequence continues at coordinate 14,301,251 of CM051706.1, read as the reverse complement.
AGCAGCTCAGGAGCCACTGAAGTAAAAGAGGAGCTTTCAAACTTTCTTAAGAGGCAGGTCTGTTTAGAAAGCTTGCGTCTGTGAATATGAAAGTACTGGCATCTGGGGGGATTATTAGGCCTTGGAGGACTTCTGCACTCTATTGAACTGAATGATTTCATGTTCCAAAATGAAAAAGCCACAATTTAAAATAACTAATGCCTGTCCTCTCTGGATGCTTCTGGATATGAAAATAAGATATTTAACGAGTCTGCTTTGACATTAGTGGTGATTAGAGAATCACTGCTCCAAAAATGTTTTCTCAATTTATTCAGCACCTAATTTAGTAGCTTTTCGGATATTCACCGTAGGAGCATAACCTGCTGGATTTGTACAGAATGGATCCGCAAAGGCTCTTTAAACGGAAGCTAAAGTCAAAAGTTCAACACCCAAAATAAGACATTTTATGAACCCCCCCTTGCATCAGGTTTAGCAGAAAGTATGTTTTTTTTGGAAAGTGCCTTGACAGTTTAGACATCCTCACCAGAAGTATTTTCAGCACCAGGCAGCCTACTCATACCCACCCTGTTAGCCATAAAACACACAAACTAGAACTAAACTGTCTTATTTTCTAGCAATAAAACGCTAAACTCATCTTTGACTGTCTACCGATATCATGAATCAGAGTAAGAGAGGGGGGGGGGGGGGGTAAAGGGGGGTTGAAGGAAGAGGTGACTAAGCACAGATAGAGTGAGAAATAATTGAGGAGAAAGACAGGAAAGGAAGATGAAAGGAAGGAGAAGGAGGCGAGAGGGAGAGGATGGGGCAGAGACATACAGATGGAGCAAATGGACTGCATTTTATATTGCATTTTTCTAACTTAACAGACAATTCATTCTCTCTCTGTCTCACACACACACACACACACACACACACACACACACACACACACACACACACACACACACACACACACACACACACACACACACACACACATATACTGCTGACCTGCTCATCAGAAGCAATTTAGGGTTCAGTGTCTGTCTCAAGGACACTTCAACATGAGCTGGGGATCAACTCGCCAATCCTGCAATTAGTGGGCGACCCTGCGCCACTGCACCGCCAAAGAGAAGGGGGGGGGGCAAACACTTTTATGACCATATTGTCTGCATTATCTGCATTATCTACTGTAAGTGTGTGTGACGCAGAGCAGAAACTATCCAGTGAGACCTGATGCAGCACTCTCATGTCTTCCTTATTCCTTAATCTTTGACTCAGAGATTTATGACTTTATGGCGGGTTGCCTTTTATACATAATATGACAAATTCAAATTGATTTTGTTTTAAATTATATTAAGTGATCCTGTCTTTCTTTCCCTCCATGCCAGTCTCTCTTTATTTCTATCTCTTTCAGATGGAAAACCAGGCTATTTGAATGCATCTAAGCTGAAAGCGAGGGGGTGAAAGCATTGACACAGACAGGACTTTGCGCTGAACTGTTTGGTCAGGTTGCAATTTTCCATCTTGTGTGAGAGACTCGCCTCACACGGCAGAGCAAAAGCCACTGAGCTTCATTTAACTTATTTTCTCAATCAATGAAACTAAATTCTGCCTAATCAAACAATCCCTGACCCCCTGATTCAAAAGCATGAAGGAAAAACATTTTGGTGGCCCTGAAGCTCCGCCCCCTGCTGCGCCATACAATTTGTCAACAATATCCGACATTGCTTTTGAGCAGCATACATTTGCTGGACTTCAGAATCATGTTTGCTTCCATTGTGAGTCTCGAGCTCCTTTGTCTGGCGTGGCCGACGTACAAACACACCTGGAGTCACAGCTGGATTTCACAGCTGGATTTCTAATCTATCCTCTCTCCCTCTCTCTTACTCACACACATATACTGTCTGTATGTGAGTGGCAGATATACAGTAGGTATGTGGTGTATTATAACAATAACACACCCTTGATAGTCCCTCTTGGCTCGTTCTAACTCTCCTTCTCATTTACTCTCCCTCCCTCCCTCCCTCCCTCTCTTCATAGCAAATGTAAATCATGGCAGGAAAGCTTGAATTTATATCTCTTTTGGGATACCGCACGAGAAGCCCCCAACACTCATTGTTATGCGGCTCGAGGGAGAAAGGATCCACTCCTCTCCCACTTCACCAGAAGGAAATCAAAATCTCTCCTGGTGAAACCACAAATTGTAATTATCAGAACGCTTTTGATCGTTTCCTTTCCATTTCCTGTTATCTGGCTTTTCTGCTGTCCGCTAAACACACCCTCACACATGGATACACACACACGTCTGTGTGTAAACACACGCAAACACACAGTGGTGCAAACGTTTTAATTGATCTGTGTGTACGTCAAATCAAAATGGTGATTTCCCTTTGGGTCAATTCCACGCTTCTATCTTTCTGGTGTTGCGTTTTTCTTGGCATATTCAGCCTCCTCCTTTGCAAGAAAATTGTCTTTGTTCTTTAATTTCCAATTAGAATGAGCATCCGCCTCTCTCTCTCTTCCTGTATTTCTCTCTTCCTGTATTCCATCTCTCTTTATCTTTCTCTGCCTTCACTTTTTTTCAGTCCATCCCTTCCGCCTCCATTCACTCTCTCCTGTTCTTTTTGTCTCTTTTTGTCTCTTTTTCTTTTTTAAGTCTCTCCCTCTACATGTCCACCCTTGTCATCCGTCCACAATCAGGTATGCTCTCCCCCTCGTCCTGGTCCACATCTGGGAGCATGCGATGTGATTTTGGTGATGACTTCATCTCCGTCTCATCACTGATGGTGGAATTCCTTGTGTCTCTTCCCAAGAGGTTCACGGGCTCACTGGACCGTCCGTAAGCCCTCTACAGTGGATGACCGTTGGACCGTTGGACCATTGGATTACCACCTGACTGTCAGCATGTCATCCCTGGAACCAAGTAGCAACATCTGATTGGAGCAGCAATACAAAGCAAGTGAAAATAATGGTTTTTTTTCCCTCTTTTCTCTTTTCTTGCACTCTGTGACCCAACCTCCTCCCTCTGTGAATGTTGCTCTGCTCTGTTCTATTATGTATTTGTTTGATGTAGAAACGCTGATGCATTCATTAGACGCCGTCCAAAAAACTAATTTTCCATGAACTCTGCTGGCTCATGGTGTATATTGTCAAGCCTGTTCAACCCTGGTGCATGTTGAACAGCAAACCTTTTTTTTCAACCTTCTTCAAACTGTTGTAAACAACAATGAACACTTCAATGAGCGTAATGCCCATATAACTTGTGTATTTCAGGCAAACCATCATATAGTTGTCTGGAACTGTCACAACATTCATGAAAATCACGATCAACAACCGTCATGCATCGATGCAGTCGTATTCCTCGGATCACAGAAGTGTGTCAGTTATTCTCAGAGTTGGTTGTCATGTTGTCTTTTGATTGAATGTGGAAAATGAATAAGGCCAAAGAAACAGATGAGTGTAAAAACTTGCTTTGATGAGACTGCGATGACTGAAAGATATAAGGTTTTGTGTCGGTCTTTTGTTGCAGCTGTCGTGCACAGAGGACATTAGGCCTGACTTTGGCAGCTGGGAACCAATGGCAGTTTAGTGCATGTTGCAGCCAGTGAAGAAGCTGATGCAGCCACAAGGCTTTGGAGTTTATTTCCCTCGACGTAACAGCAAATCATCTCTTCAGTAAAAACCTGTGCCATGGCTCTTTGCTTTTATTTGTTAGATTTGTCACGTTTGCAGAACATCTCTGCATTCTTAATTCAATGCTAATCTATTATTTACACAATCTGTCGTTCATCAGTCAAAATTCATCATATTTTAACAGACACGGAGGTCATCTGATGTCATTCGCATGTGAATATGCATCTCAGTAACTATGGAGGGGTGCCTTTTTCCTCTTGGTTTTGGCCTTTTTTCTCTCGCTTCTTCTTTGGGTTTAATATATTTCAGGCTACATTGTTTCCACTTAAGTTTTAATTGAGAACCGTGGTAGCATTTTGGGAGCAAATTAAGCTACAATTCAAAACAAAAGCTGTGTTTCAGTTGTATCTGGGGAGCATCCTTTGAAGTAGAACTTAGTTTATCCCATGTGAACGTGTGACATAAAGCAGACGTGGGGAGTAAATCACATCTAAGTACCGTATACGCTCACACTGACAGACTCCATTTTCTGGCCTTTTTTTGCAATAATATCAAATGCTGATGACAGAACATTTATTACTGAGTGTAGGACCTTACCTTACCCTACCTTATTAAATCACTACCACTGTTACTCATAATGTTTCAACTCATAGCTGACATTGTGAGCTAACAATGTGGAACAACCTTCGAGCAACATCAAGACCCATTGGTAAAAACAATTTTTTCTACAGAAGTGGAGTGGTATCCTCATAACAGAGGGCCGGTTTTAAGGGTCACGATGGTTCATTGTCGAGACAGATGGAGAAAGAGTCCCGGGTGGAAAGAGAGAAAAACAGAGAACAGAAAGGCACAGAGACAGGGGGGGGGGGAAACCTCATCAAAAAGGCAGAACAGATATACAAAGTTTAAAAACAGTTTTATAAGGACAAGAAGCAGAAAGGAACGAGGCAGAGGGAGGGGTCCAGGGAGGGGTCGAGGCCGGGTTGATGGGCATGCATGAAAACAACGACAACAGAAAAGAAAAAGAAGGAACGTTACCGCAGAGAAGCCGATTGCATGTTCAGATCTTTAACTGCTGGTCAAAACAACTGCACACACATCCACATGCATGCATGCAGAGCCCGGCACACTCAGAACAGGGTTATTCTCAGCCATAATGTCTTTAGCAGCGCTGAGGACTTTTGGGGATTTTGGTCCTGTGGCTGGGCAGCTCTGAACACACAAGCTGTGATAGTAACTAGCTGGTTCTGAGGCATAAAAAAAGCCAAATCATTGCAGTCATATTGTGACAGTAATGGACGTGGCTTTTATTTCCCATAACCAGGCAGATCAATTACAGGTTGACCTCCGTTTCTGTTGGCTGCTCATAGTGCTTGGTATGGACTTAACCTGAATCCACCAACATTTTGATAACTCAAGTACTTCTAGAAGAGGCATGTGGTGTTAGATACTAGTGGTAATGCCAGTACCAAAATACTATTACTCTGAAGCAGAGTCACAACAAATACCTGCAGTATGGCAAATGTAAAACTCTACCACAGCATATCCATCAGTTTGATTACTAATGTAAGAATGCATCAGAGCAGAGTGAAAAAACAACCTAGCCACAAAATGAAATGCCATAAATACGTTTGCTATTGGCAAGCAGTGCTGCGCATAAAGCAATATTTATATATTAATTTATTCAGTGATTAACATCCTGTTGAAATGTAAAGCTTCCTCTACCTGCATCTCCAGCAGTATGATAAACATGTCAGCATATTTCACTGTGGTCTGTTGCTGGTCCTGAAATGTTTCAGTAAGTTGTTGTATTAAATCAGTCTTCTTCTTTTTACTTCTGGTAACTCTACCAAAATGATTTATGTATGCATGTATTACTTCTGTAATTCTGTAACTACAGGCCTCTATTAGTTCATTCACACAGCTATGAATATCAGGTTTACTCTTGTGCACTCTCCTGTGATTTGAGGGCTGCTGGTTTGCATCCCTCCTGATCAGGAAGCTGAACATACAAACCTCAGCTGTCCACTTAACAGCCACCTTAAAAGCTCTTTAGTTCAGGGACCAGTCTAGATCCAGTCCATGTCCATTAAAGGGCCAGTGGAGGTCTGTGGCCTCCATGTTGAGAATGTCTGTGTGTGTGTGTGTGTGTGTGTGTGTGTGAGAGTGTGTGAGGGAGTTGTTGTGTTTGGGAATGACATTTCACAGGGAGGCCCTGTCTCTTTTCTGTGGTCGGTCTCTCTCTCAATTCCCTTCCTTCTTTTTGTGTCTATCAGTCGATCTGTTTGTCTGTTGTGGTCGGTACTCAATTTAGCTTGAGGACAACCCAGCTCCACACACACACACACTCTCTCTCTCTAACAGACACAGTATTTTGGCATAGAGCTCAAACAAAACCACAGTGGTCCAGCCCTTGGCAACACAGCCGAGATGAACTGACCACTTTGACGTCTGTCTGGACACACAAGCGCCCAAACACACACAAACAGAGTTGAACAGAATAGAATATCTGTCTTTTAATCTGTGGGATGACATACACTATTTCATGTTGTCATCTCTTCAAGAAGATTTCTAAAAGGATTTGTTTTGAACGTCGAGCTGTAAAAGGGTGCTCAACATCGTCTCGCGCTCAGATGTAAAATATACTCACAGTAAACGTCAGATATTTTTCTTTTTGGAATCAATTTCAGATATGACTCAAGCTTGGAAACACGAGGCGGTCCGATGGCTTTGCTCTGAAGAAAAAGTGGTGAAAAGTATTTCTTTACTTATTGACGTGTTTGAGTGGGCACACCACACCCTGACACACACACACACACACACACACACACACACACACACACACACACACACACACACACACACACACCCTGTGCAGGGCCCCAGCTAAAAGCAGAGGGGACTGTTTCCTGTCTGTCGGACCACGCCCTGAGTGGAAGAAGGAAAGAGTACAGGGCACTCATGTACTTTGGCAAATACAGTTTATCTGTGTCCAATAAGAGAAAGTCACACACATAAGCACACATTAGGTAACACGTAGCGCGTAAGATATTTCGCATATTCATAAGGTATCTTGTAAGTTGTGAGACGGCGTTATGCGTGTTAAGGTGACGATATGAAGACCTTCAGGTTTCTAATGTCGAGGGTCCACAGTTATAAAATATATATTCTCTTTTCCGTTTCTCTCTTTCCTTCAGTGCTTTCTCTCATTTTTTTCTCACATTATATGACCAAAAGTATGTGTCTGAGGTCGTATTTCATTGTTTGGGCTCGGGGGAATCTTAATGATAGAAGTTAACTTATTTTAGGCAATACTGCCAACTTTTGTGGCTAAAGGTTGGGAGGGCCTCTTGCTGTTTTGCCCCCATGCACACAGTGAGGTCCGTACAGTGTGGAAGAACCTAGCTGGCCGGCACAGAGTCCTGAGATCACCCCCATTCCACACCTTTGGGATCAACTGGAACACCGGTGGAGATCCAGGCCCCTTATCAGCCTAACAGCAGTGGTCGACCTCACTAATGCTCTTGTGGCTAAATGGGAGTAAATCCTTGAAGCCAGGTTCCAAAATCCAGCAGAAAGCCTTCCCAGAAGAAGGGTGGAGGCTGTTATGGCAGCATATTAATGCTCGTGGTTTTGGAATGAGATGATCAGCACTCACATATGGGGGAAATATTCAGCTGTCCTCGTATGGTGTATCTTGTTTTACTGTGTACATCAGTAGGGGGGGTCACCTGCCATTAGAGTCATGACAGACTAACTGTTCTCAAGTGTGTGTGTGTGTGTGTACAGTACAGGAAATGTGTGTTTTCGTTCCTGGCCCGCATGGTGGTCATCACCAGGATAAAAAGATTATGAGGATGTGTTCTGTTCGTACATAGAGACTGTGTGTGTGTGTGTGTGTGTGTGTGTGTGTGTGTGTGTGTGTGCTCGTGTTTGTGCGTGTGTAGGTGAGTGTGCATACTCAGGTACATAGTGTATGAGAAAACTTAACCATGTATAAAATTGGCTTTGCTGGCTGGTTGCTCATATTCACTCAACCAGCCTTGTAGCTCCACACAGAACTCCTTGGATGGTGACTCTCTCTCTTTCTCTCTCTCTCTGTCTCTCTCTCTCTCTCTCTCTCTCCCTCCCTCCAGTTCCAAAGGGTGAGCTCTATTTTAGCAGCCAGCCATAAGAGAGTGTGCGAAGTTTCAAATTGAAACCTGCCCATTTATGAATCAAATTTGTTCCGCATATACATTTTCCATAGCGCACAGGACTGCATTAGACTGTGTTTAGATAAGTCTGCACGTGTGTGTGTGTGTGTGTGTGTGTGTGTGTGTGTGTGTGTGTGTGTGTGTGTGTGTGTGTGGGAGGGTTTTACTTATAGTGAGAGGCCTGTGTGCATATGATCCTGTGTGTGTGTGTGTGTGTGTGTGTGTGTGTGTGTGTGTGTGTGTGTGTGTGTGTGTGTGTGTGTGTGTGTGTGTGTGTGTGTGTGTGTGTGTGTGTGTGCAATTATGAATTATGTCATTGTTCCCCTCATCAACTTTGTTTACAGTACACTTGACTTATCCTGATGTATATGTTTTTTGTGAAGGTCTGGATTTATTAACCCTCTTGTGATTTTTCTTCCTTGAATCTCACATTGTTTATTCAGGAAATAGTAATCAAAATGCCGCTTGGCATCGTTCACTTAGTGGACAACATATTAAGACCTTCTGCTCCTGTAACTGATCTACACTGATCCGTTGGTGGACTTAAGTTAAGACTCTCACTACTCATCAATTTCAACTCTTTAAGTGGCAATCGCAAAGGTTTTCATTTGAATAAGTCATTATCACTATCTATCGCCAAAGGACGTAACACAATTGAGCTATGGCCCACTGATGAAAGTATTGCAATATTTATATATCTGCAGTATTACGAACTTCTTCTTTTTCCTTTGATGTAAAATGTCCTACGTATTTATGTTTTATAAATAAGAAATTACCTTTAGGTTGATACATACAGCATTGGACATTAACCTCCCATCCACCGAACAAACACACATGACCAAGCTATTTCCACCACTTTTCTCAGTCATTTCCCTGTCGTCCGACTTGACAGATTGTGACAGTCGGAGAGCAGCTTTCAGCCAGCGTGATCGTTTTACTTCCTCTCCATAACAAAGCTACCAGCGGAGTGCAGTCGTTTTAGGTTCCCCCTTCATACACATTCAGCTTCTTTCAATTGCGAATGATGAACTGGGTGAGTGCACCGACTTTGGGACCTTTTCCATGTTGACTTCAGAGTTTTAAAAAAAGAGAATTACTTTGACATACTGGCTGGCATATTGGTTTGATTAAAGTTGTTTGTGAAACACTTTTCTAAATGAGGCCGTGGGGCAGATAAAACATGATCAAACGAGCCATGAGTGATTAGTCACACAATAGACTCTAACTTAAGCACATCCAATATTCAGCCATAACAATAAACACATCTGGAACACCGCATAATAAAAATAATTTCTAAAGGGCCAATTACAGTAAGTGTATTGAGTTTTACGAACTCAGGATGTTTTGTCAAGGTCTTGATTTTGAAAGTTGATTTTTGCTTTTTTTTAACAACAAATCAACTGAATTTCAGATGAAATTAGAACAGCATGTTACTTGTAACGCCGCAGGAAACTACGTTTTCAGCTCTGTCAATCTTCTCTTGTCCTTCCTCTAAATGTTCCTCAAATATCAGCTTAAACATGTTTTTAAACTTTGTCAGTTCCTCAGAAAGAAAGAATAAGAATACGACACTTCAAGAAGATATAAAAGTCTGACTCAGACAGGATATTGAAGAGTTAATGAAGATGGAGGATTTTGAAGGCTTAAGTCAGAAAAAAAAACGAAAGGAAGGTAAGAGAGTCGTCTCAGTTCGGTCTAAATGAATGCTCCCTCACTCCTCGTCTCCCCTGAGCAGAAAAAGACGGCGAAAAAGAGGCAAAGCGAGGGAACGTGGTGAGATGGAAAATGTGAGGAGCGGGCCGGGGCTGAGCCGGTGGTTTCAGCAATATAACTGTCCTATTGTCTGACTCGCGACTGAGAGCAGGAGTCACACACACACACACACACGCACACACACACACACGCACACACACACGCACACACACGCACACACACACACACACACACACACACGCACACACACACGCACACACACACACACGCACACACACACGCACACACACACACACGCACACACACACGCACACACACACACACACACGCACACACACACACACACACGCACACACACACACACGCACACACACACGCACACACACGCACGCACACACACACACACACACACGCACACACACACACACGCACACACACACGCACACACACACACACACACGCACACACACACACACACGCACACACACACACACAGACAGATGTGCAGCGTGTTGTTGTCATAACTGTCATCAAACGCTGAGTAAATTTGAATGTTTGTGAAACCGTGATCGTAGAGAGAGGGCACTGAGATGAGCTGCTGTGGACGTGTAGTGATAATAATAGTAATTTCATGATTTACACATGGATGAATCATGACACACACACACACACACTGCAGGTGTGAATCTTCACTCCCATTTCAAACCCACATGTCGGCACAAACTTAGTTTGGACTACGGCATCGAACACAGGTATACGTATCAATCTACCAAAAGATTTACTCAGATTAGAAATGAAGCAAGCTGCCATAGCTTAGAGGTGTGCACATTTGTGTTAGCTCTAAGTTACATGAGTGAGATAATAATAATTAAACTATTTAACTGATTTAGTGTCTGTTATGAGGAGTAATACATATGTAGAATGATGATGGCGCACACATATTACCAGTAACGTCTGTAACTCCGTCATCATCCTGAATTTTAGCTGACATGATGTGTTCACCGTGGGACTGTAAGTTTTGGGGGTGAGCACCGAGGGAGTTCTGGGAAGCTCAGCGAACCCCCACAGCTGCAGACAGGTGAAATGAAATAGAAATTGGATATTTTATGTGTTCATATTCACTGTAACCGTGACTTCTATGCGACGGTTTCCCTTTTTTTTGGGATCAAAATTGGACCGAGCGAGTTTCGGAAAAAAAAACTCTCTTCATTTGGCAGAATCTGTTTGCACCGTTAATACCCGACCATTGAGCCCGTCAGTCACCGTGAATAAACCTGTAAACAGAATATTCCCGTCCAGCTGTGGTGTCCTGAGAACAGTCCACCAAAGAAAGTCTCTGTCAAAGACGGGGCTGCCAGCTCGTCTCGCTGACGGAGCGAGAGTTTCCTCCTAATTCAGTGGAATAAATGTGACCATCCCAGTGGTAGCAGCAGCAGCAGTCAGTGCTTATCAGCAGCAGGGTGTCTGAGACATTAAGTTAAAGTGTATTTATGTATAAATATACAGTACACTCCTTCATGGCAGCTCGCACGTCTCTCGAGAAACGGTTAGAGAAAGAAATCAAATAAGAACAGGACAAAACAAGCCAACAAATCTGTCCTGTCTCATCTTGTCAGGGGCGCCTGATTTAAAAAGGAACCTTGGATACAGGTGGTGTGAGTCTGAGCAAAAAGAAAAGTCGAAGAAGTAAACCTGATTGAAGTCGACAGTTCGACACCCTAACTGGCTTCCCAGTAATCTCACCGTGATCTTAACTGGATTATTCTAACAGAGTTATGTTACCTCCGCGTGTCCAAAGGCCGGTAACACGAGGATCCATGTTTAAAAGGATAAATCTTTGTGTACATTTTGTGACTCTGCAGTTTTGTGCAGGTGGAGCTTTGCTGCATGAAAATCCCAACGTCTCCATAACCACAGTCATCGTGAGAAGAGTCGGATGAATGTCAGTGCGGTTATTCTAACACAGCGGTGATATATGTTTATATGCGACCACCCTAAACGGGTCACCATGCATGTAAATGTGGCCAATTAAATACAGTCAGTGTAACAGTGTTATATCTGAGCAAAGGATTTGATTTCAACCAGGACAGCACATCAGTTCAAGTCATCGGATATTGTCAAAATATAAGAGCCATAAACAGTACGCCGTTTCAGAAAATCTCTTTAGCTATAAACTGAATCTGTCAGTCTCTTGTTTCTTCTCTATGTTCAAATTGATACGATTTAGGGACACAAAGAACAAAGCTTTCCAAACCAGAGCTGTCTTTCTCTCTCTCTCTCTGGTTAATGCCATCTGTCACTGTGGGACCAACTTAGATTTATATCTGGACTTTTACGAAAAGCCTCAAAGTTTCAAAACAACATTTTAAAATCTCATCTAAGTCCAGACACAGAGTCTCTCTCTATTTGTGTGTGTGTGTGTGTGTGTGTGTGTGTGTGTGTGTGTGTGTGTGTGTGTGTGTGTGTGTGTGTGTGTGTGTGTGTGTGTGTGTGTGTCATTACCCAGCTAATGTCGAAGAGCCGAGGGACACACTGAGCAAACGGGTAGAAAGACAAGCGAGGTGGAGGGGACGCAGACAGAGGGAGAGGAAAAAGACAGAGACGGGCTGTTGATTTGTGAGCAGAAGTATGTATGTTAAAATCTATGAATGCTACACTTGACACACACCAGCAGCTGGTCCAGCACGTAAACCGAAAACCAGATTTATTTTTCACAAGTTATGCTCTCCATTCAACAGCATCTCCGTCGTTCTGTTTCTCATTCCGCTTCTCTCGCTTTATGGGAAATCTATTAAAGCCCTCCGAGCTACTTCACAGTATGAATGTATTTTATAGAAATCGTTCCGGGCAAAGAGAGAAAGAAAAAGGGAGAAATTGTAGTGATATAATTACAGGGCTTTAGATTTGACTGCAGGTGAATAGTAGATGTTCAGATATTATGGTACTCTGTGCAACCACTTTTATTTGATCTGGGTGTTGATGACTTTGAAACTGAAACCTCTCAAAGCTAAGTGCCTGTAGAAAATGTATCACGAGAGACATATTGTGTGAATACTTACTCTATTACAGTAATACATTCCCAGATGCTACTGCACTCACACAGACACTGGGTGTGATTATAATAATGTATTTCCAATGATTTACAATATTATCTGATCGACATAATATACATATTGGAATATTGCAAATATACAATAAACATCTCAAGAGAATATTTGTAAGTGTTTAACGCAAATGTTGTTTTATGTTTTTTATTTTAATTTCTCACGTGAAATCCAACTCATCAAAAGTTATCCAGAGCTTCTCCCTCAGCGCTTGTGGTCAGAGAGAAGCCAGAAGAATACAAGTATTGGTACATTCTCTGGAAAATTGTGTCAGCATTCATCTCCTTAATTTGATTTGTTGCAGCTACTGCAAGTGCAGTACATTGAGCAGAGCACGGTATGTGCTGCAAAACAACACTTTACATTCAGATTTGTGTTTTTAATAATCTTCTTTAAAATCACTGAGACCAATATAACAAGACACATATAGGAAGTAAATGTCCCACGTGTACTAACTGCATGCATTCAAAGATATTTGACAAAACAATTAAGGTAATGTAAAGAAAACTACTTCAATTGTACATTTATACTCCGCTATATCTTAGAGGTAAATATTAGAATAGAATAGAAAAGTACTTTATTCATCCCCAAGGGGAAATTTGTCTGTGGCAGCAGCAAACAGGGTTACACAATAAAATAAAATATTGGGTATGGAAAAGTAAAAAGTATATTGTTCTTTTTACTGCCTACATTTGTCTTTCAGGTGACAGTTTTTCATCCCCTCCATGTCCAGTGAATCATATATTTCCAGATGTGTTGATTGTGAATGTGACAAACGGAAGGATGATGTGTTCCTTTTTATTTTGAGACAATCCTCCTACTTCTTAAGCTAAAAGTGGAATTTAAAAAGCCACTTAGATCTGCTAAAAAATGCACCGTCACAGAGAAGAAACCAGGAATGCTTTTCTGAGCTCATGAAAAGTTGATTTTTTTAGAGATACGTGGTTCTCACTGGACAGCGACGCTACAAACCCGTGATGACCTTATAGAATATGATGCATCGCTGTAGATTAAACTACTCGACAGTATGTAAAGAAGTTCAAATTAGCACAAGTTTAAACATCTAAACCAGTTAAATGCTACATACACATTAATATAGCAGTAATATTAATCCAGAAATATTCGTAAAACACTGACAGGGAACATTTTACCGCACAATCAATACTTTTACTTTCAGAACTTTAATTCAATTATGCTGATGATATTTACATACAGAAAGAGTAGACAAGACGGACATGGATCAGAAAACGTGTTTCTACTCATTCTAGTTCCATGGCTGCGGTGCTCTTTCTCTGTCAGACACGCACACACACACACACACACACACACACACACACACACACACACACACACACACACGTATGTCTTCAGTCTGTTGTATATCTACGAGTAAGGTAAGACACATGTTTTACTGGAGAGACAGTCTTATGTTCAGGAAACAGATATGCTACGATTCTATGTGGACTATAATGATCAATCCAGTATGCTGCTTTAACAAACTTAGGTTTTCATGATGCTTTTAAATTAAGTATGTGCACAACAATATTATTTTGCAAACATTTAAACTTTCAAAAACCACAATTGAACAACAGCAAAACACATCACACACAAAACATATAGCGGTTTATGTATTATTTATTTGACATCACCAGTATCACGTTTAATTGATTTTTTTTCCCAGCAATTAAATGATGCAGAATACTTTAGCTGCTTTTTCTGCTCTTATACGTTAATGTCTCGACACTGTAACATATAAAATAACCGTATGAGCTCAACCCATGAACCCAGCCCAGAGATAATTATGGCATTTAACATTCATTCAAAAAAAGTCCAAATTCAATGTATCCGTGGTTTGCAGAAACGTACAATGACAACATGCGCTGCTTCGTCACAGAATAAGGAGAATACATTTGTAAAATGGTGTCCATCAAATGAGAAGTATGCACATAAAAACAAGCACACACATATATGCATGTTGGATGAAGAAACTCTCCATTGGTTTTGTGGTTAGTCATGGCAAGTCAAAAGGAGAATTATGTTATTATCCTACGTTTTAATGTGTCGTCATCATATAAGTCATAGAACAGTCAACATTAGAGTACCAAATTGCAAACATTAGAATACAAAGTTCTGCCTGTGTTGTGTTTGCCTTCACTGACCCAATTATTGATTCATATTTTATTTTCCACTGTACAGTCAGCTGGCACAACGTCATGCAGGAAAACAGCTCCACTCATCCGTCATTGAAATTACATTTTGAGAAAAAAATAACAATTTATCTTCACTACAAAGAAAGTAACGCATACAAACGTTTGTTAAACTTTTGCGAATATCAATCAATAAATAATGCTGTCAATAACGGGGTTGGCATCCATACAACAGGAAGCACATGGTCTTATAGTAAAGTATGATCCACATATACAGTATTTGACCTGTTCTAATTCAGACCTGGACCGTTCAGAACAGTGTGGGTGTGCCTTTGTTGGGCGCAGCTTCATACCTAACCGTGGCTCATTTGTCCTGCTCCTTTAAAAGATTGCCGAGCATCAGACTATAAACTGGTTTGCTCGTTATGTCTCCCTGCTGAAGCAATGTCTTTACCGTTCTCTGCACCTTCAGTTCACTTTTTATGATGACGGCACATCAATACTGGGCTGGTGGCATGCCCTTGGGGCATACGAAGAAAGATCAACTCAACATTAACAATACAATTTGTTTTTCGAAGTTCTGTAAGCCTATAAAAAAAAGATATTATTTCTGTCAAAGACGAGTTTAAAATCATGAAGATGACTTTCTTGTCCTCAGGGAGCTCCTTGTCAAAAGAGTCTCCATTAGCAGTGCTGCAATGGAACTCATTCCCATACTAACGAAATGAAACGTAGACCTCAGTTTGTGATATAAATGAATGCATGTTTATGTGATATGTACATTTAAATATGTGTGTAATAAAACAAAGACAGGCAGGCAGAGTGCAGGGACAAAGAGGACAGTTTGGGAGCATTATTCAAATATTTTACCGACACACCACAACAATCGACATATCTGTGTCAAAACATATACATTAACAAAAAAATATGACTTCACAGAGCTGGTATTTATGACCATGTTGCATTAACGTCAGTGCAGAAACATGCACAACCTGATCAATTGATATGAGCAGTAAAAGAAGCACAGATATCTCTCTCACCCTTTTCCTCTTTGTCTCGTTCGATTTACATTTTGGCATGAAGAAAGAGGCTTTAAACCTGATATCTGATACAGCGTTTGGCGCAGCGGTGGATTTATAACAGTACGGGAACCATCTCATCTGAGTCATTGGGCAATGAGAGTGCTCTGCGTGGTCATAATGACCAAGGCCATTTTCAAGATGCTCCCTACGGTGCCAACATTATTCCTCCAAAGTCTTTGCTTGTTCCAAAGAGACAGTTTTGTGAACGAGATGAAGTGAAACGCCTTCCATCGACCCTCGTAATCATTCCCAAAGATGTAAAAGGTCATTGTAAAAAGTTTTTCGTAACTAGTCACTTTAAACTCTCCACAAAGGAGCAAGTGACGGCCTTTTACAGCCACATTCCATGTCTACACGGGGTTGAATGTTTGATACAAGAGATTTTGGGCGGAGTATCACTTCGATGGGCTCGTCCACGCTGGAAGGGGCCACTCCTGGTACTACGCCTGCCTTTATTGTCGCTTTCTTAAAGAAGACACAGTGAGTCAGTTCATGATAATGGTTTATTTGTCTGGTTGTTGTCGGGCGTGATCCAAAACGAAGGGACAGATAACACACCTCACCAACTGAAGCATTTGATATGAGCCGCTGTGTGTGTTTGCGTCTCCGAGGCAACAGTGTACTCGTTCGTCATTAGTAAGTAACGTTATTTAAAAGATGTGATCAAAACCCTTAGCGGATACCGGTGGCATCAATACCGTAATTTAATTATAAATAACGACAGAAAAAGAATGAAATATGTTTGATAGAAAATATCTTCATTGTTGCTATCAACACAAACAGTGTTTTATAATAAAACCCCACATGATACTCTCTTGTAAAGAAACGCCCCACTCTGAATCAGCCCTCTTGGCCACTTCCATTCCCACTGCTATGCTGACCCCAGGAATATAATCCAACCGGTTCCCCTCTCCTCTCCACTGCTGGAAGGCTCATCTGTGATGCTGTGAGAGGCTTTCAGTGAGTGGTGATATTCCTCTGCAGCTTCAGATCCGCCTCGAAAGCACCATGGCAGGGTGCAAAGCGACACATTGTAACTGCACCGTGATCATAGGCGTCCTCAGTGCTTTAAGGGCTTCGGGACTCATTTCTGCATCTCTCTCGGCGCTGAAACTGCCACATATTTGCATGAACACCGAATCAAGATGACGGCATTCAGCATTATCGGTGCTGCTCTTTATAAACCCGCAGCCTTCAGTGACTTGTAGAACGAAAACTCATAACAGTCAGGGGCGTTGTTCAGCCAAAGGCCTGGCGACGTGACATGACATGACATCTAGAACATGCTGTGCTCTCACATTCACAACGGCTTATATTCATCGTATCTATTTTGGCACCATGGGCAGAGAGTGGAGGTGGAATTATCGTAAGTCATTTGTTTGAACTTAACAGAAAATAAAGAAATGCATTGAACTGCATGCCAATGTCCAATAGAGAGCCAAGGGGCGTTCACAACACAAGGCAAATTTGGCACAAAAGCTTCAAAGTATAAGCTGCCAAGGCCCGACCATGCAGGCCGAGTTCTTTACCGGAAAAAAAACACCCACAGTCATCGTTTGTGCATGATGTTGTGCTTCCAGAATACACTGTCGAAAATCATCATCAACCAGCTCGCCTCTGATTTTTCTTCTCCGTGACGTTGATGAGTTTATCTACGTATTACACACATTTACAACATGCGATAATAATCGGCTACCATTTACCCAGGGATGATATTTTTGAGCACAAATGATCAATTTTAAAGCACTCCAAGTTAAATCAGCTTATTTGTATTATCTAATCAGAATTAATAAAAAAAAACGAATTGCCCCGTTATGGCAGTTGCCATACACAGTTGACGCCTATGATTACAGGGCTGCACCTCCAGCTAAGTACCACACTTACAGCATGACGCAGCTGTCATTATAATTCTCACACAAGCCCTGCCATGGTGCAGTACAGCTCGGTTTGCCTGCAGCCAAAGCCCAATGACCAAACTTGCATTATGTCAGCTAGTGTCTATGCTTATTTATTTGATAAATAACTAAATATTCCCGTGCAGTTACAGAGTCGCCCGCTGTCTCAAATCCTATCGCCTGCCAGAGTGCTAATGGACGATTTTTCAAATACCAGAATTACATTAAATGCTATCGTTTTTTAAAACTATTTATTCATATAATGTCTGCTCATGGCGCCGTGCTTACAACAAATATAAAGTCTAAGTACGGTGGAAAGTAAGGGTCTGGAGTTTAGGGTAGGGGATGTGCATGTGTATCCACCAACAACCTTTGTTTCATGTCATTCCCCATACTTTATTCCCCCTCTCATTTCCTGTGACATCTATAAATATTCTCAAACAAATCCTCAGAAACACTTTGAATACATTCATACTTGATGGTTCTTGATATCCTCCAGCAGAGAATTCATGTCTCAACTCAAGGAGAATGTTCACATCCTCAAAAAAACCAGTGTGTCTAATCACTGGCCACCTTTACTTCAGGGTCTGTTCCCAGTAAAATAGCAACAAGTTTTCCTAACTCGAACATCTGAACTTTTGTTGGAGCTAGGTCAACCCAGATGGACCTGATTCAGTGCCTTCAGGGATTACGGGAGAACTTTCAGTCAAGGCTACAGAAGAGACGTCTTCTGTAGCTCAGCCTCTGCGTTCACAGATGATATAATCTAAGCAGAAAGCGCCTCCTTCACTTAAGGTCAGCAGACAGCAAGATAGAGATCTTCTTGCATCTTCCACAGAAGGTCAAACACATCGGAGATAACAACTCTGATTTTGAGAGACTTAGTTGTTATTCTCCATATCTTGCTGACTTCATGGCAAATGAATCTGCGATGCCAAAGCTCTTTTTCTTGACATGTTTTTGTTTAACAGACCAGTTTATTTCATTCCTGCAGGGGTAAAAAAAACAGACCAAAAGAAAGACCTTTCTTTTCTGTGGTGATAAGGCACAATTACATAGAAATTGTAAGCATGTTTTTTTGGCTCATTCCTTCCGTTGGTCGTGATGGTTGTGGTCATGATACTGGCAACAATCTCTTTGCTGTACCACAACAGGGAATAGTCATCTTTCTTTCAGCCTACACTCTTTGGCCTTTTGTGTCCAACTCGGCTTTCAGATAAAGCACTTGGCAAGAATTGATCGTGAAAGTCAATCTTGCTTCAGGAAGGCTTGGTAAAACGTTGCAGTCTTGCTGATTAGCTGGACTTTCCAATCCGGTTTCCCCTCTATCTCAATGAAGGTATCTATGATGAATATAATGGTGTCTTTCTATCTTGAAACAACAGTGTCACCTCACTCTTAATTGATTTATATTCAAATGACTTTGCCATTCCTTGTCATGAATGCTTTTTATTAAATCGAAGGATAGCTTGTTACTTGGCGGACTAAAACATTTTAACCACATAGCCCATAAAACGCTTAAAGGATCCAATAGGCGAATTGCTTAATAATGGTCCACTTAAATGTTTTGTCATCATTATTCAGCTTGCTGTTTTCTGTTGCTAAGGTTAGAGATCAATACCATTGTTGGAATTTGGTAATAAAGTCTTGGTTGGACTTTGGGAATCGCAGGGTCATGGTGATATGTTTAATAACAAACGGTGAATGTGGAAAAAGTGTGTTGGTGTGTTGTGATGAGTCAGAGGGTTACGGTACTGACCCTGTAAAAGCAATGTCCACATTGAGTCAACCTGACACCTTTGGTATTCTCAGTCTTTCCTGTCGCCCCATACCTCAGCGTGACTAATAAAAAAGCAAAATGCCTAAACACATAAAAACAAAAAATGAAAATGGAAGAAGATGTTTTTTAAAAACAGCAGGCCGTTTCAGAAGAAGAGTGGCTGAAGGAGCCTCTTTGTTTAGGTAAGTGCCCGTCTGCAAGACAAGGCGTCTGCCAGGGAGCCACACTGACCAACTGGAAAAAATCAGCAAGCTGCCTCCAGACAAACTGGTGTGGAAAGAGACAAAGACAAACATAAGAAACTAAGCACAGCACGGTAGACTCTGGTTATAGACAGACAGACAGACGGTCACAGTGTTGCTGTAGTTTTATTCAAATTTTACTGGTCTTCTGAGGACACGATCATCATTTCACATAATCTAACAGAAGAACATGGTATTGCCTTGGAGCAGTAACAGCTGCAGGCAGGCAGGTAGAGTCCACACCAGATGCCTCTTCTTGTGTTTTTCAGACTCTACTTCGATCAATAAAGGTCCACAGGTATACTTTCACATACTTCTTGTGTTTTGTACATCTGTGTTGTATGTTTTTGTACAAACTGTTTTTTAAGCCTTTACTCAGCTTGGAGGTTTGCATACAAACTCGAGAAACAAAAAGTATTTATTGCTTACGCAATATCGAAATTCAATTCTCTCTATGTGCTGACTCAAAAGCTCTTGTTCTCACAGGGATTGTGCATCTTGCTGATTACTGGGCTGTGGCTTGCTGTTGTGTACATACACGCTCATTCATCGTCCTCTTTGTAGTCCCTGATTTGGGTCAGCTACATCGAAAGCTTGGCAATAAAGATGAGAACTGCGTTGATCCAAGGCTGTGGAGGAATCTTACTATTTGTTTTTCAGACAGCAGAGTCCAAGGATGTTCTTTTCACTTGTCCTTGTTATTAAAAGAATAAATGCAGTGGGTTTCTTTTTTTTATTGCTGCTGTGAATGCTAAATATCATTTCACCTGACATTTGAGGTAAGGAGCCGTATTTTAAGACCATTTAAGACAAATTATTTTAATACAGCAATGAGGAATTCTCTTACTTTTCCACCTCAATTTTAAATTTCAAAATAATCTGCTGGTTTTGTTAATCTTATTATGGGGAGTCTGTGATTTTTAAAACATATGCAAATGGAAACACAAACACAAATTGTCACATCTGGCCGTTACCCCATCCTCAAGGAAAGTATTGGATGAAGTAGACCAGATCAGTGCGCCCCTAATTAAGAAGTAATAAAGACGGAGCAGGAGGAGGGACACAATTCCTTGCTGCCATTTTGACTATTTGAAAAATCTGCACTGTGTAACCACACAGAAGGCTGGTATTGTAAGCCTGCTGCTTTCTAGTCTGCTCCCTTAACAGCCCCCCCTATATGAAGAAATGATAGCCATACACAGAGACAGCAGATCCAGGAGAGAGCGAGCTGCGAGGGATGTGACAAATATACCTTGAAAACGGCAGGAAATGCCATATATTTCAGACACCACATTGAGGAGGCGTGGGAAAAAAAGAGGGGCTGTGAAAATATTCTTCAAACAGCACAGTGGTGACAGTGACAACGTGAAACAAAAAGAAAGTTTTGTGGGTGTCATCACAGGTAGATGTGTCATCACAAGCAGGATTGCTGCACTATAGTATTACCTACACCCCCTGTTGTTGAGTGCAGGAAGCAAAAGGCGAAGATTTTCTTTACCAACAGGACAATATGAGTTCCCAATAAGAAGAGGATATGACGGGGCAGGGGTAAACAAGCTACGTCTTGAAGAAACAGTTGAAGAAAATAATGGAGGAAGGCAAGAAAATGGGACACTTCCAAAATAAATCCAGGGGAGGTGTATGTGGAAGACTTGTGGCAGGTGTATTATTTCTTCAATTTGACTTTTTCTCTGTGGCCAGTTCAAAGCCTGCACCACTCAGGAGGTGGTGGATCCAGCAGAGTGTATGCCTGGAGGCTGCGGTATTGCCTTTGTTAGCGAAACAATTCTTACCTTTGGCTTTTGAAGGGCAGTGTTTTGAAAAAGAAACTGAAAAGTTCAGAGTCCCTTCCTCCCGATGGGAGAAGGACTGTGAAGGGAAGGGGTGAGAGGCTTAGCCCACAGCCTGGTTTTCATAACAAGCCAACAAGGGCATATTCATTATTTATGCCCCCCCCACTCCACTCCATTCTTGTAAACTAGTCTTTGATTATTTTTGCATTATGGCCACCATAAGAAAAGTCTAAAGGCCCGACTGAATATGAAATAGCCAACAAAAACATTCATAAACATTTGAAGCACCACTCAGCCGTCAATGGCGTCCGCTGTTGCTGTTTTGATAAATTAAAAACATCCTTTTTAGGTGGTGTGATTCTGTGTGATGCTGCCTGCCTCCCTTTGTTCCATCTTTAAACCCCTACTACGTTGTGTTTGTCTTCTAACTTAATTTGATATTTCATTTACTTTGACTACTGCACACAATTTCTGTTGAACTATATTATTTAATGTTAAGAATGTTGTTCTCTCTTTGCAGAGCTGAAACAAATACATGTAAAAAAGTTCTTATTGTCAAAAGAACGACAATAAAACAGCATTGCATTCTGAACTTGGACTCCTGCCTCATCGATTGGTCTACAATGAGGTTTAGAACGTAACCAGGATAACGTCAAATCATCAATAACATAAAAACGAGTTGTAACATTACCTCTACTGTATCTACAGAGCATCACAGTAGATGCACTAGCTGCCCGAGACATTACCGTTTCACATATCTGATATCGTGCTGGCCCAGGTGTCATTCGCCCTCAGGGAGAGGTAGTGATACCAGATAAGAGTTATTAATATGTATGCACATCTGATCTTGCAGCGTAGAGGAGAAACCACATCAAATTAGTTTAAGATTAACACATGTCACACTATAATCAGATCGCCCAAGTTTTACAATTAAGCTACAGGTGTTATACAACGCGATAATAAGATATTTGCATATCGTTTTATAGATTCATTAAACGGTCATAAATTCTACCAGTAAAACTATCCAAGAGCTGTAGTGCAAATAAACTGAAGAGTTTAGATGGTGAAATTAATGTCTAATGTGGTCAATTAACTAAAATAAGTTTTCCCATTCACCTTAAGCTTGTTGTGCCACAAGGATATGTTTAGTATGAATCAGAATTGTAATTACATATCATTCAACTATCTGAAGGGCCTATTCTTCAGACTGCTTCCTTTGGTTGTGATATTCAATTACATTTTGCTGCTAATACTTATATACTTTGGAAAGCAAGGCTTGTATTTGTAATAGAGTATTTGTTATATGAATATATTCACGTTTTAACATTGTATTATTGCTGTTGGTTAGATGTTAGTACTACTTCCACCAGTGGTAATAGATAGTGTGTTTCATTTAACACTTACAGCTACTCTGTGGAGTTTTTCCAGTAGAGCAATGTTTTGACGAGCGGGTCCCAATATTGTTTGTATCTCGTGCTGTAACAGAGCCTAATGTTTGCATGTGCACACATGAACGCTACAAGCTTAGGGCGCAGGGATATACATTTAATTTGTCTTCAGAGCATGCTGATGCATGCAGTTTAACAGTTGTTGGTGGTAATACAACATGGGGCAGTTGTGCACCAATGAAAGAGGAGAAGAATACAAACCAACGCAAACAATGTAGGTTTCAAAGCATTAACAAAGTGTTTGTGCATAATATTTTCTAACATAGGGAATACATTTAATATATTCTGCCTTTTCAGGAACATTATTTAAGCGTGTAGGAGAAATAATTTATGTTGGTGAGAATTGCTGAGAGTAAACAATTAAAACTTCAATGCATGTCAGTTTAGTCAACTCTCAACAAGTACTTTCTATGTTAATTATATTAATAACATTTTCTGTCACTTCAGTCATTTTTTTGGTTTACTATTATTTGTATAAATAAGTTAAACAACAGTGTGTGTCACTTTAAGACGATTCTGTGTTCTTAAATTATTATAGTAGTTGATTTGGTTTAGTATCAACTGTGTAAAAATATATATTACAGCGTGTTCCACTAAGTTGGTCTTCTTGGCTTCGTTAGTCCTGATCGATTTGTTCCAGAACTGCGTGAATCAGTGAGATAGTGAGTCAGTATCGCTTTAAGAGTCCGTGTGCTCTATTTTAGTGGCGTAATTGATTTGGTTTAGTATCAACTGCGTAAATAAGTGAGCTTACAGTGCGTGTCACTTTAAGAGTCAGTCTTCGGGTGGCTTCTTGATATTAATAGAGCTGCTGTGTCTTCCTCCTCTGACGTAATGCCCACAGCGTACAGAGAGACAGGCAGAGGTCCTGTCACAGCAAAGCGATAACACTAGTCTGAACAAAAAAAAAAAAAAAACAGAAAAAAAAATCCAGATAACGAGCTGCTCCGCTTTGGTTTGCTGTGGCCAGCAAATCCGGGCTCTGAGCGGCTAAAATAACAAACTATCACATCGGAATATTATACCAGAGACAATCTCACTAATCAGTCGGTATCAGCCTAGTTTAACGTGCTACTTGCCGCGAAGCCTTAACTATCTCTCTCTCCTTCTCAGACCAAAGAAAAAGAGAGAGAGAGAGAGAGAGAGACAGCCAAGACACTGTCACCCCGTCCGACATCATCAACAAACAAAAAAAACCCACAAAGAGACGAACCAGCCAGCCAACCAGCCAGCACAGCCAGCCACCATCTTAACAGGCTGCTGAAAGAGACACACACTGAGCGAAAAAGAGGCTAATGCTTATTTTTGATCAACAGGTAAGCAGCACCAAAAGAAACACGACCAAACACAAAATGCACACCATGCACACAGCCCTCTCTACTAGTTGGTGCAGTGGCATTGTAAACAACCAGAGAAAAAAAAATACATCGGCGATGCACGGCTTGGAGTTGTAGATGGCGAAATGCATGCTCTCGGACAAGTGGGGAAGATGGAATTGTGTTCGTCTTAAAAGGGAAACCGGGGGCTCTCAAACGCTGCGTTTTAAAGGAGACAGAATATCGCTGTTAGCCGTGAGTGGGTTTTTTTTTTTTTTTTTTTTTTTTTTACGACGGGCAGCAGTCGGTTTGCGTCTTATGTAACTAACGGCCTGAGCAGCGTCGGTAAGGAAAGAAGGGATCCGCTGAATGAGAGAGAGGAAAAGAGAGCAGCACCGCTTTGAATTCACATGGCAACTTACATTTAGGTTAGGACACCCGAACGCCACACTAATACAAAGTGGGGGGCTGCTTTGGGACCGGCTACTGCTTTTTGGTTTAAAGACCGAGTTTGAAGTCCGCGACAAGGGGACGTGGAGTGACTTTAGTAGGCTTGTGTGTTTCTTTTGGTAAGTTTTGTTTCTTGTTTTTTTGTTTTTTTTTAGGATATTAATTCACGATCATCCTGACTTTGACTTGCTTAGATAGAAGCCGGTCGGACTCTTGCGTGATTTTGTCACCGCATACTAGCTCTGTGTGTTACTTTTTTTTTTGTTGTTTTCATTGATAACTTTTTTTCCTTCTTCCCCATTACTATTCTGCCTGCAAAGCTTGATGATAACTCAAGTTCAGACTTTGTGGGTCCGTTCCGAATGACGCACGTCGCAGGAGAAAATAACATTTGTGCAGAAAGATGAACGTGAAGTTACAAGACGCGTTGCAAAGTTTTGAACGTGGGAAAGGCAGTGACACTCGAGATGAAAGAGATCTCGCGTTTTGTCAAGTGGTTTTTACAGCCGATATGGCGCTGTTTCTGCACCTCTTTCATTGTTAGTAAGCTCGAGGGCGCATGGTGGATGTGAAATGTCGTAAAAAAAAAAAAAGATCCTCAACACATCCTCTCTTATCAACACAGAGTACTTATCACCTCAAACATCGCGCTTATATTTTGTTTTCTTTGTTGTTGTTGAACTTTTCATGAGTTGCATTTCCACTCAACTTTTTTTAAAGTGTACCCCCCCCCCCCCCCCTCTCTCCTCCTGTCGTAAGAAACCGTGATGTTCCTTTGAGATAAGGGAGCCGGGGTAGGCATGACAACTGTGTGGGGAGAGCAGAGCATGTGAAGCAGCACAATGAGGCACACACTGCGAGGAAGCTTTCTACACAGCCCTCCACAGCCCGGCAGCTCTGGCCCCTGAAGCCCTGCTTCTGTGGGGGCCCGGCTTTAATTCAACAGATAACCTCAGCCCGTGGAACTTTACTCGGACCCACACAGTTTGGGTTTCATCAAGAGGTTCCTATGGTCCTTTTTTTTTAAATACATGAAGCATGTGTGTCTGCATCTTCATCTTCACGGCTTTATAAAATGCAACACTGACTTTTTGAAGCACGTTTACGATGCTGTTTTGAATTGATAATCTTAAACACTCTCAGTTCTGGCTTCAGATATTCCCTTAAAAAGTTATAATAGATTCTGTGACAACTTTTGAAAGTTTTGCGCTCTCGGCCACACACACACCCCCCCCCCCCCCCCCCACACACACACACATCTCTAAAGCTGTGGGGATCACTTACTTGAGGAAAACTAGAAATCAGCAAAAAAGATTTGTGAAACTTGTACGTTTGTTTTGCAGTTTTCACCAGCGGCATACGAACACAAATCTAATGTGAAGGCTTTGAGACGAGTATTTGTTTAGGACAGTGAGCAGTGTAAGCCACGCATCGCCTGTGAAATCTAGGATTTCGACAAATGGTTGTTTTTATTACTTGTTTTCAAAAATAACAAGACTTTACAAAGTAACAAAAACTTTGTAAAGAACTTGTTTTCCTAGTAGAAGCTCTGAATATTCCCGTCTCGCTACATTTGTGTCACGTACAGTTCTGTGTGTAACTTCTTCAAACCGTGTTGTAACATGTGCTCGCTTAATGCTGCCTTTCTTAAAATATAGTCCCACAAATTCCTCCAGACGTAATCAAGTTTTTCTACTTTTAAAATAATTTTTTTTGCCAAGCTGACACGTATGATTTCAATCGAGGAGTTTGATACTCGCACTGGCATCTCAAGGCACTTTGTAAGTTCTAACTGACATCGACTTTAAACTTAGTTGTAAACATGTCCTTTGCTTCGTTGTCCTTCTCGTGTCCAACTTGTGTGTTTTTTTCCACCCCTAAGACACGACCAGCCTCGCTGGTATCCGTCTCTCTTAACTTTGAGTCGCTGCATGTTCTTACACCCGTGTAATGTATATTGCTTTGTTAAACTTTTGCAAACATTTAACAAGCTTCTTTTAAACCGGTGATCAAGCAATGTATCAATCTCCTTCTATAGCCTTTTAAAAAAAGTTCTTCTCTCCAGACACTGGATATTATTGTGTCTCACGGCCTTGTTCGTAGCTGCTATTAAACGTCAGAACAGTTGACGACTTCCTAAAGAGAACCTCTGCTTGTAAAACTCTTTCCCGTATGTGTGTGTGAGACAGAGTGGGAGAGAGCACAGCGCTTTTTCCTGTGTGTGTGTGTGTGTGTGTGTGCCGTGGAGACAGCCATGGCTTACTCATATGGCTGCAATATGTGAAGTCTCTGCGGTGGAACTGGGAAGAGAGAAAGTTTTGAGAGGGGAGAGCACATGGAGTTAGGGAAGTCAGAAATGTCCTGTTCCACTAGCTGGAATGTATCTCCTTGTGTTTTGTTGACGGTTTGATGCTCTGTAAGACACGAGGAACAACTCCAGGGATTTTTTTTTTGTGGGCTGCCGCACATTTGTCTTCGTTGGGTTTTCAAAGCGGCGCCGGCGTTTCAAGGGGAGAAGGCCGGTTTGTAAAAAAAGAACATTCTCGCCCCGGGTCCAGACGGCTCCTCTGGGGAGAACTGAAGTGATTTCATTGGTGGACATGTGACTGATTTTTTTTTTTTACTGCCTCCAAAGCATCATGATCACAAAGGTGTTTGGAGAGAAAGAGACACGTTTGTTATGCAATATGGTTTCCTTCAAACTCGTAATGATAGTCATCGTAATGGATAATTATCAAGGTAGAGAAGAGTTTGCTTTTTGTTTATTCACTTTTTTTGGAATATTGGTACATTTTGAAAAAGGGCAAAGTTTATCTGCAAGTTGATATTACAGGGAGCGCTGAGCGATAATTCAATACGGTCATTTAATGTCTTTCATTGAATTGTATTGTGATGAAATCCTATATGGAGATATGGTGATGCATAATTACACGAGTCTAAATTCATAATAACAAGCGCATACTGACTCAGATTTCTCTGAACAACAGTTAAATAAGACTTCATCCAATTACTCTGTATTTATGTGCATGTATGTAAACATAGTTGGTGTATATCTGGAAAAATCTTTATTTATTTTCTATAATATCACTCCAAACATTTCCTAATTACATGATAAAATACTCCGTACTTTTCAATTGTCAAGTATTTAATTCTCACAGAGTATACAAAAACGGGATTTACCATGTTGTCATTTCATACAGACTATTTATTTATTAATTGAATTATCAGAAAAACATGCTTCATCGAGATATACGTTGTCATCGAGATATGAAATGACAAATATCGTGATAGAGGATTTTTGGCCGTATCGCCCCAGCCATAATTATTGACGAGGAAAGCATGAGAATAAAGGAGGTAAAAAGTGTATCTGACATAAATATGGAGACAACATTCTTTTAAATGTTTGGTCAAGACCTGGAGAAGTTGTAGAGACATGAATATTACACAGAAAAAATTAATAACCTCACCTAAACTAGATTAAAACCTCGGACATCAACAGAAAAAAAAGTTTACGGGATTGATAGAAGTTCATATACAACTCATGCCAAACCTCTACCTGATAGTGTAGGAGTTTTGTAAGAGGTTATGTATTTTATTTCCCTCACATTACCTGCTAAAGTCTTTCATTAGTGAAGAGATTTTAAGTAATAACTCGCTGCTGTCTCGCTCCTTCTGCTCCGGAGTGACGCATGTCCTTCCTCACAGTGTTTGTGTCCCGTTCCAGCTTCTTAATAGCGTCCGACACGAGGAACAAAGGGCTGATCTCCGTTAATCTGCTCTGGTATTCTGTGTGCAGATGGCATATCGGCCAGCCTGCAAATAACCCCGTTCACCGACCTGTTGCTCGCCACAGATGAGTGAGTGAAAGTGATAAACAGCTGTCGTCTCCCTGATTTAAGGAGATAACAGCCCTCCTAAAACCCAGTTGAGCTGAACACTTTGTATTGTTAAGACAATAAAGGACTTCATTAGCTGTGGCACCAGGAGCAATTGTTTTTAAAACTTTGATTTCACTCTTTTAATTAAGGGCTCTTTCCTTTTGTGTATTTTGACGTGTCGGATAATTGAACGGAACACTTTGCTCAAATAATCCGGCACAAGTGTTCACAGCTGACATTTACCGAACGTCTCCTTTACCTCACCATTAAGCTGCTGTGGTTATTACTTCTGGGCTTCATCAGATCAGCGGGTTCTGTCGTGTTTAAACCTAAGAAGATGGGAAGGACTGGGAACGTCAACCGTCTTAACTCGCTGTTTCCAATAAGCAGGGAAAGATTAGCATCAGCAGTATTAGGGCAATCAGCCGTTATTCATCTCAACCCTGCCTGCAGTTCAGATAAAGGAAAACATCCATTTGTCACGGATAGTTTATTTAAAGAAGAAAAAAGAAAAGAAGACGCTCTTTGCAAGGCTTCTGGCTCTCTTGGCTCACAGCTCCTGTCGCTCACGCTTCTGTACCGCACCGTCTCTCTCTTGTTTTTGCTCGCATCTCAAGGACACGATTGTTCTGATCTTATTTTCCCGTCTGGGCACATTGTTCTGGTCCTTTTTCTTTTTAATTGCTTTACTTCAGCCGCTTGTAACACGGGGCGGCGCGCGGATCTGAGCCGACTCTCCTGTTGCAGTTACTGGAAGTCACTCTGGAAAAAAGAGTGTCTGCTAAATGCCCAAAATGTCATCCCAACTCCCCGTCTGTGGTTAGCACTGCCTTGTTTAGGCTCGAGTCTGTCTCTAATGTCTTTGGTCTTTTATAAGCCTGTCTTTTAGACGGCCTGCTTCAGATAACGAGCACATGGTCTTGGTTTAGGGTGAAATGATTCCTTTTTTTTTTTTCGTCCCCCATTTTGTCGTTTTTAGTTTTTTTTTTTTTTTTTGTTAGACAAATCCTAAATATGAGACAATTTTTCCTCCCCTTTGATCTGAGAGTAAATAATCCCTCTGTCACGATACAGTGGAGACTGATAAAAGCGGCGGTTGAGCGGCTTTAGGCACCAGTAGAAGGTGGTGACACGGGCAGCAGTTTGGTCTTGTGGCGGTATAAGAGACTAAGCTGCTACCAAACGGTGGCACCCAACAACACCACCTGCTCGCTGCGCGTAGCTTTCTGTCTGTCAGTCAAACCTGTGAACCACACGGCAGACGACATCGATTCTGAATGGACGCCGGCTGTTTTTGTTTGTGGTACCGGAGAGATTTGGAAACCATATATATATTTTTTTTTAATCGACACAACTTTGGCTCCAGAGCTGGTTTTCACATCTTTGAAACCCGCTGGCTCGTGATGTGTTATGAGTCGCGAGAGTTCTGACTGCTTTGACTCAGCGCTATACTCGTATATACGTTTTCTGTGCAACCAGACGTCATCTGGCGTCGTTCGTGTCTCTTTAGACCTCGTGTAAAACACGGCGCACGATTGGTTCCAAGGCGTGCGTTCAATTAACTTTCAAACAAAGCAAGATGCCATTGACAATGAATCGACGCTCGATCGTGAGCTAATCGACTGTTTATTCCAAATATGAGAGGATCCTTGGGACGAATTTGACTTTGTGCTTTGATCATACAGCCACGAGTTCTGTCTTGTTGTGGCGGTAGTCAATAAATCTTCCACTTGACGGTTTGACATTTACAAAAGTCTAATTACTATAACTTGTGCTGATGAATATTGAGCCACAACATGCATCAAACATCATAAAAGGGGAGTCATTTTGCAATTGAGGTGATTTATTGTGGAAGTTTTGAATCTTTGAATCCTTTTTTTTTTTTTTTTCTCAAAGCAACAATATTTTACGAGGTTGTGGTTTGTGGAGTCGACCAAATGTACTTGCAGCTGCTACGTCAGTGTGAGAGCACGGTAGCCGGACTTTTTTTTTTTTTTTAGTGTGCTGTCATTTGCTTTGATTTCCTTTTTAACAATAATCCCGACGGGGTCTGTTTACAGAAGAGGAAATTCAAGCTCGTTTTGAAAGGTAACGTGCAGCTTGAATCTGGTTTTGTCAGAGATTATGTATTTTCTTTGTGCCAGTGTTTACCTCAGGAGTACACGCACTGTCTTAAGTGTAGCTCTGCTCGTTGTCAGTAACTACAGGGACAACAAACAGGGAGATCTGGACGTCTCCGTCAGAAGATGACGCTGTCACGTATGTGTTAAAATACACATGGCATGAATTTCAAAGTGTTTCTGAGCAATAAGCTAGTAGTAAAAATCTCAAAGTTATAGTAAGAGGTCAGAAAGTAAATTAAGAGTTATGATATATGATATTTTTATGCATGTATTAGATATATCCATTCTAAAGCCAGTGTCGGCACACGCATGTATCGTTCCTGTATTCCTGTGGCGTATCAAATAGTCCAGAATAATGAGGAGATAAAGGAGAGATTATACAGAGAGTGATTGCGACATCAGCCTCTCTAAAAACGTCTCTCCAACTTGTGGTGTTATGAATACATTTTTTTCTTTTTTTGTATATATTTGTGTGTATTTTTCGAGTGTTCCCGAGCACAGCCCACGCCACGTAATGTCTTCCAGTTGTCACCCAGCAGACCAGACAGCGAAAAATGATCTACGGGAAAATGTGACGGCGACACAAGCGGCATGAGTTAGAATGTGATTTATGTTGTAAGCTTCTTTTGTGTTGAAGAATGAAAAGGCGGTGCAACACGCAGATGGAGAGGCGACTGAACCGTTTACCTCCAGTGCTGTTTGCTTAATTCAGCGAGACTTTTCTCAAGTAGAGGTGTTTGTTTTTATCAGGGGAAGCTACTCCTCTGTAAAGAAAGAAGTTTACTCACTCCAAAGTGAGGGCACAGTCCATTGATGCCGAATGAAAGCAAGTAATTAGATTTGATGCATGTTGGAAAATGGCCCACCGGGAAACAACACATCTGTCTGTGTAGTGCAGAACTAAGTATCGCCCGCTTTCACAGGTTCAAGATTTGTATTTATCCAACAAGTTGTAATGTGTTCGACAGAAGAACTGTATCTCGCATCACCTTCCCTCAAGCTACTTATCTCAGCTTGCAGGACCACCAAAGCAGTGTTTCGGCGGTGGATGTTGTCTGTTCGCTGGTTATTTCAACCCTCTGCAGTTCAGCGTCGGTTGGGGTAGATGTTTTTGTGCCATCAGCACTTCTCTCCTTCCGTTGAGGTCAAAAGATCCGTCTCATTCGTGATTGAATTGACTCACCGATTTGTTTATTTCTGTACTGAAGGTTAACTGCCTTTTCTGGCAACAGTCAAACCAAGAACCTGCGCACACACTCGTGTTACACACACTTTCATTTCTCAGCTGACCAATTTGTTGATTTGCGTTTCACTTTCCCCTCATTCTGTGTCTTCATCTCTAAATCTCTTGTTTATCTCATCCTCACCGTGACGCAAGAGACGGCGCTCCATTGCTCTGTAACCACTGTCAAAAATGCTGCTTTTAATCGCTCCGAGAGTGCAATTAGGTTTCATTTCAAGTGTAAATGCACACTGACATTGTGTGATGGTGTGAAATATGATATCAAATCTGAAATCGCACATGTTGCCTAGTTATAACTACATACCTGCTGAGGAATGGGACTCATTTGTGCTGCTTTTAAAACTATTTTAGCTCCCTCCCCACACACACACACACACACACACACACACACACACACGTACAGCCCCATTAGTATTGTAGTCTGGGATCTGGCTAAAACATCTGGTGGCTGAGTAACTTTTCAAAGTAGTCTTTGTCCTCACTCTGTGTGCCTGCATGTGCGTCTGTCACTGTGAGCGTTCGTGTGTGTGTGTGTGTGTGTGTGAGAGAGTTTTGTCTGTCTGTGTAATAAGGGGCAGACTTTTTTACGGCGTCCTGTCAAATTAAAACTATGATTTAAACGGCTAACCGCGCTTTTTTTAATTCTATTTTATTAAAGCGAATAGCCACACACAGGCCTCTGCAGGTTTGCTGAGCGTGCTTCTGGCTGTGTGGCCAGTTTGGAGTGTAGCAGAAACATTCAAATAAAGATTGAACATGGGGTTGAGTAGCTGTAACTCCAGTCTGGCCTGTTTGTGCTTCTTTTATCCATGCAACCCCGGCCGGCTGCCCTCGTAGCAGAGAGACAGCACAGGGAGAGATACCCTTCCAACTTGCCTCTGGTCCAGCTTGACATTTGTGCCCAAAATGTGGTCGGATACGTCAAACTGTCACCTGTCCTTCGCTGGATGGGGTTTGAGTTTGTCTGAGTCTGTCAAATAAGCCTGCAGTACAGCAGCTTTGGGCTTTAGGGGGGGTACAGCTCTGCAGACAGTTTGAGCTGATGCCCTCAGGGCTTCGCTTCAAACCACGTCAACTTTGAAAGAAGCAGGGATTCATCAGCTCTTCCAGCGGTTAAAAGTGCTTAATCGGCAGATTTAAAGGTGTAGCAGCTTGTCCTGGTACAGAAAGTTTAGTTTAATGTGTTTATCATAACGTAGGGAATACTTTGATGTCAAATGAAATCGTTGACTTTCGGCAGTAAGCCTAAACCTGTTGGCTCAGGTGGATTTTTCCTCAGTGAGACTTTATCTGCAGCGTAATGATGAGTTCGTCACGCTGGCTGACGGTTATGAAAAGTGATGAGATCACATTTAGAGACCTTCAGTTGTGTGTTGAGTTGCAGTCATTCATTTATGGGTCTGTAGGCAGCTACTTGGCTTTATGTTTTACAAAGGAGGAACGGATACCTTCTGGTTTTATTCGTCCTCTGTTTGTTAACTGAATATCTTTATGTTTTGAACTTGATGGGACAAAATTAAACATTTAATAGACATTTTTCACCATTTTCTGGCATTTTACAGAACAACCAATTGATCAGTGAATCTATAAACTAATTGTCGGATGAATTGATTTAAAGTACATATTTTTTTGTTGCACCCTATTCTGATTCTGACATGATTGGCTGACGTCACAGCGGACCTCTTGTTTTGAGTCTTTGTACTAAACAAGGAAGGAGTTAAGCATACTTTTAGGTACTTGTCTGCAGGAAAATAAAAGTAAAATAGATTCTCTGAAGGAACAGATTCATTGAACAAACCAACGTAGCTGAAATTAGGCCGTTTAGAGAGGCACAGTATTTGGTTTCTGTCATTTTGTTTTTCCATTAATTGCACAGTCGTCAGATTATTATTTAAGGGAAAAACTCAAAAGCACATTATTTGACGGCCAGCATGTTTAGAATAAATCTCTCTGAAAGGCGAAGTCTTCTGTTGGTAATGACAATAGCCTGTTCAACAGTGCAGCAAAAGGATCCGATACGTGATATTTGTCATGGTCAGCATTTATATCTTTTTCTTTTCCTCAAACTTTGTTTCACAAAAAATAAAGAAGTCTACTCTCTGAGAAGTGTGTGTGTGTGCGTGTGTTGCAGTGTTTTTGAAGTGTCTGCTGTGTGTATGATCAAGTGGATCCGTGGATAGAGGGATGATGGAGGAAGGGAGGTGTTTCTTTTTTGAAATGGAAATTAAGGGGGCGCACATCTGGGGGTCTTTGAGACTTTTGTGGAGGGAGAGGAGAAGGTGGGTGTCAGAGGCCCACAGTCAGAAGTGTGTGTGTGTGTGTGTGTGTGTGGGTTGTAGGGGGGGGTTTAAGGAAGAATGGATGAAGGGACAAGGAAGAGGGAAAGGCTGTTTTTTTTCATTTCTGCGGAGGGAGAAGATAAGGCACGGGGAGAAAGAGAGGTGCCTCTGGTCAGTGTTGGCCTGTGGAGTGGGGAGACACGCAGACGGGGATGGATGGAGCGAGGGAAGGAGAAAGGAAGCGAGACAAAGGGTGAGGAAAGTTCATAAAACAAGGCTGTGATAGACTGAAGAAAAGAAGTGCTTAGAACAATAAGGTGGAAATGGAGTAGGAAAGGCAATAAAGAAGGAAGGAAGGATGGATGGACGGACAGATGAGGAACTCATTTGCATGGGCACAGGAGTGGGGGGAGGAAAGGGGGCAAAAGACCACTTGCTATAGTCGAAAAACTTTACGGCTGACAGTTAAATTTACTCTGGGCCTGTGTGTGTGTTGGGCTGGGTGGAAAAGCACAGTGGGGGGGCATGGCGTTTGTTCTGCAACATGGCTTTTGGGCTTTTTAGTGCTTTGCACACAGACTTGTCCTCTCCCCTTTTTCCTTTAGTGGCTGATTTCACCTAGATGCGAGTATCTCTCTTCCACCGTTTGCTCTCCTCTCTCTCTCTCTCTCTGTCTCTCTCTGTCTCTTTTCAGAGGAGTCAGTGAGTTAAATGATTAGATTATAAAAATGTCAGTTTAGTTTCCTGCAGAGCATTGGTAGGGAGGAGGTTAAAGAAACTAGGGTGGATGACATGCCTTAACAGATCGCCTAAAAAGCCTCCTCAGTCGGCCACTCCCTCTGTTGTCTTGTGTTCTTTCAGGCGCTTGGACGTCCTCCACCGTCATACCTCTGGAGAACATACGAAGGGTGTGCTTTCTGACACTTGAGGACACTTGAGGACACTTGACTCGCTAGATTTAAATAAAACATCAAGGGATGTGTCTGTCGCAAGTTAAAAAAATTAAATAAAAGTTTTTTGTTTTTCAAATAATAAAAAATCCTTTCAGGATTAGTTTGTGAAGTAGGGAAACGCTCTGGCTTTCTCTCGCCTGGTACTTAAGGCAGCTTTAAAATTGGATCATGTCTTGAAGGATAAGATGAAACAAGTACCACTTGCTTTGTTTCTCAGGATGTGTTCCGGCAATATTGCTCCGCAGGTCCACAGCTCCACTCTGATGCATGTGGACGTGGGGGTTACGGAGCAAAGTGTTCCACGTCCCTCCTGAGTAATACTAGAGAGTGAGGCCGCTTCAACGCAGTTCACTTTCTCAGAGGAAAATGGAGGAGAGATGGGGGAAAAAGAAAAGAGAGTGAAGGAAAAACAGCGTGTGGGGTGAGAAGCAACAGATCTGAGCAGATCAGTTAGCAGCAGTGGCAGTTGTAAAAAAAAAAAACAGGAGAAAACCTGTTTAATAGATTGAATGTGAGGACGAGGGAATCTTTGCACATCAAACAACCTGGCTGAAACAGATCTGGAGCGATGAGGTTACTTACTTAGACTTGCAGATATTTCACTTTGTATTTAGTACTAAATTGATGCAAATATGGTTTGTGGGATCTGAATAATAAAACCTTGACTATGTTAAGAATGATATGGCTCTGTGGCTTTAAATCAGCTTCTTTCCAATTCAGCGATGCATCATTGGAAACATTCCCTGCTGCAGTTTTAGGAAAGTGAAGGATGCGTTGGCCTCCAGGCACAAGATCAGTATTGTAGTTTCGACTTACGAATCCTATCGAAGGGAAAAGTGTGTAACTCTTAAGCACGGCAAGCATCTTTGATTGAGAGACACGGAGCGATATTAAAGAATCTTATTATAGCTGAATCTCTGTGAGAGCGTGATCGTATCTGGCTTTGCGTTTTGATTCAAATCCAGCTTTTGAATGGAGTCCAGCGCTGCGTTGACATCACTGAGGCCCCGAAACCTCCCAGCCTCGCTTTCCCGGCACTGTTCAACAGGGAAACGCTGCTTCACTTGGCCGGCGCGCAGATAGAAGGGCTCTGGAAAGGAATATAAAGTCAACATTGTGGCTTGAAAATGTTCCGTCGTGTGTCTGTACGTACGTGCATGTGTGTGTGTGTGTGTGCACGTCTTTTAGTTTGTCCAGACATTTCTCCCGTCGGGCCGGCCACTTGCAGGAAACGTCCGATTCTCCAGGAGTGGAAAGTGTGTGTGTGCGTGTGTGTGGACATGAGAGACGGAGTTGCGGACACCCATCCATGGTTATACGTGGATGGATGTGTGTGTGTGTGTGTGACTGACGTAATATGTTTGAGCTTACCCAGACAGAGACGAACCAAACCATGACGCACGCACGCACGCACGCACGCACGCACACAGGGGTGTGTGTTAAATAATCAGATATGCTTGGCTGACCCGCACAGGCTGGTGAGATGTGTGTGTGTGTGTGTGTGTGTGTGTGTGTGTGTGTGTGTAAAGTGTGCGTGAGAGCTGTGGTTTGTTTTCCCTATTTTTTTTGGGGGGGGGAGGCGAGCGTCAACAACCAACATGTTGATTTATGCAGCTACTAGTTCCTTCCATTACGCCTACAACTACCACTGAATCAGAGTTTGTTCGCCATTATTTGTTTGATGTATGAGAGTCCTGGCTGTGGAGAGCAAGGTCAGAACCAACAGTCCCGTGTTGATTTATGCAGCGCTGGGTTTCCTGCTACCAACATGCATCAAGGGGGGGGGGGGGGGGGGGCATT
Source organism: Lycodopsis pacificus (assembly GCA_028022725.1). Lineage (NCBI taxonomy): Eukaryota > Metazoa > Chordata > Actinopteri > Perciformes > Zoarcidae > Lycodopsis > Lycodopsis pacificus. The sequence continues at coordinate 14,264,194 of CM051706.1, read as the reverse complement.
AACGCCGTCCGTGCAGGGGAAGGCGGATGCTGACTGCGGTCGGTTCGTGTGTGTCTAATAGCCGCTGCAGCAGTCAACCAGTCTGAAGGAACGACAGCTCCTGGCATGTAGCAGTCACTTTGTCTCTCCACTTCACCAGCTTAAGATCATGTGCGGTGTATTTTTGATAAACTGAAAAATTTACAGCAATTTTAGAGGCGCACTTCATCTCATTTTTAACACGACAGCGAGAATAGTTTCAATTCCCCTTTTTAGATGTTACAGATGCCAACTTGTTGAACTTTGAGCAGGCCAGTATGAGCCGATTTATGGAAGTGTTTGATTTTAATAACACAGGTTCTGTACATTGAAGCGTTTCTGTGGTGTTTTTAGTGCTCAGTCTATCTGGGGACCTTTTGGTTGCATGTCATTCTCCCTCGCTCTCTCCTCATCAGGGGCCATGCCAGGATTTCTTAAATGAGGTGTCACGGGGACAAGAACCAGTCAGGAAAATCTGCAGGCAAAATACCCGCAAAATGGTCTTAATGACATTTTAACGCCTGGCTGCGTTTTGGACATATTTGCGTGAACAATGCCACCAGTCATCAGATCTGGTGTAACCAATAATAGTCCTAAATTGACCCTCCCTTTGATGGTTTAATAGGCGCTAAGAGGAACACGTCTATGACAGGGATGTGTCAGCAACGTGCGTCTGTGTCAGAGCAGAACCTGAAAGCTCTGGGCGTTGCTTACAGTAATGAATAGACGCACCACGCCCTCAACTTTCAGCCTCAGCAGCCGAAAGATCCGGTTGATCAAGGTTCCTGATTGATGTCGTTCACAAGAGAGTGAAAATCGCCGGCATGATTTTGTTATGACAACAAACTCCGATAAAGGAGTTTCTGCTCGGCTTCACTGTTGCACTGTTGACGAGCTTTGTGGGCTTTTTGCTTTAGAAATTGACATTTATTATTGCAGATTCTCAGATCAGTTAAATCCGTTTCGCTCTGCTTTCATTTGAACTGTGAATTTGAGTCCTCAGTCGAAAGGAGCTCATTAGGAGCTGGGACATATTCTGTGTGTAACCGTAGACCGCCATCGGTTCAATATTTTGACACGGACGTCAGCGGCTCCTCGACTGCTCATTGTGGGTGTCTGTTTCCTGACGCGTCCTCCGCTGGGTGCTATCATGTTAGCATTTTGTAGCCACGGTAGAAGACAGTGTTGTGTCTGTTTTTCTCTTTCATTAGCCCACATGGCAGAAAGCTGTCACGAACTGATTTAAAGTGGCATCTGGTTCACGGTTGGAGTTACTATGATACCTCTAGGTATAGCGGTTTAAGATGATATTTCTTTTATGAAACTGGACAAAACAACACTTCTTCTTTCTCTTTTGATGTAAATTTTAAGCAAATTTTTGAAATTTTGTTTTGAAGACTTCTGTTAATTTCATCGTGCGTTTAATGAAGAACAGACGTACCTCCTCTTCCCTTGTTTGCCTGCTGTTTTGTTTCTTATTCATCTTTTTGATGTTGAATCCATATTGCAGTAGTGATGAGTCAACAACCGAAAAAAAAAGAGACCTACTTTAGCTTCTTCTGTCTTTTTGTGAATCCAGGGCAAACATAGTTGTGCTGTAACTATTACAACCAATTAAGAACTTTCAGACATGTGTTAATTAAAAATAAACATATGCACATGTTCTTTTGGTTCTTGATAACCGTAGCTGATTCATGTATTTGGAACACAAGCAGAGCAGGCGCACCCAAAACCAACAACAACTTTCAGATGCGGCGATGAACGAGTGTAATCATGTTCTTTTCTCATGGAGCTTTGCTGTACAGTTTATTTGAATAGTCGGGAGGTAAACCCACAATTTTACGACTTTTAAAAAACAGTTTAAAAAAAAAAAGCTGCTTGTCCACTTTGTCTGTTGGTAATATTTGACTTCCTGTCCGTCTTAAATATTTCTCGGTCTTTTGAACACCACACTTTAAAATACAAACAGTCAAAACAACTGAATAAACCTTTTTAATGTTCATATGTAGCGTTTGAATAAATAACAGTGTGGTTTCCTGTCCAATGAGTAACCGATGGAACAAAACTACATGACGTCTAAAAACATGCCTTTGTATCTGTTTGCTGTTTTGCTTTTATTGATACAAGATAAAGTTTTTTTTTTTTTTTATGGACATGCGAAGATCGGCATTGTGTATTTGAAATCCAAACAACAAAGCCGACTAAAATAATCCGTTTCAGATGGAACACTTGAGTTAAGTATAAAACAATGTGCTCTCTGTGCTCTAATTGGTGGAACATGGAGCTCAACTCTGTCGACATAACATCTAAAAAACGCAGCGAGACTCATTTCAAAGACGATCATTTTTCCGGGTGACGGAGAGGAAAGAAATCAGTGAAAGACGAGGAAGAAATCAGCGTAATTAGTTTGACCGCCGTGTCATCTGAAACGGTATTAGCAGCAACAAATCACAAAACAATAAAACACGAGAACAAAGATGAACTAAAGGGCTTGTGTTTGATGGTGAAACTGAAATCGATGGTTGTCAACGTGCATGTACAGTGTGTGTGTGTATTTTGATAGCAGTGAGACAGCGTGTGTGTGTGTGTGTGTGTGTGTGTGTGTGTGTGTGTGTGTGAGCGAGTTAGTGGGTATTTGTGTGTAATCATGTACGTCAGGCCGTCATGAATGGTGTGTTTGAGACAGAGCGGAGTGTGGAGTTCCTCGGGCTGGACCAAATTGGAAACAGAAAAACAAACATTCCCTAGGAACCCCCGCTCTCTCCATCCACCTCCCCCCTCTCTCTCTCGTCTGCCGGCTAGTGGCGCAGTCCAACCTGTCTGGGACAATGTAACGGTCTATAGCCGGACCGGACCACACACGTTCACGGAGGGGGGGGTCGGAGCACAGGAGGAGGCGGCGGATCTCAGCCGTAATGACAGTTGGAAAAACAGACAGAAGAAGCATATGAAAATGACAGAGGGGCTCAGTGGTGGATTGATGGGAAAGACAGCGTGATGCAGGCGGCGGGGGTTAGTTAGTCGCAGAGTTACTTTAGATGTGGAAACAAGAGTTGTTACTGTGAGGGAAACGGAGAGACGGGGAATTTAAAAAATGAGAAAAGTCATTGTGGGGGGAAAAAAAGAGCATAAGGAGAAAAACAGAAGGGGCAGGGAAAGAGTGATTTTAAGTAAATGAGTAAGCAGCAGCCTGAGTCACAGCTCCACAGGGGAAATATTTAGAGTCACACTCACTCTTTATGAAAAAGCAAACGTCCCTCTCCCCCCCCCTTTCTTTTCCTGTTGCGAGCACTCGCTAATCACTATTCTTTCTGTCTCTCTCGGCCTTGTAGTCGGCGTTCTTACTTTCTTTCAGCCGCGACAGCTAATGCGAACATGTGGTCGATCGCGTAATCACCGGAAGCCCGTGTGTTCCGTGCGATCGGCGGGATTTCACAGTTTGTATCTTACATCCTGGAGGAAAAACATCACAATGACGGAGTGTGAGCTTTGTGTGTTTGTCTGGGTGTCTGCATGCAGTCATACTGTGTTTAGCAGTGACGGAGCAGATGTTCTCATTGAGGAGGTTACATTGGCTCTTATAATAGGTTTCATCCCAGACGTCTACCGACCGTATTTATATCCTCCAAAAAAAAAAAACACTGTTTTAACTTACTGTTTTAAGAGGGGAGGGGCTCTTAAAATGACTCATCATTTCAGTAATGACTCACAATGTGCTTTACTTTTCATGCCAGCGGATCTTTTTTTCGTCTTCTTCTCTTTTCTTTTCAAACAGCAGATATCCCCTTTCAAATAATGACACGCTCCAGTTCTCCAATGGCTGCTGTGTTCATTTTCTATCTATAGTCTATAGGAAAGTTAGAACTGGATGTGGATGTGGTCAGGACCACACTGGACCAGGTAAACAACTCAACAGGTACCCTGCAATAGTAAATACGACAGCCCTTCCTCTGCTCGTGCTGTCTTTCTTGTTAACGTTACATCTAAACTTCTTGGACTTCCATTGGAAACATAAAATAGAGACGGTTTGACACGCACTGCCTCAGAACAACAAAAGAGATAAAACAGTGGCTTTATCAGCGACCAAGAAACAAGTTCCAAATATAGACTCTGCTCTGAAGAGTGTGTGTGTGCGGATAAAAGACAAGTCTTTGACACACACACACACCTACATGTGCACACACACACTCGTCTGACTGACCCGAGGAAACGGCTTTGTGTAAATACAGACTCAGATTTAGATTTGCGGTGAGAGGGAGAAAGAGGCAAGATGGATGGAAAGAAGAAGAAGGGGTGGCAGAGAGAGGGAGAGAGGGGAGTGGTACAGGCGGAGAGGGTGGGGTGATTTCTGTGGTTGGGGCAACAAAAGGGGGAACTGAGAAACTGGGAGAGTCTGACATTTAACACTAGAATTACCGAATCATGAAAATACAAATGTCAACCGTCACAGCTTCTGGAAACCTAATATGCAACGATGAATGTACTTACTAATTCCTGGAAATTGCTCATTGATGACTGCTTTGTTCCGACTCATAAAGCAATCAATACTGAAATGGAGTGAATGGTAATTGTAGTAACTTAGAAAGAGAGAAGTTGTGTGCGGGTGCCGCTGATTGCTACCACGGGGCTGTAATTGTTTTCTAATTTGGATTAATTCCTGTGTGGTGTTATCAGTGGCTTTTGTGTCACACTGTAACTAAACATAATGTTTAAAGTATCTTAAGCTGCTTGAATACGTTGTTGCCAATGTGTTTATTTTATAGATAGTTGCTATTAGAGCGCTCTAACATCTGTAAGGCTCCCCTCCCTCCTGCACGCATACATCATGTGAACTCCCTTGAGTTTGGCCATATGCACTAACATGCTTTTTGATAAGTCTGATGGCTCACAGCTTTCTAACTCATCCCTTTTGTTAATTACACATTTTAGAGAAAAATACGAGGCAAAAAAAAAACCCCCTTTTTAAAATAACAGGTTTCTTTTGGAGAAAAGCAGCTTGACACTTTCCCTTGTCAATGGCTCACATATTTTTGATGTTTTACGATACATAATCAGCGGCGTGACTTCATCCCGGGGCCTTAAAACAATCTTCACATGTGGAAGGCTTCGTCAGCTGTCAACTGTGGTGATAAAACAAAATTGGTACAATTAGAGCGTTTGACTGTGCTGGGGACTCAGCAGGGCACTGCATATTTTTGCGTATCGTGCACCTTTGATTCGCTCAGTCAATTTGGATGTCTGGACAAAATTGTTTCCCGTACACGTCAAATAGAGAAGATGTCTGGCTCATATATTGCTCCAGTAAATGTTGCATAATGTGCACTTTTCTAATGTTATTTGTCTTTCTGTCATTTTCCAGGTTGTTAAAGCGATGGTTTGACTCTGACAACCGTGACTGAGGATCTAAACCAGAAACCGAAAAATAAATAAAAGAAAAGAGCGGACAGCGAGAAGGGGCCGCCTGCACGATACGTGTTACGCGGATCTACAACACACTTGATCAAACTCAAAGCCGAGTTGCCCAGCTGTTGAGCATAAGAAGGAGCAGCAGCAGCCCTGGACCAAAGGCCGCCGATGCTACGCGGAGTTTCAAGACCTTCTTCAACAAAAAGTCAAAGAAGCTGAGAGAGTTTTTGCTCCGACGTTCACGCACCTGTGTGGAGTTACGTGCACCTGATAAAGAAATGGAGGGATATTAGTTTGGGCCTGACGCCTGGTTTCTGCTTCCCATTATCGCGTGGAGTACAGAGGGCCGGGAGCCCAACTGTTGGCTGCTGCTGCTGCTGCTGCTGCTGGACGGACCGGGCGCGGCGCTGGGTCCAGTCAGACCGCTACAAACAGAGCCGATGCCAAGGCCAGGAGTCAGCCATGATGTTTTTATAACCTGATGATCAGCAGAGGTAGGACAAAAAGATCTTTATTCAGCCATTATCGCTACATGAATTCCTCAAGATTACGGTTAATCACTAGGATTATACGACGTCAATCATTTGGCAAAATGAATCACTTTTAATACCTTTACTTTTTATGTAGTACAAAGTAATGTAGAAATTATTATCATATGTGTTTTAAATTATATGTCGGCATGCTTCAGTAATTAGAATCCCTTGTATTGCTATTATTGTACGGTTCATCCCTCGGTACTGATATGTTCTATCAGGGGGTTGTTAGTGATTGCCATCATAAATTGTTCAGTCTGAGTAATTATTGTTTATTAATTGATCTCTGTTGAACACAAACATCTTTATTCATTTTAGCATTGTTAAATAATGTAGATTACAGAATACATTACAACTTTACGAGAATACACTGCAAACTGTTTAATTATTTGTGTGTGTGTGTGTGTGTGTGTGTGTGTGCTTGAGAGCCATTTTCACAACAACCCGATTCAGGATTTAGTTTAAAATGAAAAAAAACACAAATAAAACGCAAAAAGTTATGCATAATTTGTTTAGATGAAAAGATAGAAGTTTGAATCTGCATCTCCTCTCACAGCAGCAGCTCGTGTGTGTGTGTGTGTGTGTGTGTGTGTGTGTGTGTGTGTGTGTGAGTGAGGGGGGGTAGTTTACCGAGACCAAAACGACTGCTGATAAAATGGCGTGTATGCAGAGCAACGGTGCTCTGAGCAGTTTTATGAAAAGCTGCTCTTAGTCATCACTGTTGGAGGAAGTGACTGCACGTTTGCTGCGTTGCTTGTGAGGGTGGAAAACCGTGTGTGTGTGTGTGTGTGTGTGTGTGTGTGTGTGTGAGATTATAATCCAGACAGAGACGAAGAACGCCTTCAAGTTTATCGAGCAGTCGACTCTCGGCGTTGCCCACTCCGGTTCAGTAGACGTCATTAGGAACGCAGCTCATTAGCTCCTTACACTCTGTAAAGTTTAGCGGTTAGCAACTTGGTCGGTTGATGGTTTGATCGGCCGGGTAAGATCACATGTACTTGGAGCAAAATATGGAGGCTCTGTAATTGTTACCAGCCGTGTCTTGTTAAGCGAACCTCCCTGACATAACTGTGTTGATATTTGACTTGCAAATACTGTAAACTTTTACTTCAGGGGCAGTGATGCTGACAGACGTCAGAGGTGTAAACCTGCTCGATTAGGGATAGTGAGGCTGCAATTACCGGATCATTGTTTTTGCCTGTTAAGTGAAGTCATTTGTTCACTGACTGATGAATGGATTGAACAGGCCAGCGTTTCTGTTCGAAACACACACACAGTCTGTTGTACTACAGGAAATGCAAATGCATACAGTTGAGGCTATCATATGGGTGTGCGCACAAAGCTGCAGGGCTCTGTGGTGAAGGGTTCATTATATTGCGTGAATATTGAATTGCTTCTTTTGAAATATTGCATGCGTGTCGAGATTTTATTGAGTTATGCTGTATATGGGAACGTGTGTGTGTGTGTACACATGTGAGAGACATGAGTTTCTACTAAAGTAAGCACTTGTGTTTGTTGGTGATGTGTTGCATGATGTACTTTTACCACACCACGCTGCATCGGAAAGCTGTGCATTTAAGGTGCACATACACACCTACACACCTACACACTCACTGACAATTTGTTTAGGACTGCTTCGCTTTTTTTTTTTTTTTCCCCCTCCGTCATCAGTTATACAACTGCTGTGTTATCCTTCTACACCTGTGTCACCACACACTGAAGCGCTCTTCTGCTGTTTCCTCTCTTTTTCACACACACTCATGCTCGTTATTTATTTTCTTTTTTTTTCTTTACCGTCAACAGTTTTCATTGTTAGCCATTTCTGCTGGAAAAAATTAAAACAATTGTCCACAGTGAGGTTTCTGTATTGTCCCCAATTACTGGGATATTGTTTCTGGAAAGAGAAGAAGTTTTACAAATGTATTTTGAAACAAAAGGGTATGTCACTGTAATGGTGTATTGGCACGGTGGCAGACGTCTTTAATGGAGAATTTCTCCAAATCTCCTCAAAGAAAACTAACTGTGAGGCTAATAAATATTAGCTGTAGTAATCGCTAAGTGGGAAAATGTTTTCTTTGAGTGTCATTTTGGTGAACGAACCCTTTTAAGGGAGGTTCGTCGGCTGACTTTGTGTTCTTGCTCATGTGTGTGTGATGGTATGAGTTTGATGTTTCTTTATGGATGTCTGTTATTTCAGTGTGCAAGTCTGAGTATATGGTACTGGGTACGTAAATGAGGCCTTTTAAGCACATGTGTGCGGACATGTGTGCATGTTTGTATGTATGTATGTGTGTGTGTGTATGTTTTTCATTATGTGGTACAGTGGCTTTGCTCAGCGATGTTGTTCAGCGGGGTGGATTGCTTTGAGCTGCTTGATGCTTTTAGCTGTGGTTTGTGTTTGTGTGTGTGCGTCCGACTGTCCATGCAAGTGTGTGTGTGTGTCTTTGCATGCCTTCAACCGTGTGTGTGTGTGTGCGTGTGTGCGTTGCGGTATTGTTGTCTTTGTTGTGCTTGTACGAGTCCGATTTGGCGGAGTTTTAGAAAGCTGAGGAATGTTGAGTAGAGACAATTCAGTCAGGCCCACAAGCAAGTTTGACTCACATGCTACACACACACACACACACACACACACGCACACACAGGCGCACACACACGTGTTTCTAAAACATTCAGGAGTTTGTATCCGTGATGTCGTGATCCGTGATTTTCTTCTTCTTTTCATGTCGGTAGATCTCTTCATCTATTTCTGTTCTTTCTGTCGTCCTCTCACCGTCTGTCTCTGCGTGTCGTCCGGGATCTTCCTCACGCACAAGAACGCCAAAAGTCACAGTAGAACCTGGTTCATGTCATTGTTCGTACGTAAGCACCTGTTGACCTATTTGAGCAAAGATGGGTCAACAGGTAGTTCATTGTGTGTCTGATGATCTCATCTTCACACAACTCCACAGCAGGGTGTACCGCTATTAGTTATTCTCACACACACACTAACACACATGCAGGTTTCATTCTGTATGTGCGTGTGTGTGACCACAACAAATACCCATTCATCATTCTGTACAGAGGGCATTAAACCTCTGCCCCTCACACACGCGCACTCAGCAGGTTTTCCTACTTTGTCCCCCACATCCCAAACAACAATTAATTCTAATTCATTCCAATTAGGGCTTATTAATTATGGCGAAAAAGATTAATAAAGGAGGTGTCACCAGCTGCCATGGCAATTAATGACTTAATTTTGTTGGTTTGCTGATGATGGACTTGTTTAAAGGTCGGCGAATCAATCAAAAATCAAAGTGACAGGTGTGTGTGTGTGTGTGTGTGTGTCTGTGTATCATGCCCTGTATGTATCGTGTTCTGTATGTTTTTCTTAGTCTTTTCACATTCTTGTGTTAAAGTTCTTTGTAACTAGTATCAAATTAAGGCAGCAGGCTGGTTTGTTTTCGAGTCGGCCACCACCACTCAACTTTTCACTCAATGTTGAGACGTTTACCCAAGTAGTACCATTTTCCCAGCCCAACAACGGCTTTACTTAGTCCAGACTCGTGCCAAATTCATATCGAACGGCTTAATCTTCGTCCACGTATTATTCATGCCTACTCTGAATCTTTGGCCACGTCCATGGGGCGCAAGTGTCCCAAAAGCTAGCCCCGGTACTGCTAGCTGGAGCACATTCTGAGCCCAGATCGTCCCCAAGTTTGCACTCGCATAATGGTGTCAAAGCTGGCAGCCATGAATGGACCAGGCCTGCTTTATATTTGGATGGAAAAGTCAACAGAGTGTTGGGCTGATTGCCATGACACACGGCACTGTCGACACAACTTGTCTCCTGATTACTGTGTAATGTCGCAGGAGCTCGTTAGCCAATGTTGGCCTCCAGCTGGCTCATATCATCGCCTGATTAAGTTATTGCACTACACTGATGCAGTAAAAAAAAAAGGCATATACCATACAATTCACCTCCAGATCCAGAGTGAACAGAGAATAGAAAGATAATTGCTCAAAAAAGTAGTACATACATTTGATTTAAAAACATTAACTGTGTCTTTTATGGAGAAGTTCCTCTGATGCATGCTGACGGCTGACTCAACCCAAACTGTGGGAAATGCAAAATCAGATATTAATCCTGAGCACTGCGTACCTTTTTGAGCCTGCTGTCATGGCAGCAGGAATCGTTTTATTGAGTCTTCACTCTCTCCTCCCATCCACCTGTTAGTGCAGTTTGTCTGTAGGGATAACTTCACACAGTCAAAACTGGCATTTGCCGGCTGCTTAATGTTCCACCGCTGTTTCGAGGCGGCCGTTTTTTTTTACCGTACACGTTTTCTGGGGGAAACGAAAAACAATCCAATCATCAGATGAAGAACAGTAACTAGACAAAGCAGGAGTAATGGACCCAACCTAGTTCTCAGAGCTTCTACCCATTTATCTTCGTCTGTGTCCGTTTCTGCGTTCGCTGCAGAGTTGTGGTTAAAATCCATCAATCCGATTAGGTTAGCAACTGACCACATAGCTAACAGGACCAACTATTGGTTCATTATTTCAGTGTTCTTGTACCACAGGATTACTGTACACTCCAAGCCTGTTCCCTCTGTGCTTCTGAGGCAGAGGATTATTTTGTATGGACGTCTACAGACCCGTCTGTGTATGTGGGTCTAAGTGAGACTCCACAGTTAAGTAATGCTGAAAACTGGTTAGGTGTTGTTGTACCACATTAGCACTCAAACCCTCGCGTTATCAAAAGCTTTCTCCCGCTATTAGTCCATGTGCATGTTTCTGTGTGTGCTTTCCAAGCCATTAGACCTGCGTGTGTCACTACTTGCTCCCACAATAATCAGTGCTACACCCATCCACCCACAAATCTACTCTTTAGGGAGGTTTGCTTGTGCAGCTACCCTTTTGTGTGTGCATGCAGCTTATGTGGGTGTGTGAGCAGATATGGGTGTGTGTGTGTGTGTGTGTGTGTGTTTTGTTCAGTTTGGCTACAACAGTGTCAGTGTGTTGTAGCCAAGTGAACAAGTGTTAACAAGCTCTGTGCAGACTGTATTTATTTAATCCATATGCTGGTGAACTATACAGCCGTGTGCTGCTTCTGGTATGTCTGGAAGGAAAAATCACTCTGCAGATGCAGCCTTGTCTGAGAGGTACAGAGATTATTGCCAAGTCAGCTCAAATGTCACTGCCTATTGTGACAAAAACTATTGTGAATTTGTTTTGTTTTCTTCTTTAAGTTGCGATATAACTAACCTTATCGACAGAATGTGAAATTGTGAAAATGTAACCTGCTTGATGTGATATCACAGACATCTATGTATTGTCTTGCAGAGATAGCTACTGAAATGAGCACGCTCACCGACTAGCCTCGGCCCTTCCCGTGTTGTAACACCACTTGTTCCTCCAAAGGCATGAGTGAGTCGGTCTAGTGGTTCAGGGAAAACATCAAACTCCTCCCTTCGTGCGGGAGAGAAGACTGTTACTGTTGTATTAATGTTATACGTAGATTCTTCACTTAACTGGTTACGAAACACTCTCGATCCCAATGTAACACTGATGCCTCTAAAGACCCGACTTCCCTTCAGTTGGATCTCCGGCGGGAGGTGCAGAGCTCAGCTCCAGGCAACAGTGGCTCCTCCTCCGGCCAGGAGCAGAGCTTCACCTCGCTGCTCCGCCGGTCCCCGCTGGGAGCCGACACCACGCTGCTGGAGGCCCAGGCCGTATTGCTGGGCTGGCTGGAGGGAAGGGAGGCAGGATGAACCAGAACCAGGAGTGCGAGGGGGCAGACTGTTTGCAGACGGAAGGCTGCTTCACCGGCAGGAGAGCAGACGGCAGCTCCGGGAGACGTGCCAGCGCAAACCCCAGCACCCGGGGGTCTGAACTCAGAGTTTCAGCAGTTTGGTGGAATTATGAGTATTCCTGCCCTGCAGTTAGTTCGTAGTTGGCTTTTTTTTTTTAATAATTGATGACTAAATTGCATGGACCCAGTGGAAGAAGTGAAATGATGACCATGTGGCTACATCTTACATGTTGCACTTTGCTGTATTAGTCAGGGATGACGTGCCTTTACCGGCATTACTTGCAGATGTGTATTACTGCAGCAACTTTCACTTGTATATCCTGACTTCGTAGGACATGGAGTTTGACTGGGATCAGCACAGTGGCTTTTAATGGATTACTTCACATTTTACAACATGTTGTCAGAATCTATGCAGATTTGTGTGAGCCAGACTCCACCGCTGAGGAAATGCAACAAAGACAGGCAGGCAGAGCCTCGGGCTGCTGCTTGATAGTCCTACGCCAGATCGGCAAGACCCGAGACGATAAAGACGGAGCCGCTGGAAGGCTAGTGGCTAGCGGTGGTGCTGCCGCTAGCAGCCAGCGCGCCCAGCGCGCCCAGCGACGGCAGCCAAGGCCGCCTGGCAGCGTCAGCGCAACGTGCCAGAACAACATAAACAGAGTAGCTGGGGGCTGACAGATAGTTCCAACTAGTTTCTTTTGTTGTTTTTTTGTCAGATCCAGGTGCCCACCAAAGCCAAATGCAAGCGAGGCAGCATCCACCACACTGCAGGTTTCACAGTAGAGCCGCTGCGCGTGTGCTTTTTTTGGACTGTGTTGCCAATGGGCGGCGCTGGTGTGTGGAACAATGCGGGCAGAACATTGTCATCGGAGATGTAAGCGGGGGAGAAATAAGCGCCGCCAACGGGAACAAGAGAGATGTTGACTGAGGTGGTGAAAAATGCGAGGTTGTGCTTAAGAAATGCTTACAGCTTCTCACAACAGACAGTTTGTCATAGGTGAGACGGCATGTTTTGCCATTTACAAAAAAAAAAAAGGTTAATGATGTGTGGTAAAAAGCCATTTTAATGATATTTTCTGTACTTAATTACTTAATTATCACTGACACTTCGCTTTGGCTTGATGCTTTGGAACAGTTTAATGTAATGTTTTCATGCAGCGATGAGAATGGTGAACTGTGCTACTGCCAACCAAAGTATTTGCCGTCATCCCTGCAAAATAAAGAAATGGTATTTCTACAACATGTATGCAGTATTTAGTACACTGTATCGAGTTCCTGAGCTCTTCTTCTGAGAGGGAGTTCCGCTCTCAGTGAGATGACTCAGTGTTGCTCTCCTCTGCACCATGTCTTCCAGAAGTCACTTATTGGGTCTTTAATTAATCACTGCTGAGTAAGCCGACCTGGACAATCGGAGGCTCTCGCTGCTTCGAGTCCCCTCGGATACGATTGACTGCAATAACAAACACTGTTGAATTTGACTCCTGAATCCTCTCAGAGCCAATTGTCAGTAATGGAACATGAAACATTCCATATTGTTAAGAATATTGGCAGACCTACTGTGTCTTTGATCACAGGAAAGGAAAAGGGACATCGAGAGGCTGGCCGAGGAATAGATTTAAATACCTTCGCGGATAACAAAGCTGTGACTGAAAGACTGGATAAGAATGTTCTTTTTAAAAAAAAAAAAAAACATTTTTACTGTTAATTGCTTCCAAAGCGTTGGCCATATTCTATATTGATAGAATTGCTGAGAAAGACGGCACTGAAGTCGACTGAGAGCAGGAGAATGGAAGAGAGGTAGCAGACTGAATGTATCAGCGGGTTCATGTTATGATGATCTCAAGGCAGACTTAATAAGGAGGTGTTTCTGCTTTGTTTAGTTAAGATCTGCTTAAGTTTGGCATGTGATTCTGCTCCAGAAGTGCTGCTGTTAAAGTTGTCGTGTAGTTCAATTTGAATTAAAGCTCCCGTGTACGGGATTCAGAGGATTAATATAGCAGCAAACTATTTGCCATGTAAAGATGTGGTAAAACAACAGACCAGTCAGCTCTACCAGTTGTTTATCTTGCTGATTAAAGTGAAACTCCCTCATGATGAAGTCCATGTGAGCTATAGCAAGAAGCTAATGGCACTCTAGTAGTTTGTCAACATAGTTTCTACTTTATATACTTTCAGCTTCACTATCGCCAACCACTGCAGATCCCTGATGTGAGATACATTTTCCACCTATAAGAGTCACGTCTTGGGCACATATATTTCACTTTGGCCGTCGACAGAAGGTGTAGACAGACGTGCCATTTATCTTACTTTTCACTGGGTTTTTTTCACCATTGTCTGACGCCAAACAAGTCAAATATTAGTAGTTCTATTAGGATAGCTGGTTGTGGTCCTGAAGAGTTCCAGCTTTTCACAGACATCTGCCGTCCCAGCTGCTTAATGGAACAGATTTACTACCGTTGGAATATTAAGTTGAATACCTACTTTTAGACTGGGGAAAATAACTAACCCCTCAAATGGATAAGTGCCCTAGAATGCTTAATGCTGAGCCTGTGTGTGTGTGTGTGTGTGTGTGTGTGTGTGGTAATCTGCATGGCAGGTTCCTTCCCATTAGTGCACCACTGAACAAGGCAGCAATTCATTCAGCAGGTTTAACTGTCTGGTGTGTGTGTGTGTGTGTGTGTGGGGCAGGTTTTTTAAGTGCAGAATGTGTGTTGTTTTTAGAGAATTGTTTCCGTGCGCCTGTCTGCACCATATGGCCCAATGTGGAAAAAGGCCCCTTTAGGTGTGTGTGTGTGTGTGTGTGTGTGTGTGTGTGTGTGTGTGTGTGTGTGTGTGTGTGTGAGAGAGAGAGAGAGAGAGAAAGAGGGGGAATATATGCATTTGTCTGTATGAATGTGTGTGTGTACAGCGGTCTGGTCTGGTCTGCCCAAAGTGAAGCTGTAAAAACAAAAACGTCTTGAGAAAAGGAGGGAAAAAAAAGAGACGACATAGCAGTAGTGATGTCAAATAGCACCATTTTCACACACACACACAGTCACTGTTCTGTAGCTTTTTTCTTTTTGTGTTATTTTGTTTTTCTCCTCCGTTTTTGTCTTTCGTCCTTGTGATTCTCATTTGGGGGTCTAACGCTGTTTTACTCCGGTGATTTCTATTTTTACTTAAATAATTACTCGCTCTTCAGCAATTGTCTTTCCCTTTTCTCTTGTCATTGGTATTGTTCCCAAATTGGTGAATATACGGTCACTTTAATTTCATCCCCGGTAATCACTTTCTTTTCTTTCTTGTTTTTAATTTGTCTGTCGTGTTTTTCGCTTGTCGTTTATTTTGTCAAATTGGCGTAAACCTCAGGGCTGTGGTAATGAAATCTGAGGTTAACGAGCTTCTGCTAACAATCACTCACTCACTTGCACACGGGCACACAATCATGCAAGAATGTACACACTCACAAGCACTCTCATGTAAGCATGTATATGCTGTGAGAGTATTCCTTAAAACAAACACATTCATGCAAGGATGGACACGGACGTGCACATGCGCACACTTTTACACACACTTTTGAGACTGCTGTACAAAATCTGCATTATCGCAAGAACCCTGTCCCGTTTGATTCAAAGCCAATTAGAATACGGTGTGATTTCAATAAAATAATGCTTGCTGGCCTTTTCTGTAACATGTGAAGAACCTCTACACCTTTTTGTTCAGAAATATCTCAGCAACACAATCAAGTTAAAAAAAGAAAAAGATGAACGTAGCTGTCTAAATGAACTATCAGCTCCTGTTAACTTCCAGACATCGGGGCAATTTTGATTAACTCGGCAAGTATTGCACAACTTTCTCTTCACGACTGCAGTGACGGGGAAGTTGCCATTACTACAGGTCCGATTTGCGTCTCTGACCGTCCTCTCTTGCGTAGTAACGGCGGCTGAGGCTCATGGGTATTGTAGTATTCTCTGAGACTTCTGTGTTTGTATGTAGAGGGACTTTGACGAGATTGTAGAACATAAATAAAATACGGGAATTCAAACTGGGGAAAGTACTTCTGGAACAAGCAGCTCCGTCCACTTTAGAAACGTATATTTAATCGCCTAAGTTACTTCCAGGAACATCAACCATCATGTGATTTATTTATTTTGAGCAGTCTTAGATGATGTGTTGCAAAATCTGACCGTTTTCATGATGTACATGATGCAATAATAACTGTAGGAGACGGAACAACCTCCCCTGCATTCAAAAGGAAGTTAATGAGATTGTAGTGCTGCTTGAATACACTGTTTCTCACTTTGAATACTTTAAAACAAATGCTAAATGTAAAGTTTGTACTGCCTGCCTGTCAGCATGAAGCCCTGGAGTAACGCAGGTGTCCGGTCAGTCTTTTCAAACTTCCCCCTACGTTCAGCAACATATTAAGGATTTTGGATGTATAGCTTTGAGGTGCTTAATTCCTCTAAGCTTTATTGATGACTTGAGTCTGACTTGAGTCCTGCTGACTGCAGTCTCCTGCGAGTTCTCCTGGTGTGAACTCTGCTTTAATCTCTCTCTCTCTCGCTCTCGCTCTCTCTCTCTTGCTCTCTCTGGTATCTTGATATGGTCTGTGTTCTGCCATGACTTTTAAACATTTACATTTCTGCTTTCAAGTGCTGTTTATATATGGCTCTTATCTGCTATCTAGCACACACACACACACACACACACACACACACACACACACACACACACACACACACACACACACACACACACACACACAGAGAGGCACATTCAGACAGGACGGACGGTGAATCAAACCTTAGGTCGTCCTGACAGCAACACTGTTGCTATGTCCATAATAGGACAGGAGGAGAGGGAAAAGAGGAAGGCCGTAAGAGAAAAGAGTGCCACATAGACAGAAGGAGGGGGAGGCAGATCATTTGCCACCAGCGTGTTTGTGTGGTGAGGTTGAGGCGTGGAACTTTGGTGACTTCAGCTCACAGGCTGATTCTCCATTGATCCCTTGTAGTGAAATTACCCCCTTAGATTGCAGCCTTCGCTACAGAACGGCACCCCTGGGACTTGCTCAAGGACACTTCAGCAGGGGGGGGGGGGGGAGATGACTTGGCCTTCTGGTTGAAGGATGCTGTAGTCTGTAGTCACTCTGCCACCCTCTCCTGCTGCCCTTGGCTTGTGTGCTTGAACGCTGCCCTATCTTGATCAAGTCTTGACAAATTTCCAGTGTGGAAAAAACACACACCTCTAGGACCAGTGGCTCCACCCTCCTCCTCCCTCTGTAGGACAGGACAGAAACAAAGGTACCAAAGTTCTGCACTATGCGTACACAGGGGTGGTTAAACAAAAAAAAAAATCCAAAATATTCTAGCTTCAGTTTCACAATTGTGATTATTTTCTGCATGGGTCTGTTTTGAAAATAAGACATTTGAAGATGCCACTTTGTTTTTTAGGAAACTATGATGAGTTTTCTGACATTAAGGAGACCAAACAATCAATTGTTGGCAGATAATGAAAATATGTGTTAGTTGGAGCCCAAAAAAAATGACTTTACAGTGATGCTAGGGGTGCACCAGCACTGTGAGGCAATGATTTGGGCTGAATGCTAACGTTAGCATGCTAACACACGGAGCTAAGATGGTGAACATGATAAACCAATCAGCTTGACATCAGCATGTTTTAAGCTTGACATTAGCATGTTAGCTTTCTGATTGTAAGCATGCTAACATGCTAATGTCAAGCTTAAAACATGCTGATGTCAAGCTGATTGGTTTATCATGTTCACCATCTTAGCTCATTATGTTAGCATGCTAACAGTTAGCAATAAACACAAAGTACAGCTGAGGCTGTTGGGAACGTCTTTAGGTTCCCTTGCGTTTGGTCACAAACAAAAGTGTGTGCTGACCAGATGGGTGCCGCTAGATTGAAAAGTCAGTATACCCCTGAAGTGATTGCATTTTATTTTGAGGTAGGCTTGAATGTGTGTAGAAAGATTTCACGGCAATACATCCAACAGCTGTTGAGACATAACACTCAGATGTCAGCCTGATGGTGGTGCTAGAAGAAAAGTTAAAGGAATCAAGTTATTGGGAATGACCGTCTGGGGACCATGAATGTCTGTACAATATTTCATGGCTATCCGTCCAATGTTCTGTGAGATATTTCAGTCTGGGCCAAAGTGGTGGACTGACCCTGGAGCCATATCACTAATAAATATACACAGGTTTGTGTTGTTGTGTGTTTTTTTCCTCGCCAGAACTGCATCAGGTTTAGGTCAATTAGTCCCTACCGGCTCCAGCACAGCTGATCCTGACCTCTGACCTTCCTTTTTTATTCTACCACAAGAAGAAGGCCAATTCTCTTGCCGAGATCAGTGGAGTATAACGTCAGACAGGACTGCTTTTCATTTTATCACCTACTGACGCGTTGCCAGATGGCTAGAAATCGACAATATATTTGTTGTTAACTCTGTTTGACAGCACTAATCTGTTTTCTTTTATTGAGGATGGTTGAATTTATTGCTCCAGGGAGATGGGTTGGCAGGATGATAGAGTAAGGACGGCTCGTGGAGAGGGAGAGCTTGAAAGAAAGCCTTGTTACAGTGAAATTGTGGCGAGGGAGCAGAGGGGAGTAATGCACAGAGAGACAGAGAGAGAGACTCCATTTACACCTTGCATTACGATGCATTCTGGGTGCTTAAATCGCAATCGGATAGTGCTTGAGCACATGAAAGTACAGCATTAAATGTTCCTAAACCGCGATGAAGACGGAGTGTTACAGGATCGGCCAAACCACCCCCGGAGGTGGTCAGCGACGCACTGTGACCACACTGAACACGAGTTCAATTGCATTTATATCCCACATAAAGCAACTACGTGGGCGGTAGTGATGTCGACCCACAACGTTGGATTAAGCTCACTAGTAAAATATCACGGCTGAGACGGGCGGGTCAAAAAGTGACAAAGCAGCGTGCCGAGTAGGTTCTTAAGTTCTTGCCGTGATTGCTCTCTCAAACACACACACACACACACAGAGCGTCGCTCAGTCCTTCTCTCGGTCCTCTCATTGGCTCTCATACCGGGTCAGATGGGTATTTAAAAAAACCCTGACCCGATCAGAGATAGTGGGTGGAAATGCGTAATAGCTCACTCGACCCGTTCGGTTGTTTTGAGCTGGACAAAGCGATGGGATCTTAACAGAGACGCATATTAATACCAGGTGTAAATGTAATCCGGTTAAATATCTAGATACACTCTGGATACGAGACGCGTTTTAATGCGAGGTGTAAAAAGGGGTCAGAGTGTGGAAGGAAGTGACACATAGGTGGAAAAGAACCTCATCCCTCTGCTCCTGTCTCACTCTGACTTTCTCTTTCTCGGTGTCTGACACATTTGCACACTTCAACGTGTTCACACAAACCATAATTGAACACTTCTTGTCTGCTTATCTGTCCAAAGAGGTTCAAAGTAAAGATTCAAGGATCGTGTGTGTGCGTGTGTGTGCGTGTGTGTGTGTGTGTGTGTGTGTGTGTGTCTGTGCGAGCCGTCTGATTCTTATCACACTGTTTGACTAAGAGCTGCTTTTAAGGCAATGATTTCACATCCCGTCCTCTTTCTGTCCCCCCCGTCTCTTCCCATTCTACCCATCTTTCTCAATGTCTCCAAGTCTCTTCTCATGCATTAATCTCGCTCTCTCTCTTTCTTGCGCTGTGTCTCTCTCTCTCTCTCTCTCTCTCTCTGTCTCTGTCTCTCTCTGTCTCTCTCTGGCTCTCTCTCTCTGGCTCTCGCTCTCGCTCTCTCGCTCTCTCTCTCTCTCTCTCTCTCTTTGGCTCTCTCTCTCTGGCTCTCTGGCTCTCTCTCTCGCTCTCGCTTTCTCGCTCTCTCTGGCTCTCTCTCTCGCTCTCGCTTTCTCGCTCTCTCTGGCTCTCTCTCTCTCTCTGGCTCTCTCTCTCTCTCCCTCTCTCTCTCTCTCTCTGGCTCTCTGGCTCTCTCTCTGTCTCCCTTGTCTTTTTCTAAAATCCAATATCATTTATTGTCAATTTTCATTACCAGCTATCTTCAAGACCGCAGCTGCAACTAAAAAAAGAATGTCTAATAGATGCACAATTTCCTGCTTGACATGAAGTGAAATAGTATGATATAATAAATATATCTTTCTATTTCTTTCCCCCTGCTGTCCATCAGTCTGTCCATTCAGCCTTCTTTCTTTCCCACAGTTGCAGTTCTTTGTATTCTTTGTAGAGATCATGCCTGTGTCAATTTGTATTAACAAGCATGCAGAGCTGCAGGTTTGACGGGTTGAGAGATAACGACTTCGCCGACAATGAGAGTTTATATTCTCCCCTGTGTCTTTGTGGCTTAGCGTTTAACAGCACGCCGAGCTTTTGACAGGTTTGGTTCAAATGTTGGGGGCATAGAGGCTTTTCAGTTGATTACACTTTAAAGGTGAGACGGTCTGATTTCAAGACTTAAGCTGCCAAATCGCCTCGATACTTTCTATGTAAATCAAACCCAGAGGATAAACAAGTCTGAACCGTCTAGGGGTTTGTAGAGTTCTTGGCGTTTCATGGGTGGTTCGTTATGCTTGACTCGTGCATCACTTGAGCATAATGGTGCAGATACACACATTACATACAGACAACAGGGAGTGATTGACGGCAAGTGAGATAGCTGGAAGGCAGATAGAGGAGTTGTACCTCCCGGCTAATTTCCCCATTGAAAGCCTGTATGTTTGACGTTTTACGATGCACTATCTATAGTTTGGCCCCGGGAACATTTTCCTACATGCAGAGGACTCGTTCAGCTGTCAACTGCAGTAACAATTGAACAGTCTCGACAGCACACCAATGGTATGCAGTTTTTGTCATTCTCTACCGGCCTAGATGAGTCGGAGATTAGAGAGAAGAATGGAAAGAGATGAAAAGAAGGTGAAGACAGAGGGAGGGGCTGGCTATCAAATAAAGAGATGAAAGGATTTAGGGTGTAGCAACAGTTCGAGAGGTTGAAGCACTAAACTCCATGTGTTTGTGCGCGCCCGTGCTTGTATTTTGTGTGCGTGTGTGTGGATATTTTAAAGGGTGTACCAGCAGTTAGATGGGTGTGAGAACTAAATATGACATGCCTTTCTTCTTGTTGCTGATCCACACCTGAATCTCTTCTAAATCTTTGACCTACTTGAGGTGTTCTGATCTAAGTGAAGTCGCATGACTTCTCCTCAGCACGCCCTTGAAAGAGGCTGATAAGCTCCGACACAACAGGCGTTGTCTTTAAAGCGCTTTCTTTTTTCTTTTTTCTTTTTTCTTTTTCAAATGTGACCACGTCATTATTTTGAGCACTGGCGGGCTGATAGCGAACGCATCAGGGGAAAAAAACAAAAAAAAAGGCGTCTCCCAAGACGGTCTTTGAAACGATTGCCCAATCCTCTGAGTGCTTTCATCAGTCTTCTCTTTTCTTTGAGCTTTTGCCACTGACAGACATTGTGTGTCGCTTATCTTTTTACATTCACAATCCTACTACGTTTGACAGGTTAGGTAAATGTACAGGAATATTTAAAGGAGGTACAGGTGGTTTGACCTTATGCGGTGAAAACGGTTCTCGGCGTGAGCTGTTCGTTTTCTTAAGCTCTGTATCTGCACGCAGTGCCAGTAATCGTACATGATGAAATGTGCTGCACGGATTAGACGAGTCAGATGTAGTGTTTTATCTGCCCTCGGGTCAGAATAAGGTAAAAAAAACAGACTAACTGATGTGTGAATTTCCACATCAGGTGTTTACAGGGAGCTCTGATCACATGCTGGCTCTTATTCTCGGTTATTATCCAGAATGCATTGCAGAGCGGGTGCCGGCGGCTGCTTCACAATGCACTATTAAGGGTCGATCTTTCCTGTCGATATTTCAGTCAGACACCCCGTGTCAAGACAACACTCCCCGAATAATCGCCACCCTTCATCCTGCTTACAAAAGCCTCTGCTCCTCTGTCCCGCATAACATCATCCAGGGACGGATAATCACAGGGGATCGATTTCAGTTTATCATGTTAAGAATGCAGAAGAAGATCAAATCAGGTCAACGTACATCACGGTCGCCTCTTTGTGTGTGTGTGTGTGTGTGTGTGTGTGTGTGTGTAGTGATGTGCGAGCATAGAGGACTAACTTTTTTCATGTTGTCTCTATTGAACTTTACCCAATCCCCTACTGTTCGCTTGCATCTTCTTTATACATTTCGAGAATTCAGTTTATTTACAAAAACTCCATTACGATAAACCTAAAATAAAGTCTTCAACTGAATCCCTGTTGTGTGTGTGTGTGTGTGTGAGACACTGTATACATGTGTTAAGGAGCTGTTATCTCAAACACCGATGTCGCAACGACCTGCAACTTCCCCTAGCACAGGAAAGCTCACCGTGTGTGTGTGTGTGTGTGTGTGTGTGTGTGTGTGTGTGTGTGTGTGTGTGTGTGTGTGTGTGTGTGTGTGTGTGTGTGTGTGTGTGTGTGTGTGTGTGTGTGTGTGTGTGTGTGTGTGTGTGTGTGTGTGGAGAAAAGATGAAGTCGAGTGAGAAAAGCAATGTGTGGCTTTAACCCAGGAGCGATGGATGTGAGCTCACGGAAGCCTGTGGACATTTCCTTTTTTTTTCCCAGGCAAACCTTCTCCATCGCTGCACCACCGGGCAACAAAGCAGCAGCTTTAATTAGTAAGGGCACTTTAATCGCCTCTGAGAGAAGAAAAAAGATTTTCCTTTTGAATTTCTGGAGGTATCACCTTGTGAAAAAAACCTGCTGCTGTAAAAAAGATGGATCGGCGGAAATTAAAACAAAAGCTTGACACTTTTTTGGAAAATAATTGATACGCCTTCAGACTTTACCTGACAATCTAACCCCTTTCTTACAGTCTGTCTGCTCCAACTCAAAGTGAACGCTTCAGGTGTAAGAGCTGTAAAATGAATACAGGGTGATTCGGCCTTTTTGTGGTCTATGATCCATGATCATCATTCCAGTGCTCGGATTATTGTTTTAGCCATCATTTTGCGGTATAATGTTTCTGCTCAAATTTTTCGAGTTTATTTCATCCCAGGCAAAGTGATAATTGTTCAGTTTGTCTTGCTGAAACTGGTCTTGCTTGTTTTAATACAGACTTGCCTTCTGCAGTGATTCTCTTGGCGCTAGTTGTCTGCCTCTGTCGTCCTTCCGGGCAGGGCAGGCCAACAGTCTCACAACCATCCGCTCTCCGTCTGTGTTTGTGTGTGTTTGTGTGTGTGTGTGCGTGTATATGTTGGTTGTTATGCAGGATAGAGGAAATGAAAGCTCAGACTGAGCCTTAAGGCTTTCTAAACTGTCTCACTGTCCCTTCACGTGTGTGTGTGTGTGTGTGTGTGTGTGTGTGTGTGTGTGTGTCTGTTTGAGGCCGGGCACATCTTCTCCCATGTAAAAGTTTGTGTGAAAACACGAGTAAGTGACGAAAATGAGGACAGAATACGCTCAAGTTGGGTCTCTGTAATACTCAAGTACCCACGTCCACATGCAGACACACTTCCACACAAATGCGTGCAGTATGTGTTTGAAGTGATTGAATCTCAGTTTTTATTGTGAAATATCGGGCAGTGCTGCCACCTCCTTCCTCTTTTTTGTTCTTGCGTGCGTGTCTGTGTGTATCTGTGTTCTTTAACTATTGTCTAATAAGTGTGAGAACACACACACAGAGGGAGAGCCACTTCACAGGGGCTCGGCGTTAACACTTGCCCGGGGCATGTCAACTCTTGTGTTCGGGCATGTGGATTGTCTCGTGCAGTTATCCGGTCGGGCAAGTAAAAAAATAAATGTGATTTTTTTGTTATCGTGAGAAGGCGATATTCAGTTTAAAAAAAAATATGCGATCGAGAGATCGGCATGAATGGTTTGTGGTCGCTGGTCAACAAATCTCTGTTGAAGATTAGCAGGAGAGCTAGTGAATGTTAGCTGTTAGCAGCCGGTGGGCTAACACTAATGGGGGTGACGTTGAGTGACAGCAATTTTGTTGTTTTCCTAATTATTTGAATTGTGTGTTTTATGCAAATAACCACTATGAATGACGAGAGCAAAATTAAATTTAGAATATTTGAGTTTTTTTTTGTTCAATTGTCAACATTTTTTAAAAAGCCTACTTTTTCCGTGGAAGTAAAACATCTCAGCTACTCTCCCAAGGGCTATGATCACAGGAAGTTGAGAGGAAGTTGTCGGGTCTCCACCACACACACGCACATCTACCTCCTCCCACGCTTTCACGCTAGTAGGAGACATGGTAGCAGCAAGAGAGGAAGGGGGCAGTGTTCAGGTGTTTCATGTGCTGCTCTCTTTCCTCGTCAAGTGTGAAAAGTCGGTCCGTTTCTGCGCCGCCATGTCTCACTCGCCCACCTTTTCTTTGGTGCTCAGTCCTTTTCTGTGAGGCGGGCCGTTGTCACACATATTGGGCTCGTTGTAAATAAGTATATGGGACACCCCCCTCCCCCCGGCGTCACCCGCCGACATGCGGAGATTTAGAAGGTGCTCAGCGGCACTTCAGGGGAAAGTTGAGAAAAGGTGTAACTCTATGCAAATGTCTTCTCACACAACGTGAGCGACGACCATGTGAGAGCCAATCGTGCAGACAATCGGAAGCAAAGCAAAGTGACCCAGTTTACTACTGGGTCACTTGCAGAGCAGATACGGGACCCCATCTCCAGCAAAACCTGATTTTTGTGACCACCTACTACACGCTTAACATATACACGTGCACAACACAAAGGCCAGGACAGGGGAATTCAAACTCTGACAGCAGTGTGGTACGATGAAAGGAAACATAGTTATATCCAAAATAATGAAAATATATAATAAAAATCTGTTTCCACAGCTGAAAATCCATTAATCAAAGGCAGGAAAACCCACACCAGAAGCATACGATGCAGCTTTGGAGCGTCACGCTGTGTTCTGGCGCCAAACTGTTTTTTGGGGCTTTTTTTGAGCGTCTGTTAGGTTTGTGTGCCGAGTTTAAACCGTTTCTGATGGTTCCACAGTAGATCAATATCTCCACACTGACTCCATCATTCTGTCTCTGGACACAAGCACAGAAAGTCAGGGACTCTGTTGTGAAGTATTGGACTGCTCTCTGAAACTGGTGTTTCAGGGGATTCCAATACATCACAGTGTCCTTCACATGTGCGTTTTAGTTGAATAGGTATTTGAGCATAAAAAGGGTAATTGTTGGCTGTTGTGTGCTGTTGATATCGTGGGTTGTTCCTAATTTAGTATTCTGGGGTTTTGTTTCTTACTCCTGCTTCACACACAACTTTTTTTTTTTTCCCCCCTTTCGTTAAAAATACCTTTTCACAACAGGCTCTTTAATACAATGCTCCTAGGATTTGGAGGACGGCGCCCCTTCAATTATTTATCCGACTCCGCTTTTGATGTGGTGTTCTTTTGTGTGCATATGATGAGTCTGTATTGTGCATCTCTGTATACTGTCAGTTTATTTCCTTTGGTATTAAGGCTTTGATTTAATACCTTTTGTCGTGGCAGCGTACCATGTCTTTTCCTTTGGGTTTGAAGATTTCCAACACATTTCACCAGAGAAACGCCTTCGTTTATTGTTTATTGGGTTTTTTCTGAGGCAGGAACAGATTGTAAACTGCTGATTGGTGTGTGTGTGTGTGTGTGTGTGTGTGTGTGTGTGAGTGTGAGTGTGTGTAAGTAATGTGGTGCTTAGTTGATGTGCAGGAAGAAACTAAATGAGGATTTAATGAAGCTGGATTGTTTTTAAATAATGTAAATGATTAGATGCAAATGGTGGAACTAATCTTTTAATGTGGTTTTCATCGTTAATTATGATGGTGTAGAGTTTAGTTAGGTGTAATTGTTCTTCGGTTGATCAATCCTCGTCGGAGAAGTGCGTGAACGTGTGTGTTCCGTATTGAAGGAGTTGTTAGTACATGTTTATGTGAGGCACTTTTCTGCCTAAATAAACTCGTGAAAATGTGATTATGCATGTTTACATGTGTTTTCTCTTTCTGTGTGTGTGTGTGTGTGTGTGTGTTTTCTCTACTCCGCGTGTGTGACGTTGTGATCCCCTTGACAGTAGTGTGATTTATCACTCAAGTTATAAATGTGATTTCACACACATGCCGACACACACACATTTAACTGTTGACCACAATCTGCTTACCGCAAAAATTGGTTAAGGTGACGTCGTCGGTGATGGTGAGAGAGAGACACACACACACACACACACACACACACACACACACACATACACACATAGAGAGAGAGAGATTCATTTTAAAAGGAGCTTTCTTAGACGTGACCACACATACATGGTATGCTCCACAGACACATTCGCACACAGACAGAGTACACTCTAAAGACCATAGCAGGGGAGCTGTGTGTGTGTGTGTGTGTGTGCGCGTAAAGTTAGAATCCAGACAGTCATTCCAGAGGCCAGACTATTGAGTCTTATAAAGTCTCAGGTCACAGATTATTGAAATAGCAGAAGAGATATATAGTCTGCGTCCCTGTTGCACCGTTTTACTAAAACATTACAAATTGACCCAGGAATACAGACAGACAGACACACACACACACACACACATATGACCACACACCTGCATGTGTGAGTGTATTTATATGCATGAATGTCTGTGATGTAAAATAACACGTGTGTGTGTGTGTGTGTGTGTGTGTGTGTGAGTGTGAGAGTGAGAGATTTAGATTCAGGGTGTATTTGAACTAGCAGCTTGGATCTGTGTGTGTGTGTGGGTGTTGTAATACTGATTTATTTGAGCATCATTCATAGCCCCATTGGGAACTGAACAACAGCAACCTTTTGGCAGTAATATTCTCTCTCACACACACACTCACACACTCACACAGGCAGTCTGTTGTTTGGGCCAATCTAACAGAATGTGCCTCGCTTTAACCTAATAACCTCCAGCAATGTGGATAGAACAGCTTGGACAGCCTAATAACCGTTTTTAAACTCCTCTGACCCACCTGTGGGCCCACACTTCAAAATAAAGTTTTCTAGAGTGTGGGTCCCAGGGTGTTCATGTAACACTTTCCAATGTGCCCAGATGAAAAACGGCTAGTTTGTGTCATGCCGAGTAAGTCACAGTTGGAAAAGTGGCTTTTCTCTCACTTGTAACACGTTCTGTTTCACTGTCTTTTGTGTGTGTGTGGTTGTAAAGTTAAAGAGTTAATTAAGCTTGAAAGCAGAAACTCAGCTGTTTCCATTCGCAGTCCAGTGAGGAGAGTCTCCCGCGGTGCAGTGAGAAAGTCTCTCCCCGGTCTCAGGGGTCTGTTGAGGTGCACGTAAAGTAACCCCAGAGCTCTCTGCAGCCAAAAGACCACGGTCGTACTGGACAGCTCCCAGTTATGTGTGTGTGTGTGTGTGTGTGTGTGTGTGTGTGTGTGTGTGTGTATATATAACCAGTGTTCTGCCTTTAACTCCCCAGAGGGGTAAACAGCCCTCCTACAGAGTATCACACAGACTCACAGCAGAGTGCTTCCCAGACCCTGTGTGGTGCAGTAATCCAATGTATTTATTCCAGGTCAGACTCTTCTTTTAATAAAGTTTATTTGGTGGATGAGGGGGGGTATTGATGCAGTCAATTTTTGTGCGTTTTTTGTTGAGTAGTGCGTCATCCATTGTTCGTTTCTGAATCCGTGTTTCAGTTGCACTTTGCATTTGTGCACAACGTAGTTTCCCTCATGAAAACACTCACAGTGCAACAACATTGATTAGAATTGTAAAGGCAGTTTCTTCATATTGTTTTATCAAAATCCAATTTCAATCGACAATATCGTGACAGCCATCCTTCAATCAATCTGCAAGTTCATTCTAAGCCCGCCCACTTTCAAATACGGTCCAACTCGATGCGAAGGATTTGATTTGAATCCCCCTCGTAACTGTACACTGCTCAAATAAACAGGGAAAACCCTTAGTGTAGAAGCTAACGACGCTCCTTCTTTACTTCATTGGGACTACTTTTAAAGAAAGTAGCAGGCATCACACACACACACACACACACACACACTGACACTCCTACAAACACATCGAGGTGTATTTAAGAACAGCCCAGAAGTAAGGGGAGAGAAATAGAGATGGAGAGAGAGAGATGCAGCCGCATAGAGGAGGGAGGGACATGGATGGGAGTGGATGGGAGCGAGAGATTAATTGAGAGAGTTGAAAGATGGACAGACAGGTAGAGGAGCAGATAGAAAGAGAGAGGGAAGTGTGGTTAATGTGTGTGTGTGTGTGTGTGTGTGTGTCTGTGGTAAGCAGAGAGAGAGGCAGCTCCGGTGAAGGAGCGGGAGCAGGCCGAGGGAGTCTCATAGCGAGAGGGAGAGCGATTGAAATGTGAACCTCTGATTAAGTTTGGCATTTAAGATGACATATTTTGCATGCTGTTACCCAATTACAAATGAGACTTACACAGTGTGTGTGTGTGTGTGTGTGTGTGTGTGTGTGTGTGTGTGTGTGTGTGTGTGTGTGTGTGTGTGTGTGTGTGTGTGAGTGTGAGAGAGTGAGTGAGTGATTTGACTTGATCCGTGGCTGGAAGGAATTGGGCCCCCGCTACCCAACAGATGAAGTGTGTGTGTGTGTGTGTGTGTGTGTGTGTGTGTGTGTAAAAAAGACTTCTGGTATTGATTAGGGGCCTAGCAGGCAACTGAAAGCTTTTAGTCTTAAAATGGCAGGTGGACTGTGTCTCGCAGTCATTTTATGTTGTCCCCCCTCTCTCTCCCTCCTTCTGTTTCTGTCTCGACCCTCCCCCCTCCCAATCTCCAATTAGACTCCTGCCTCTGCAAAATCATTTCCAAGCTGTTGCTCACCCCCCCAAAATGAACCGAAAGGCTCCCTTTAGCCCCCCCCCCCCGTATTGTTTCACCCTTGCCCCCATCAGTCGTGGAGCCGAGCCCCACGAGCACTCGTGGCCGGTTCCTATTATTATCCCGCCGCTATAAACGGGCTCGG
Organism: Lycodopsis pacificus; assembly: GCA_028022725.1. Classification (NCBI taxonomy): domain Eukaryota; kingdom Metazoa; phylum Chordata; class Actinopteri; order Perciformes; family Zoarcidae; genus Lycodopsis; species Lycodopsis pacificus. The sequence goes on along the minus strand of CM051706.1, from coordinate 14,235,491 downwards.
TTTCACGGCCTGACCCGCTTTGTCTGTGTGGGCAATAAAACGCGTCACGTGCGCGCTTCCATATTTCCTTCAGCTGCTTTCATTCACCGACATGTAACCTGAAGGTACAAGTCATTTCAGCGTGACTGCCATTTTGTGCATGAGTGGCCTTCCAGCTGGTAATCTGTGACACTTTGATATAAATAAATGACTGCCGTGTGATACAGCACCGTCATGAAAGCTTTAACATTTGCAGCAATTACAACAGCAACAACAGCTGGTGTCTGCCAGGTCCCTCCGGGGAAAATCCTTTTTACGGACAGGAAGTGATGTGTTTCCGCTTTCTGGCAGCAACTTGGCAGCAGTTGGTGTTCATTTGCTGTAAAGAGACAATATTTGATCGTGGACAGCAAGCCACAGGCTGAACGTACAACATGTGTACACACTTATGTCATATATTTATTTCATGAAAACTAATCCAAAAATATTAATTTTGTTCTGCCAAATCATTGGACTGTAGTGTAGACGGGACGTTTTTAGTTTCAGCCTTGATTGACTGGTTGAGTCATTTCTTTACGCTTCCATTGAGCCGACTGTTGCAAATCTGAAAGTGAAAAGAAGTCTGTAAATGTCGCACACATGTGCTCTTTACAAATGCTCATCTTACACGTTTTGAAATCATAACTTGTGCTCATGCATCCAACCCGTTTGTAGGGGATTGTATGGAGGAGGGGGTTAGTTTTCGATTATTACATTATTCGACAGGGACAGTGCGTATTCATTTCTAAAATTATGCCAGAGTTAGCCAGAAAGTCCCCAGGCAAGGGAAAAAAACCGACGTTCAGAATAAAAGCGTAAAATGCAATCAAAGATAAAAAGAGCGTGTGCCACATAGAAACAAGAGAGAGCGCTCTCATGGAACACAGGGTCAAGTTGAAATATGTTTTGCTGTCAAGTGGCTCCGGCATTGATCCAGCTAATGAACTAATAAAACACACTCGCTGTTGATGACTTCCTTTCTTCAAGTTCTCCATCACCTTAAAAAAAGAAAAGAAATTCAGAACACGAGGGATTTGGGGAAATATGTTCTTCATTATAGGTCAAAATGGACCAGGATGCTCAACCACAGCGGTTATGCTGTGAAGTTAAGGGTCAACCAGCTTGGACGCCTGACCTGATGCACACCTCCATCTTCAAGTTTTGGTCAAATTAGACCCAAAATGTGCATCTGTTGATAAGACTCTGTAGTAACTTTGAAGATTGAGAAGAGAGGTTGTCTCTGAAATGTCCGGTAGCGAGATTTTAAACAGCGTACTGTGTCCGTTGGCAAAACTCGAACTCACTTTGGAGATTAGGGGAAGTTTTATAGATGTTCTAATAGTCATCCACCTTTTGGGTACGCTTATTAGTATGTGGAGCTCGTCTGCTCTTTGCCTCCTGCCTTCTTCCTCTCCTCCTGAACTCCCTTTCTTTGCTCTCTTTCCTGTATTTGTTTCTCCAGACACTCTCTCTTTCCTGTCTCCTTACCTTCTTTTTCCCTTTTCTCCTCCCGCTGTTAAACATACACTCCTCCTCACTGTGCCCTCACTCCTCCATTCACCTGTCTTTTCATAACCCAACAATGAATCAGAGGAAGAGAGATGGCAGCACGAGGACGGGTGAAATAAAGCGACACAAGACCAAGAGGCAGATTGAGAAACAGAAAGAAAAGCTTGACAGAGATCTCTCTGTAAGGCCTTGCCTCGAGCATTATTTCCTCATATGTTGCCCATTAATCCTTTTGTTTATGGAAGATGGAGATGCCAATTACAGCTGACCCACGGGGAGGGGAGGAGCAGAGCCGTCTGAAGGCAGCAGTGATATGTAACTGTGTTAAGATGACGTATGAAACCCATCACTTGCAGGGACTTCATGATTATCACTAGATGTTGACAGTTTAGATGTACTGGATATCTATTCTACTTTGGCTTTTGCTGTTATGTGATGATCCTGACATTATCCCTGAACTGATGAACTGATAATGACGTTTTTTTCTGGCTGATGGTAGTAAATACCTGGTGGTCAAAGCTTGTCACCAGGATGATATTCACCAAACTAAACTAAACTAAATTAAATATCAAAACACCTTAGTTTCTGACACAATCAAATGGCTCCAGCATGGCTCCCCTTACCTCGTCCTGATTGCTGACACACACCACGTAAACACACCTCACCCCACCCCGTACATCCTTCAACGGATGTCTTGGGGCGATTATTGGCAATTTCAGATACAAGCCTCGCTTGCGTCTGGGCTAATTGTAGTTGATGGAAATGATTAACTGTCACATTCATCCTCTCTGTGGCATTGAGGCCATTGTGGTGTATCGGGGCTAATTGTAGCTCGTAGCAGTCGTTGTTATGTGGTATGTTGTGGTGGGTTGCACCTAATTGTAGTTGATAGTAATGGTTCCAGTCTGTGCATACAGCCTGAAGCAGACAAAGGCTGTACTGCGACACACACACACACACACACACACACACACACACACACACACACACACACACACACACACACACACACACACACACACACACACACACACACGGTATACCAGCTTTGCAACACACACCTCTTCTTCTTTCCCACAGGCTGGATTCATGCAAGTAAAGTGCGGCAGAAGTATGCAAATGAACATGGCATGCCAGTGTGAATGAATGATAGATGACAATATCACTCTTACTAATTCCCATTCCGTCCCTGTCACCAAAATCCTTCCTAATTTTCTCCTTATTGCTTTGATCAACTTTTGAAGTCACCACTGAAATCATTCGGGGCAGATGGAAACACAGTTAGGTCAGTCAGTGCTTCTTACAGTAGGTCGGGATTTCAGCTTCATTGCTTTACCGCAACGATCTGTAGTTTTCCACTGTGTGTGTGTGTGTGTGTGTGTGTGTGTGTGTGTGTGTGTGTGTGTGTGTGTGTGTGTGTGTGAGTGAATGATGAATTCTGACTGGGTGTGGTGAACATCAGATGAGATTTTCCTCTGCTCCCTACACACACACACACACACACACACACACACACACACACACACACACACACACACACACACTGAGTGCCAGGGCTGGTCTAGGCGTGGGCCCTTTCAGACATAAATTGCTTTATTTTAATAGTTGTACGGTGGAGAAAGAGGGAAAGAAGAAATGGTAAAATACTAGAAAGGCCATTGAAAGAGAGAAAATTGGATTCAACCAAGAAAGCTGCCCTCCCTCTGTCATTTCTCTCCTTCTTTTCTGTGTTTGTGTGTTTTTTCTTTTCTCTTCCTAATCCACCAGATTACATTACAGGGCTGTTCAAATATGGTCCTTTTTAATTTGTTTATGTTCATCTACATGTGTGTTTGTGGTCACGTGATTATCTGTTTTCAACTATATTCCCTTGTGCTTGTCTTTCTTTAGAAGTGTGTGTGTGTGTGTGTGTGTGTGTGTGTGAGAGAGAGAGACAGTGTGCTGATGCTCTCGTGCCTTAACTGTTTGCAGTTCTCTATCAGTAAATAACAGCCAGTGTTTATCTCGCACGCTAACAGAGTTAGTCACAGGGTCGCACGCACGCTATCTTGCTTCCAATCCACACACATCATCCAAAAGACATTTCACACACACGCACCCACGCACACACACACTCGGTGTATGTCCTCCTCACATTGCATTGATCTAAAAGTGATCAGCTGTTGGCGTCTATCAGGAGTCTTTTTGCTTTGACGGCGTTTACTACCCCTCACACATACAAACACAGCGTATGGGTCAATGGGTTGACTGTGTTTACAACTGAATATGAACTGAACCACCACAAATAAATACGCTCGCTCGCACACACACACACACACACACACACACACACACACACACACACGCTCGGAAAACACAGCTCTCTGTCATGACTGTTGTGAACAGAGCGACCACAATTGTTCTCTTTTCAAACAAAAGAAACATTATGGTTTAACATAAAACACATGGCTGGTTATTTGATGGCTTTGTATAGTGATTATAAGGGAGGGAGGGATGGTGGGGGAAGAAAGAGGGAGGGGCAGGGCAGGAACTGAAAGAAAGATTTTAATGATGGAATTACTCCAGTTATTAGTAATTATTCTTGCATCTGAAAGAGGGCAGTAGAGAATTTTTAAAAAAATGACGGAAATGCGTTGAGAAGTGCTTTTTTTGAGAAGGTATTTTGATTCTAACGATGGTGAGAGGATGATGAAGATAAAAGGGGGTTTAACTTAAATGGGATTTGAAAAGGGAAAGAAAAGCAGAGAATAAAGAGAGGACAGATAGAGACAGAGCAGGAAAGACAGGGAGAGATGAGAAAAGGGAGAATGTTGGGGGCCAAGAAAGAAAGCGAAATGAGTAGAGCTAGAGGGGATGAATTGCAGTCTGCCGCCTCCCTCATCCATCTCTCTGATACGGGCAGTGTGGTTTTGATGTGGTTGTCTGTTGGCCATTCTCCCCATCTCTCTCTCTCCTCTCTCTGTCTCCCCCATTTCTGCCTCGCCCTCTCTGTCTCTGTCTCTCGCTCTCTCTCTCTCTCTACCACCCCTCCCTCTCAGTCTCTCTGATATGGTTTGGGTTTTGATGTGGTCCATGCGTTGCAAGATTCTCACGGATGGTTTCCATAACGATAAAAAGGATTCCCTCCCTGGTTTAAGAGGGTGGGAGAGAAAAAAAAAGGGAAAAAAGTTTCACTTAAGGATGCAACAAACATCCCAACACACACACACACACACACACACCCCTGAAAACTCTCTCACAGCTGAGATGTTTCTGATTTGCTGGGGCTGTTTTTCTTTGACGAGGTCTGCGGTTTAGGATCGTCACAGATTTTGGCGTTCAAAGACGTTTGTAAATTGAATCAAAGCTTTTCTGTACACATACATCATTGTCAGAAAATGGTATTTGTGTGTTCGTGTGTGTGCATGCGATCGTCAGTATATTATTTGAGCCCTGGAGACACCTTGTATCTCTTAGTGTCTTGATTTCAAGGGATAATGAAAATCTGCTTGATATTCTCGACTCTCAGTTCTTTCAAACATGCATAAACAATATATAGTGAGTACATGCTTGAGTTATTGTCAACATATCGATGAACAATGAAACTAAAAATAACTTTTTCTGTCACTCTCTCCCTCTTGTCTCTTTCCAATTCTCAGAGATGGTGAGGAAGAAGAATCCCCCTATCCGGAGTGTGGGAGGTGAGGAGGAGGAGGAGGAAGAAGAGGGGAGGAGGCCAGCGGGAGAAGAGGAAGAGGAGGGAGAGGAGGAGGGGAGAGTGGGAGCAGAGGCCGAGCGAATAAACCGACCCTCTGAACCGGAGTCCTCCGACCGGATCAGGGGAGATGGGGAGCAGGAAGAGGAGGAGGATGAAGAGGAGGAGGAGGGAGAGAGCGAGTGCGTATCCTCATCTGTCTCCCCCTCGTCCGTTGGTGAGCGCTACAGCAACGAGGAGAGACGGGGCAGGAGGGGGAGAGGGGGGCGAGCCAGCCAAGGGGGAGCGGCGTTGACTGACAGACTCGAGAGCCAGTCGGAGCCCGAGGACGGGGGGAAGGGGTCAGAGGAAGGAGAGAGGAGGGAGCGGGGCAGAGGGGAGGCAGGTCACCTCTCTGCTCCCCACCTCCTCCCCCGACAGGAAGGAGGGGAGGAGTCGGCGACCGACACCCCTCCGCTCTCCTCCAGCCCCTCTCCCAAACTCCAGGACTTCAAGTGCAACGTGTGCGGCTACGGTTACTACGGCAACGACCCCGCCGACCTGGTGAAGCACTTTAGGAAGTATCACCTGGGTCTGCACAACCGCACGCGGCAGGACGCCGCCCTCGACACGCACATCCTGGCCCTCCACAACATGGCTCCCCAAAACACAGCTCTAGGTAACTCCAGCTCTCGGCTCAACGTGGTCCACTTGTTGTGTAACAGACAGCATGGACCCAGAGCGTCACAACTACAGGCACTTAAAAAAAAGATTTTGTAAAGGTTGTTGTTCAGTACACTCCGGGTCGACCAGTTTCTTGCAACAACAACAACAACTTGTTTGATTGTTGATCTAAACAAACAACCTTCTTCCCAGAAGTCAGACGTGTCCTCGGATCGTTGACCTCCTCTTTTGTTTATCTGCTTGTAAAAATCTGACCCCTTCTTGTGTTTCTGCTCCCAAGATGTACAGGCGGGACCGGGGCAGAGGAACCAAGCCAAAGAGTCGGGGAAGACTAGACCAGATATGCACATTCAGCAGCACAGGACCGTTATGATGAACGGCACATATGACGTACAGGTAAGCACTCGACGCAGTTCAGAAATACAGATTCAATGCATACAGAACATGATGATGCCCGACTTCTTTTCACAAAGTGTTGAAAATGCAGTTATGCGGGCCACAGAACCTGCAAAGAAGCAGCAATAATTTATAAAGTTAGTTAAGAAAGAGAAAGAAAAAACACACACAAAAGAACATAGAAGCAACAAATAAACCAAAGCAACACAATGGTTAGTTTGGTGTGACAGCATTGAGTAAATCGGGTGAAACGAAGGCTTACCGGTTGAGTAAAGCTTTGGTTTGTAGCGTCCTGTTGTTGCCTCCTCGGTCCAATCAAAAGCCTGCATTGTTGGAGCCGATGGCCCGTAGTAACAGTCAGTTTGACAATCCTTTTCCCTGTCATGAGAAAGACCTCAACCTGACTGAAGTCGTCCACTTGGTGCACATGCTGTCGCCTCATTTTGTTTTTTATCTATCGTCGTTGTTCTGCAGGTTGACCGTGTTCTCAGACCTGTAGAACCTCTTCCTGTCAGCATTACGCTGCACACACAACTTTACGTGGTCATTGGAGTTCACGGACCAAGAAAGACTAAATGACATAAACAAATGTAAAAGATAATGAGGCGTGAGGTTTGAAACTGTTTCAAGGAGTTCATTGGAGATCTTCAGTTGGATGCAATGCAGAACCACGAATGCATCTGTTTTACATCTTTGCATCTGCTTGCCATGAATATAAACAAAGGGCGTTCATTTTTGTCAGAGAAAATTCTGAAAATACACTCTTTCAGTCGCGTTTATTTCAAAGTTATTATTACGCAGATGGTACTTTAATTACTTCAACATTTGCAATCATATTCTTCACATTTGGGGACACTGATTAGGCGCTAACACCACCCGGATAGAAGTAATATCACCAGCATTTTATGGAAAAACTAAATCAGTGCAGATTGTACTCAACTTTATTTTTGCTTAACAACTTGCAAACATGAATATCACTTAGAAACTCTGCTCGGAAACATTGATTCAGTTAACGTTTCACTATAAATATTACTTCTTGTCATAAATCTAGGCCCATAACTGAGCGGAGTAATTTATTGGGTTGAACAAACTGCAACTGATTTGTAACACACGGTGTGTGTGATTTGGACAGTGAGGCATTGTGGGGGCATGTTGTAAAATGTAATAGACTGACAGATGGAAAGACAGACACAGAAAAATAGTGCACCTGGCAGACTCGCATGTTTGCTCACGCACACACAAAGACATTCACGCAGTCTGCTTCATATATCACGTTCAGCCGTTGCCTATATGCCCGTACAGGTTCACAGCATGCACCCTAGTGTTGTAAATGATGGCTAATAAATCAATATTCTGTGCTAATCCCTCATATTCAGCACTCAATTTGCAAAAAAAACTAAAAAAAGAACAAAGTCCAGTATCTGATGGGAGCTACTTTGCAGGCTAAAGACGGGAATTTAGCAAAGCTTCAGGTGCAATTCATAATTCCTTCAAGATAAGCGGCATCCATGTACTGAACGATGATTGAATTTTCCCTCAATTACCGTAATTATACTCCATCACGCCACATTAAGAAGTCAGACGTAATTTGCACCTGCAGTCTGGACATCAACAGATTAGACAATCAATTTGAGTTCTTCAATGATTTGGTTTCATTTAAGGGGTACGAATCAGTGGAATCAACAGCTGTAGACTTTGGTGAGTACAAAAACCTGCCAAGTCTCTGCTTAACATTCTACACAGTTTAATTACAGTCGACATTAAAGCCTCTCACACAATTATTTACATGTCAGCTGTATTTGCGATAAAAATAGGCATTTCTCAGCATGCACACATTATTTATTGCCTCATGTAAACTCATGCAGATCTTACTGTAGCTTTGATCTTTGACATTCACGTTCAGAAACATGAGGCTGTTAGTAAACACATGTATTAGAATATATGCACATATGCTTCAATGAGTATTTATCATCTGTTTTTTTTGTAAGGCAGCAGAATGGGCAGTTTTAAATGAACTTTCAAGTGAGGAGACATTGAGATGCTCTCATGTTGCAGGAACATGAATCCACAAATTGTCGACTTCGACCTCATCAACTTTAATGAATACGTTTACTTACAGAGTTGACATTTCAAGTTTGATGAAAGCTGCAATATGTTCTGTCCATAGATCTCGCGGGCTAATTATCGAGAATATATCATACTGATTAGTGTTTTTAGTAGTTTGACAGGTTATCACTTCCCTCAAAACTCCTGTCATCAATAGTCAATATGCCAATTTTCCAAATACCTACATTGATACACATTGACCATAAATACTGAGGTTGAGTGTGCACATTCATTTTAAGTTTCTAAATTAGGTCTTTTAAGAGCATAAGTTGTAATTTCTATATTTTATCATTTCAAATCAGTTTTTATTTTGTTTTTATTTTTACAATCATTTTTATTTTCATTTTCATTTTTCTGAATTCTGTGTGTCATGATTTAAGCACATTTTGTCATCAAAAAAGTGTCTCGTCATGTGGCGGAAGTATCAAATTTCAACATTTCATGAGAAAATATTCATGATTTTAATGTAACGCAACATTGCACTATTTATTTATTTCTGTTTTTGCCAAAGAAAGTGATCTAATGCAGTTATAAAAAAAAAAGAAGCGATTCCGTCCTTTTGTAAAATACATTGCTCTAAACTTAGCTGTTTCTGTCAAAGCTGAGTTTTTGGATGACTTACAGGTGACCCGTCCCCTGAGTTTCCCCTTAACACGTGTCTTGCGCTCTCATTGGCTGTCGCTCCCCGACAGGTCAGGTGTTCAGCCTGCTAGGCGATGCATCGCCGATCCTCTCGGCCTGCGCCTTTTAACAGCGAGCGCCGAGCCGACTCATCTGAGGGAAGCTCCAAAAACTATATGCGAGTAGAAAACCGGGGCTAAAGACGTGTAGTGTGAACTAATGTAGCCATCTCAGAGGGCCACGCGGACATCATGGGTTGTAATTGGTTGTAATTGTAATTTTATTAATTGTAATTTGTCTGCACTTCAACCCGCTCCAGTTATTGGCAACAATTGGGTCAAGGTTCAGGACTGGTGAGTGAACAGTAGGGTTTTTGTTTGAGGGTTCAAACAAGATGATTTAATAAACGTGTAGGTTTTCGTACGTGTGTGTGTGTGTGTGTGTGTGTGTGTGTGTATGAGGAGTTTCATTTCAACCAGGAGTTTGTAATGGCCATAAGTCACGTAATGGACACACACACACAGTCAGAAATAGAAAATCCAGTGGGTTTAAGTCGTCATTATGGAGAAAAAGTGAAAGTATAGAAAAAACCGAATGAAAGGGGTCTCTATTCTCTCCACCCCTCCTCGCTCGCTTTTTCTCTCTCCCGCCCACGTTTGGAAAATTCCATGTTGTCATTTGCTGAGGCGAGATGCCCTGTCAACCAATGACATTGCGGGAAGAAAGACTCTGGGAGTAGAAGGAGCGAGCGAGCGAGCGAGAGAGATGGAGGAGGAAAGGGGAGAAGGGAGTGGAAGAGACAGCGAGGAAGGCTTTGAAACCAGTAGTTATATTCGACTGTTAGGCAGTGTAATGAAACAGCTGTCAGACACATTTCACTTTCTTTTTCTAGCTCTGTTCTCCAGTTGTCTCTCTCATCATTTGTCTTTCCCTCACCTTCAACTCGGCTCTGCCTTCTTTCTTTGCTCACTCTTTCTTACTCATATTCCCTTTTTCTTTTTTCTTTCTCTCACTTCTCAATTTGCTTTTCATCCATCTCTCGTCTATTTCTTCTCCACCTCTCTGCTCCTCAACTTGCACACTTTCCGCTCGGCTTGTCCCACTCGTCCTCAGCCTCTCCTCTCTCTATTTCCCTCTCATGTTCCTCTTTGTGTCTCTCTGCCTATTCTGCGTGCCATGATGACTTGATGTTTGGCTCGTCTCTAATTGCCTGGGCAGGGTCTGTGGGACGTGATGATTGGATGATTGCTGTTGTGAGATCACACACGCTAATGGCTCTCATTTAGCCTTCCGAAGTAATTCTCTTGCACAAAGCTGAAATGTACAATCTCACATTTTTATATTACTTCTTGCACTCTTTTTTTTTTTTGTAGGATGTATAAATGTTTTGCTCAGGCAATGGCTGTTAGTTATTATCATCGCAATTGTCCTTGACACGCAAAGAGACCGTAAGAGGTTTATTGACCGAGATTTAATTGCAAAAAAAGGAAAACAAAGCAATTTTCAGTGTTATTCTCCCAAAAGTACAAAATTATGACTTAGATGCAAGAATTAATTGATGAATAGAAGATTTATTGTGAGTTAAAGATACATAAAAACGTCTACAATAGTTTGATAATCATGATTGAAATGAATCGTCATTTTCTCTGTAAAGATCCAGCTAAATGCCCTTCCATGAAGAAGATGATGAAACCATATGCTCACTAAAAATGCAGCTTACCGTTTGCATTTCGTTCTTGCCAAAACCTCCATTACAAGGCTGCCAGCAGTCAGCACCAAACCACAGGCCCATAAAGAGATAAATCCATATTGTGCAGTGAGGCTAATGTATGTCAGTGTAAGACCTGCCAGGTTGCCTGCTCACCAATATAACAAGCAGCACAGTATAATCTCCCACAGTCAAGGAGCTAAGCTAATAAAAAGCAGACGAGGGTCGGGTTGCTCGCTCGGCAATACAGAATCTTTGCCTCGTTGCACATCGCAGCAGAGCCTGATAGATATGTTATTGGTCAGTCCACTTTATGAATTATTCTTGCTGCTCTTTTATCTCATGCGAACAATGGGTTGACGGCATTCATTTAAGTGTTGCCCCACACTTCCACACAGCCGCTAAAACGGCAAAATATGCAAACGGTACAGAATCCTCATTGCCTTGTAACCGAACGCATACTTTACTTTGTTCAAAACAGAAATCATCTCCGACGCTTTTGTTTTCACATGCTCTAATTGAGATGTTTGTCATCCATTATCACACCCACATATCTACGTTCAGACACTCTTTGATGAATGTATTCCTTGGTGGTTTCTTTGCCTTCACGAACGATCTTTCAAGTTTGAACCGTATGTGTGATATGTATGATATTCAGGGATTGACTTTTAATCCTGTTGTGACTGAATCCTCTTCGTCTTTTTCTGCTTGTCAACAGGTGACGCTGGGTGGAACGCTAATTGGGATTGGCCGGAAGACCTCCGATTGCCAGGGGAATACCAAGTACTTTCGCTGCAAATTCTGCAACTTCACCTACATGGGCAGTAATTCCCTAGAACTCGAACAACACTTCATGTCCTCGCATCCAAATAAAGTCAAAAGTCCGCCAACCACACCCCTGCTGGCCACCAATAACCTGGCAATGCACGACAACCAGGGCAAGGGGGGGAGTCAAATCCTAGACGGGGCGGAGAGAGTCGCGGTGAGAGCGGAAGACGACTCGTTGGTCGGGTACTCCATCCCAGTCAGGGCGTCTCCGGACCCGTCAAGCTGGACGGGGGAGGCCGGTCGAGATGGCGTGCAGACGTATTATTGGTGTAAATTCTGTAGCTGGAGCTGTGAGTGGTCGGGGGGCTCGGCAAAGCTTTTAGAGCACTATGAACAAAGGCATCGAATGACCACGGGAGGCACTATGAGCCCCAGCAACTCTACTCCCGGGGGGATGGACAGAGAGAGGGAGAGAGGAGGGAGACGAGAGTCGTCCAAAAGCAGAAAATCAGATCTATCATCCAACCCATCCAGCACCAGCCAAGGTAAGGGAATAAGAGAAAGTATGGGGAAATGTGGTTCTGAATTTCTGAATTTTTTTAGTTGTGCAGCCACAAGATCAAGAGTAGCAACTTTAAATAGCAGTCGAATGATTTTTACTTCCTCTATGATCCTCCTCCTAGAGCTGCTGACTTTTACTTATCCGCTGGTACAAATACTTCAATACTGCTTGACCCCTGCTTTGTTATCAACTCTGGTGCTTGGTACTACCACACCATTCCTGTGTTATTGAACAGGCCCTGTGCTCTTTGTTTTCTGCTCCTAGGAGACACCAACAGCAGTGATTCAGAAGCAGTCGTGACCAGCTACAACTGTCAGTTGTGTGATTTCCGATACTCGATGGCCCACAGTGCAGACGTGATCGTAGTGGCACCTTTACTACTGCACTACCAGCACAACCACTCCATCCACAGATGCTGCATTCAGCACTGCATGTATTGTCCACAGGGCCTCTGTCAGCCGCACAAGCATCTGGGGGAGGTGAGATTAATGCAATATTCAAATGTTTATTTGCTCTGTGTATTAGTGTTTGCTTGGCAATTAGAAGGAGAATTGTGCTGTTTTGCAAGCCCAAATAAATACAAATGTAATGTATGAACAAGTGTAAAGTTAATTGTTCCAATTTTCCAGCCTAGTTAAAATTCCCTCGCTTCCCCTAATCTGCCCACGCACACCCCCCCACCCTCCTTTGTGCCAGCTGCCAAACGGCGCCATTGCAGCTGTTAAAAATGCAAAAAGAAGGATGGTTAACAGCCAAAATTGGGGTTGGCATCCTTCAGTTAATGATCCGCATTCATCCGGGTGTCACCTGCACAGACACAAAAACACAATCGCATCACAACAGAAGAAAACTAATTCTCGAAGTCTAAATTTGCCTCAGGTGTGCACAGTAATGACTCAGGCGTGCAGAGATCCACGCTGCTCTTCACTGAGCTCTGTCTGACTCTTCCACACCAGGTGTCTCACCCCTTTGCGTGTCGGAAGCCCACCTGCCCGAAATGCTGTTCCAAGTTCCCTTCGTCCACCAAGCAGCAGCAGGACACCGTCGGATCGAAACCCGCCACTGCCACCTCGCCCGGCATGACCCCTCCCAATCCTAGATGTGACCCCGGTGTGATTTCGGGATCAACTTTTAACGCCTCTAACCCTGTCCATCCCGTTGTCACACAAGGTATTCAAAGTTAAACCTCATCTGTTGTATTTTTGTCAGAATATATATATATATATATATATATATGTTTTTCATGTCAATAGATTCAACATGATCCTGTTTGTTGTCTGATCCTAGGCGTCACCCACTTGTGTGACCAGTGTGCGTTCGCCACCACCGACATCGACGTGTTGCTCCAGCACTACGAAAGCTGCCACTCCCTGATTAACCTGAAGGGGGCACCGCCACATGTCAAGGCTGAGGAAGAGGCTGGGGGAGACAAGGAAGGGGGGAGAGGAGGAGGAGGAGAGAGGGAGTACTCTTGTACAAAGTGTCACTTCATCACGGAAGTGGAAGAAGAGATTTTTAGACACTACAGGTAAGAGAGAGAGATTATAGAACATTGATTAAATACTATTAATTGTTATTATGAGATTATGTGTGATTCCACGTAATAGTGTTGTTTTTTTCACAGGGTTGACTCTTTGACAGGGTATAAAAACACTTAAAATCACATAGGAAGTCTGCTTTTTAGTCCACACAAGTAAAAAAGTCACAAGTAATATGGAAACATAATGTTAATGTGTTAAAAACACAAACATCGAGTTTGCCACCTTTTCTAAAACAGGTGACTGATTGAAAGCTAAGTCAGGGAGATGATACAGTATTGCTTGGTGCTGGGATTCAAGCGCCTGTCATTCTCTTTTTTTTTTTACGCCTGATTACCCAGAACATGTTGACTGAGCACACTCATTTTCAGCAACAAGCCATTTAAAAAAAAAATCACAAACCTGAGATGCTCACAGACTCCATTTAGACGTCCACACCTGGAAGCAACTCACACTTCATTTGATATTCACAGATTTGTCATCTTTCAGCATCACATTGCCTGAGTATCACCATACAGTGATGAGCTACACTTAAAACATTTTAAATTCTGTGGCTCTACACTTGTAAGTTTAGACGCTTTGAGACTATTTCCCCTTTTAGTATTACCTCAGTTTCTGTTTGCAGTATTTCAGTCTCTCGAACTTATCGCTCATTTTGCCCGTTTCAGTCTGGGGTTTGTGACGTTGCCTACAGTCAGGGAGAGAAGTCGTGTATCGCTCAAATACTGGCAGGTTGAAACTGATTGGGAGATGAAAGTGTGGTCTTTTACTACAATATCAGCACCAGGTCCCGTTACCCACTGGGTTACCACGGGCTTCATCTAATCTTGGAATGAACTCTGAGACATGAAGCTGTGAGAATCTGGTTTTGTTCCTCTGGAAAGGATTTAAACAAGTGGCCTTCCATCACTGTCTTTTCAAGCTACCGCTGTCCTGTGACTCTACTCTGCTTTAAGTACACTTTGTATCCACTTCAAGTACGTGGGCCTGTAAAGCAGTGCTCCCCCGATTTAGCATTGCACTCCGACATTGAAGGAATACTTTACTCACTGGAGGAAACGCGTTTTAAATATTACGGTTTCAGCAAAGATGCATATCTTTGGGAAGTAGTGAGCGTCCCACTGGATAAATGAGACTTTGATTATACTGCACAGGTTGTATGCGAGTTTGCCGACAGATGTTTTGATAGACTTTTGCTCTTAAACGCAGCCCCTCATTTACTTAAATTCATTTAGACTTCTCTCCATTTTTTGATTCTTCGTTCTGGTGCAAAACGAAATGTTCTTCAAGAATTCAAGCTAAGCAATTGATAGACTAATGGTCATTCTGGAGGTGAAGTATTCCTGTAATGGCGGACTTAAGATGGACAGTGAGATGGACAGTTAAGAAAGAAAAAAAAAGGTCACTGCAGGAGAACCAAAAATGTGTATTTTTTTCCCCCTCATATTTTTTGCTTTTTGAAACATGCTGCCTTGCAAATTACCCATAACGCTACTTGCCCGGCTACATTTCAGTCAGCGCTTAGGGTGTGTTTTATTACTTGGCCTCCAGCAAAGATTAGAAGCAGGCAACGAATGTCAGATTTTTTGTTTCATTCTCAAAAATTTGTACTTTTCAGTTTTCCCCAACTGATGCAATTAGATTTCATGCAGCTCCCTCTGGAGCCACAAAAGGCTTTATCCAACTCGTTTTACATGTGCAGTAGTACTCGCCGTGACTCGTAAACAGACTTTGATCTGTGAAATCTGTGGTTATGCTCCGTTTCAGAATACTACTGGTATTTATTGTTTTACTGACTACCCTTCCAAAGAGGATCAACCTGTCTTTTTCCTCTTTTCTTTGTTTTCAAAGGATACTAAACAGCAAAATGTTGTTGTTTTACTCGCACATGCTGTATGTGTGTACTGTACCTGCTAAATGAGACTAGCTCGGTTTCACATACCTTTAAGAGCCTGGGGGGGTCAGACAAGACTCCACAGACAATTTGCTGCCTACAGAAACACGCAGACACATTTTCGGGGACATAGCTGTGTCTGTCATTTGCTAGGGCGAGAGAGAGAGAGAGAGAGAGGGAGAGAGAGGGGTGGGCTGGGAAAGTTGTGGCGGGAGACAGTTTGAGAGAGAACTGATGATTGTGTGAAATATTTTTGTGTATGTAAGTATTGATCTAGATTACAGGTCTGGATTGCTTCTTGATATATGCTCACAAAAAAAGTCACGTAAAACATGTTTTCTTGCACACACACACACACACACGCACGCACGCACATGCGCGCAATTACATTCTGACAGAGCCATCGTAGTAGCTTTTTGCTAAGAATCAATGCAAGATTTAAAAGTTTGATTCATTTCAGGGCAGAGCAGAGAGAAGGAGGAGGAGATGGCGAGAGGAGGGAAAGGAAAGCAAGAAGGAAAGACAAGCGATTGGAGGAAAAGGGGAGAAAGTGGAGAGCAGGTGACAAAGCTAGAGGGAGAATGACAGCGTGGAGGGGGTTTAACAGTCCACTCACGTAAATAACTAAATCTAAGCTCTGAGCTCAAATCAAATATAACTGAAATAAAGCCAGAAAGTTTCACACCGCTGCTAAAATCCACCAAACCTTAAAGGGCAAGTTTTTGAAAAGCTAAATGCAGGATTTAATTACAGGTTGCTCAGGACAAAGGACCGCGGTGTTTGCTGGAGAAAAAGTTACCGGCTGAAACAAACTAATCAATCTTCCTTACAACTTCTACACCCAAACAGCCTCGCTGAGCTTCTGACACTTGTGAGGCAGAGGCACACACACCAGCAAGAGCCTGCTGACACATTACCGTGTTGTGATAGCTGCGAATGTGCATCACACAGTATCATTACAACGCCAGTATTTATTTGGCTGTTTATGCTAAAGGTGTTTGGGCTTCAAAATAAGATGCAAGCATTTTATTACACTTTCTAAACGAATGTGTAAAGCGTATTCATAAATGCTCTGATTGTAATTTTAAGCATTAGGTTGGTATGAGTGTGTGTAGACGTGTTCGCTTATCAAATGCATTTGGGTTGGTCTTCTTGGGACCAGTCACAGATTAAAAGTCCTTAATCCACATGGGAGAAGCAAACCAAATGTGATGCTGCATATTCAATGACATTAACAAGTTAAATGTGTGATTCTAAGAGATGTTTTTCTACCAAAAAACAGACTTTTTGCATTACATTTGGGGTACCAGCTCACTGTTCAAGAATAACTTGAATACTATGTGTCCGCGTTCTTACGTCTCATCATTCGTTGAATGTTGGACAGATGTAGCTGTTGTAAGTATTCGGGCTCAACCTGGAGTGGATCAGTACAAACTTCATTTAGGCCACCGTGTCTTTGTTCAGCATCTGGAGACGTTTAAGTGCACTTGGTGCAAGGTGCCCTTTAGTCACACAATAATTGTCACAAATTTCGACAATACCTAGACTAGTTTGATCTGATCAAGATGCTGTTTAAAGCCCTGTTGTTATATATGTGTATGTGTGTATATGTATGTATGTATGTATGTATGTGTGTATATATATGTGTGTGTATGTATATATATATATATATATGTGTATATATGTATATATGTATATATGTATATATGTATGTATATATGTATATATGTATGTATATATGTATATATGTATGTATATATATATATGTATGTATGTATATATGTATATATGTATGTATATATATGTATATATATATGTATGTATGTATGTATATATGTATATATATGTATGTATGTATGTATGTATGTATGTATGTATGTATGTATGTATAAAATGGCTTATAATAATAACAAATAATAAAGGTAGTGTATGTGTTCTATCAAGTTTTGTTTTAGTTTTTCCTGCATCCTGTTTTCAGGAAGAATCCAAAGCTCGGGAGTGGCTCGAACAGATAAATGACAATTTGAGAGAGTTTCGATGTTTGCAATGAAATCGTTGTCGTGATTAGATTCCACCGTTACAAAGCACCGGCCATTGCAGTGTGGCAGTAATGAGAAGTCACTGGTGAGAGAAACTCCAGCGGGAAAACAACAACAGCAGCAGCAGCAGCGTCGAGCAAATTGCTGCTTTTGGATGAGATGCGAGTGAAATAAGTGGAAAAACTGTTCATCCTATTTTGGGTCGAAGTTGCACACTTGACTTATTTGCCAAATAAATGGTCCAAATCAACTCCTACCTCTCATGCATGCCAAGTCTAAATAACTGAACTGTTTTTTTCTGTCATTTGCTTTAAAAGTCCACTTCACAGCATAATCAATCAAAACAACCGATAACTCGATCATCTCAGGACAGACAGAACAGATTAGTGTTCACATGTTTTTATTAGTATATTTTGGCAGCTTCTAGTTAATATCTTTCCTATAATGCTAAATATAAAGCAGCTGCCAGTAATGGGCCCACCAAGAGCCCCCCCACAGACAGGAGTCCAGGTCCTTGTTATAGATGATCGGTTGATTTTGCTTGTTGGCCCGCACAAGAAGCACCTAAACAGTTTCCGGAGCCAGGAGAACCCCTGATGCTGTGTGTCTCACAGATATTGCTGGTCAGACTGGGCCTGGCCAACAGGAAACGGAGGTGGTTTGTTGGTGGGGTGATTAATTTCTTGTCGTTCAGGTTCATTTACATTCCTCGCTGTTTAGTCCTGATTCGTGGTGATTTAGTGGAACACTGAGTCACTTTTTGGCCACGCGCTCGGTGGAAATCGGGAGGGAACAAATGCACTTTAAATGCAATTTAGTCGATTCAGGGAGTGGATTCTCTTCAAACATTTGAGCAATGCCAAACTTTTTTTTTTATTGAATATCTGTCATACGCAGCCCGTTAAAAGCTGTTAGGAATGAACGCTTTACACCTTTTTCAATCGATGGACAGGAAGACAAAAGCATGGTCTTAAAATCTCAATTATTTTGTCCAGTCTCATTCTCGTTACTGTTCTCAGTCAAAATAACCTTTTTAACGATAAAAATCACGAGGTCAGGTGAACAGTGTTGTCCAGTCATGGTTTGACAAAGCTAAGAACACACCATTCATGTTTGTATTTAAACAGTGTTGGTGCATGATTGAGCTTATTGAAAGTAAATTGTCATTCAAGTAAATTGTCATTCTAATTCAATGACTGCTCCCCCCCCCCCCCCCCCCCCCCCTCTTCTTTGCAGGCGTGTCCACGCGTGTTGCCGTTGTCGGCGCTGTGACTTCACGGCACCTGATTCGTCAGCCCTCCTCGACCATTTTAACTCGGCCCACTGCCACGACTCCTCTCCCTCATTGACAACGACCTCCTTACCAACCTCACTGACGCCTTCGTTAACGCTCTCGGCCAATGGCTGCTCGGCTCCCTCTACCTTGGCCATCAAAGAAGAAAGCAAGGGGGATCTTCGCCTCCTCTATTCCCTCGCACCGCCCGAGGGACGGTTGGCAGAAGGAGGCCGAGAGGAGGCGGGCGGGGTGGTGAAGAGTGAGGGAGGTGAGGAGAAAGAGAGAGAGCGGGAGAAAGGCTGGGTTCTTGGGGAGACGAGAGGACTAGGAGAAAGAGGAGGCGAGCAGGCCCACGGTTTGCTCTGGGTGCCCAAGGAGCGAATGGGACCCGAAAGAGGAGGAGCAGGAGGAGGGAGCCCCTCTCTTTTCTCCTCCCCCCTCTCTTTGTCGTTTGTTTCAGCCAATCATGAGGCCTCGCAGCAGAAGAGAGGCGTGACCTCGCCCGGCATGGTTTACCTGGGAGACACCAAGTCCTTTTTGGGAGATACCAAGTCCTTTTTGGGAGATGCCAGGCTGTATGGAGGAGGGAGGCCAGGAGGAGCCACCGCAGGCGGAGGCGCAGCGGAGAAACAGAGCCGGATGCCACAGCAGTACACGGGAGGAGGAGGAGGAGGAGGAGGAGGAGGAGGAGGGAGTGGAGGTGGAGGACAGGAGAAAGGAGGAGCCGCTAAAGAGGAGTCCCAATCCCTCCTACGGGTAAGGTGGAGCGTGTGCACACCCTCCCACTCCCCTCATTCTTACCGCCCCTCTGTCTCCCATTCACCCCATTCTCTCATTCAGCCTAATCTGTCTCCTTTGTCTCATTAACATCCTGATTTGAGCTTTTAGCGACGACTCTCTGATGAAGGCCTTTGTAGCTGGGTCTCTGTTGCCAGACCTGCTGAGAGCATTAGTTTTCACAGGGCTTCTATTAATACGCCTTCATCTCCGCGTCCTTTGAGTCAGATGTGAGGATTAGACCTCATGCAGAGAGCCGTTTCAATGAGACCTGTAATTCCTCCGTCATATTCGGAGTACTTATGCAGATTGTCATTCGCTAGCGAAGTGTGCACGAGCGTCCGCGCACGCTCGCGAGTGTTCATCCCGCTGAGCTCTCGTCCGTGCGCCTGTGATTCCACGACATCTATCGACTCCTTTCCCATACGTTGCGTTAGTCGTCCTTTAAAATTAGATTTTTAAACTCGGGGAGAAACTTGGACTGTTGCTACAGCAACGGGGAGGCAAACTGACAGTTCCCATGGTTACCACCTGTCAGTCAGTCAGTCCCCTCATTCCACTTTTCAGGCCACAATGCTTTTCACTTCACAGTGATGTCATGGACTGGTAGGAACAGACTGTGGTTTGCCAGCACTGCAGAGCTCATTGGCTATGATCACATTAGATCGGAATAGACTGAAGTGTGTGTGTGTGTGTGTGTGTGTGTGTGTGTGTGTGTGTGTGTGTGTGTGTGTGTGTGTGTGTGTGTGTGTGTGCGTGTGCGCGGTTTCAGGGCACTCGCATTGGTCCATGTTAGTGGTAGTATTGAGTGTGAAGTGGTGTTCGTGAGTTTA
Source organism: Lycodopsis pacificus (assembly GCA_028022725.1). Classification (NCBI taxonomy): domain Eukaryota; kingdom Metazoa; phylum Chordata; class Actinopteri; order Perciformes; family Zoarcidae; genus Lycodopsis; species Lycodopsis pacificus. The sequence goes on along the minus strand of CM051706.1, from coordinate 14,215,089 downwards.
GCGTGTGAGTTGAGTGTATGGCGTCTTTGTACGGGTTTGGGTTATTCTATTGCGTGTGTGTGTGTGCGTGTGTGTATGTGTGTGTGAGGTGTTGGCAGTAACTTGGCAGACCGGGCTGGGTGGGGCAGCAGGAGGTTTACTCATTATTGTGGGTGGGGCAGTGTGTGTCTCTGAGAGGGGGAGAGAGAGAGAGACTGCATGCGTGAGAGAAAGAAGGGAGGAAAACTGAGACGAAGAGAATAGATAGGGAGAGTCAAACGGAGATAAAAGTGCGTGGCAAAAACAAGTTAACCCTTTAACGTACAGCTTTCCCCTTTGTTCCCATGATAAGCCAGCTTTCGAGGTGTTGGGAGCCGTTTTGGACGGAGCCAGTTACCAAATGTCTTTATGACGAGCGACGCTAACAATGTCCTGACTCTAACTCCGGACTTAACGCATGAGATTGACAAGATTCTTCTCACCTAAAAAAACAAAGCACTATCCGTGGATTCACTCGGCACCAGCGTGTTCTGAACTCTTCATTTGAGTCGTATTATGAAATAGAATCAATGTGCATAATGGCTGCGCCGTCCAACAAAATGGGAATTCTTTACAGTTCACCCCGAACTCAGGTGGAGTGAATATTTGGGATCCCCACCTTAGTTGCAAATATAGTTCAGTCAGTTTATTATTCCAGAGCATTACGGAGTTAATGTGCTCAGAGAGAGAGAGAGGAAATACAGCAAGTGAAGGTGAGAAGATGAAAAAGGAGGAGTGGGAGGGAACAGTTTAACAATTTTTCAGAGGAGAAGCTGAACATGACTTATTAGTTCAATAGCTTTGTAATATATGGCCTCTGCTACTATCTTTCTCCCTCTCCCTCCTCTCACTACACAATATTTATTCTCAGTTTCCATGGCATGCTCCGACACGTCCAACACGCACGCACACACACACACACACGTCATGACTCATCAATGGGCAGGGTGAGGGAGGGACACTAATACAGAGGATCATCTGAAATAGCTTAGTACACACGCACACACACACACACACACACACACATATTGACACTTAACTACACACGCAGACGTTTTGTTCAATTTAATTGTGGCCTTTGACGTAAACGGGCCGAGTCTGAGTTATAAAAGGTGAATCCGCCCAAAATGCAAATGAGCTCTTTGTAGATGGCAACGTGAGAAGTAGTGAGGGAGAAGGATGGAGGGAGGGAGGGCTGATGGGAGAGCAATGATGGGAAGATGCAGGGAACTGGGTAAGTCGGGAGGAAGCGAAGAATTAAAAGGAGACAAACAGTCATGTTTCATCCAAACACTTGTGTGTGTGTTTTCTTTATATGTGCTTGTGTGTGTCTCCCGCATCCTCACCTGTTCTTCCTTTTCACCTCTGCATCGATTCGTCTCTCCCTCTTTTTCTTTCATTTCCCTCCTTTTCCTCAAAGGACAGCTCAGCTGATACGCAGGGATCGATACACACACACACACACACACACACACACACGGAATCTGAGTTATTAATGTTCTTAGGCGTTTTGCTCTGTAGACGGAAGAGAATATTTTCTTTCGAAAGGCCTGATCTATAATTGCTGCACGGTGTTACCTTGTTGAGACGTTGTCCAGCCATAGGATTTGTTTTCCAAGTGATTTATTCCATTAAATCAGCCTGATTTAGTCTCTGACATCTTGACTGACTGCATGAGGCAAGGATGGAAAAGCGTATGAGGTTTCGAGATGAAATTAAAGTAAAAGCTTCGGTTAGTGTTTTAGTTTATAAATGGAATGAGACAGACTTTGAGTAATGGTGGTTTTTCGAGTTAAGCGGGGCTGAGAAAGGTCCGCCTCTGAGCCAAACATATGTGAGCACGTGAAGATACCCAAACATATGTGAATCGACCCGAAACTTAGATCATTTAATAAATCCCAGACTGCGCTTTCTTTCAAAGGGAATTCCACGCCAAGGACAGCAGATAAATGGACGCAAGCAGGGAGAGAGGAAGAAATTGTGGATGTGACCTTACAAACACAATATAATGGTGTTCATCTTATGTGGCCATAATGCAATACTGGAATGTTGAACCTTCAGGGTTTTAAAAGTCCCATGCGTGACATTCAATTCTATTTGAGTGGAGAGACAGAAAATAGAGAGACGAACCGAGAGAGATGAACGGGAATGTGTCCTTTCAGCAGATCAGAGGAGAGTTTCATTAAAGTTTCTCTCGTTTACATTTCTGCCCGACGGAGCTAATTATGTTTTAAAGACGCACAACACACACACATACACACGCAGCTGTATTTCCATAAATCCCTCATTACTTTGCGTTCTATTTCCCTTCTTCCCCCCTTTTCCTTGCGTAAATTCATGCGTGTCAGTGTACATGCGCATCTGCGCGGCTGTGTGTGCGTTTCACTGCTTGTGTACTTAATTATGTGTCTGTATTTGCGTTCTCTCTCTCTGTGTGTGTGTGTGTGTGTGTGTGTGTGTGTGTGTGTGTGTGTATGCGTGTGCGTGTGTGTTTGTTTTGTAAGGAAATTAAAGCATGAATTGAACTTGTTTTCCGTGCTGATAATTTAACATCACTTCATATCCGCTACAGGAAATTATGGAGCTTATGCTCAAGTCAGTGTGTGTGTGTGTGTGTGTGCGCGCTTAATGCTTTTTTAAAGACAAAAGAAGGGGAAATAAAAGTTTGGTGATTTAACTTATGAATTGTGTTTCTTAACTGATCTGCTATGCTATTAGAATATTCTCTTTTCTATTTCCTGGACCATTTTGCCATTATCTTTTGCACTTCTACCATAAAACGACGAGACAGATCCTTTCTAATTGCCTTTAATCTGTATTTGTGTTTTGTACAGTTTGTTCTGTAGGCCCTAATATATATATATATATATATATATATATATATATATATATATATATATATATATATACACACACACACACCTTGAGGCTGTGTTTCAAGGTCTGCAAACTTAACAGTACATATTTTGTTGACTAAAATCCAAGCGGAGTGTCCGGTCCTTCAAACCACAGCACTCCTGCATGCAAGGCACTAATCCTGTCTGTTAACTGTTAATGATCGGTGACCGAGGAGGGTCAGCTATTGATTAGGGGGGAAATGAATCTAAATTAGCATCCCTAGTTGTGAGTAGTCTGAGTTCAAAGCTGCTTTTTCTGCAGACATCCGTGTAAATGGAGCTCATAAATGAGAATTCTCTGCTAAGACCTGTTGGCATCATATAGAGTCCCTGATGAAAAGTCTTTTTTTATTTTTCTAGTTGCAGAAGTGCAGTTTGAAAGTGTGTACATGTGTCTGTGTCGGAAAACGGGAAGACGTACTGATATTCACCAACCTGCTCTCCCACTCTCTCCCTCCACACACACACACACACACACACGCGCACACACTCAGACAGAGTTGACTGTTCAGTTTGTTTGTGGAGCAGTCACATTTCCCATCAGGACGCAGACTCAAATAAACACAGCCATGCTGGAAAGAAATATAAAAGTGTGTGTGTGTGTGTGTGTGGTAATGTGCCTACTGCATATAATCCAGGCTGTGTTTAGTGTAAGAGAAACATAATCAGACAACCTGTTTGCAGTAATTTTAACCTGTGTTTGTGTGTCTGTCTGTGGAGATACTGGCGGATGGGCTCGTGTGTGAGCATGTGTGTATCTGCTTCATAGGAATGTGTGTGTGTGTGTGTGTGTGTGTGTGTGTGTGTGTGTGTGTCTGTCACAGTTATGACCCGCTTGTGGCTTTACGCTGTGTGACAGTCCACAGCAGTCTCATTGTCTGCGAGGAAAATTACATTTGGCTTGAAAAACAAATGACACCATTTTGACCACATTTAGACCCGTTTGGGATGTTCCACACATGCCATGCTTACCCGCACACATTACAGCTGACAACATGCGCAGTGGGAAGGTGACAGCCTGGCGTTCTTTGGCTCTCACTAATCAAGAAAGGTTTTGCTTGACTGTATCTTGGCTCGTGTTTGGATGTTAATCCTCTTTTCGCCTGTGCTTTGAATTGTCTGATCGACTGATTCCGACTCGTGTTTGAAAAAGCGTAAGAAGTCAAGTCCTTCTCAACCTGCTTGGGGAACTTTTTTCCGCATCGTACCACTTCCCGAATGTCAGTCGTCAGTCATAGAAAAGGACATTGGATTAACTTTTACATCCCGGGTTTTGGCAGTTTCTTTTTTTTTTTGGGTGGTGTAGTGATTAGCCACGTGTCCCTCAGCTCATGCTCGGACGTATCTCCGCTACTGAAGTGTCCTTGAGCAAGACATTGAACCATTAATTGCTCCAGGGCTGCTGCTGGGTAGCTGACCCTGCAGTCTGACCTTCCTGAGGAGGGGGACGCAGCAAGGCGAGTATTTAGAGACTCTCCTGTGATTGTCAACTTTATTGGCACTCTGTGAATCGTGCCTTTTTCCGACAATCAGCACCAAACTGGCACCGATGTAGGAAAAAAAAACACATTTAAAGCATTCAGATAGCTTCTGCACCAGCTTCTAGATTAAGTACGATTACACAAGAATGTTGATCTGAAATGCATTTTCACAAAAATGCAGTGGTTTATATGTCATAATAATCTCACGTAATGTGATATGATTAGTTTGACTTGAGCCTAACATGCCGTCCATTCAGATATCTTCTCTTTCCACGGAGTATTTCATTGGTTCAGACGCATGTCGCTTCCACACACGCGGCCTTTTCATTGGCTCAACCGGTCGCCCGTGGCACAGATGTTCCAGCCTCCCCGCCAGTGAACAGGCCAGGTGTTTTTCATCATGTCGACATGGCAACGGTAAAACACAGTGGTTATTTTAGCTCCTAGCTGTAATTTAGACGTTTACATCAATTACTGTTACAATCAACTTACACACACACACACACACACACACACACACACACACACACACACACACTACTGGGTGTATGTGTACACGCGCGCACATTTGTGTTCTTTTTATGTTCCTCAGGGTTTTTCTGCAATGGTTTGCACACCCAGTCCCTCAGTGCTTGTATGTTTCTCTCTCTCTCTCTCTCCCCTCTCTCTCTCGCTCTCTCTCTCTCTTTCTTTGTGTAATTTGGGAGCAATTCACTACAGGCTGTGTATGTGTGTGTGTGTGTGTGTGTGTGTGTGCATGCACTTATGTCCATGCATGCAGACGTGCATATGCGTGTGTGTTCACACATGGAACCAATATTGAGGCCAGATGATCATTTTGCTACAACAAGACCTCTACACGCAACGCTAGCCAGCCACACACACACACACACACACACACACACACACACACACACACACACACACACACACACACACACACACACACACACACACACACACACACACACACACAAATACAAATGCATCGGGTACACCATTCTGGCAGCACTTGTGTAATTAGGAAGCTGATTGGTTAGATTAAATGTCCATCTGACCCCTGACCAATAGTTAATTTGAAAACCCTGCTTTCCTCCGTCTCCTGGCTCTCCTGGCTGTCCTTTCCTTCCTCCGTCTCGTCTTTTAATCTGACGTCCTTTCACACAATCGGGCCTTTTGCTTTGGTAAAAGTGACTTATGTAATTTGTCAAACGAGAGAAAGGAGGCTGGAGAAAAGGAATAGCTTCTATAAAACTGCTTCCAGTAAATGACTGAAAGTAGATTGATAAATGACCGTCTTTCAGTTTTTATCCATCAGTGTATCCATCAGTAAAAATGTCCGGCTAAGCAGAAACACCTAATGAAGACCAATGTACATCAATTTAACGCGTCAGTTTTATGAGTTACTTGTCTTTTAACATCTTTCCTTTTCCTATTGTCTTCTCCTTTCTCCTTTGTCCTTCGTCCATCCTCTTCCGTTCATTACGCCGTGTTCACTGATATGCGTAGTTTAGGAGAAACATTTCTCAACCTGCATTTCAGTGGAAGGATGCGACTCGTAATTGTGTCACAGCTTGCGAGGTAAAATAAACAAGAAGTTGCCGACAATTTAGCTTTTAAGAAACCTGCCAAAGTGAAAACGGCAAAGCAAGGAATGATAAGAAGTCCAGTTAATCCAATCTGCATTCCCACCTGCATTTTATTTCCTGTCAGTTGCCAGACGTCTCTCCTCCCTCCTGACAAATCGAACATCTTCACTGTGTCTCGCATTTTGGCAAAGTTTAGGTTTTGAAATGTGGGAATCATCATCTCAGCAGCACACCTGCCTCACTGCAACGAGAAAGTGGATTTAGTCAAGAAGCTAAAGGTGCAGCACCCATATTCAGATTCACATAATCACACACACTTTCATACACGTGTACAGTATATGCATGCACACACTCCACCAGTCACTTTGTGTGTGTGTGTGTGTGTGTGTGGGTGTGTGTGTGTGTGTGAGAGAGAGAGAGAGAGAGACACACACACAGAAAAGACATTTAGAAAGTGTGTGTGTTTTTTTTTTTTTTATTAGCATGCAATGCCATGGCAACCGTGGCGGTCCAAGGACCTCTTGGCGAGGTAGCAAGATGGCTCTGGGCATGTGCCCGTGCGGCGGACTGTGCCATCGCTGTGTGTGTGTGTGTGTGTGTGTGTGTGTGCGCGTGCGCGTGCGCGTGTGCCTGAGAGGAATGTTAAGTGGGGATTTTCACTTTTAACTCCTCTCGGTGGACACGCACATCCACCCTCAAACTTATAATACACTCACACTCAGTGCCATGCATACTTGATACGGGGGTGAAAGCTCGAGAAGGATACATCCGTTTTCCCTCTCTTCCTCTGTCTGTCTCTCCCTTAACTCCTCCTTTTCTCTCTGTCTGTCTCCCGCTCTGTGTCCCCTGTGAGCTCTTCACTCATTAGGAATTCTCCACTAGTGTGTGTGTGTGTGCGTGTTTATGAATTCTGCTCCACTGGCATGATGCGTCTTGTATATTCGATTTCCCTGAAGACCATTTCTCTTCTGTTCTCTCTCTCTCTCTCTCTCTCTCTCTCTCTCTGTCTGGCTGTGCAACACAACAGGGCCAGCCTCGACTGTTCGAGACTTGTACACTCCCAGTGTATCTATCTAAGTGTATTGCGGTTTTCGTGAACTCAGTGGAGAGAGCCAAAGCTGAAGACATTATAGACCGGTTGTGCCTTGTTTTTGTTCGGTCTTTGCAGCTCAGAAGTTTTGATGAGAGCCACAGAGGGACAGAGTTTGCTCAAGTTGCAGCGTGAACAGAAATGTGGGGCTTTACTTTTAAAGCCCCAAAAAAAAATGAAAGCCTGAACGATGAAATAACCAAATATACACAATCGGACCTTACTGTCTCATGCTCGTGAATGAGATATCTCAGGATCGCCTTGAGGGAGTTTCTTCAAATTTTGAAAAAAAAGAAATGACGACAATTTTACACAAATGTCGAATATGATGAATTGACGACATTTTGGACAAACATGGATATAAACTACAACAAAGGCTGGTTGGGGAAGGCATACAATTGCGAGGCAGTGATACTAATTCTTAAAACTCTGTCACACTGTACTTTCTTTTTATTCTTAATTTTTATTGGAGCAGGTTCACAGTGGAGGGATACAATTTTATTGACAGAGAAGACACAAGGTGCGAGTAACGTGCCGTTAAACATTGGCTTAATAATTGCAGAATTTGTGTGTGTGTGTGTGTACTGTTACTTGTGCTGTTACAAGTTGAAGTACGTCATTGCTGCAGATGTTTGGCTTCTGAGGTTGTACAGACACACACACACACACACACACACACACACACACACACACACACACACACACACACGTATATACTCTGACACTAACATTCACAAAGGTCCCCTAGTCCCATCTATCCTGTTCCTTAATAGACCAGGTGCAGTCAAACAATGGTTATGTGCACGGATGCCCCTGTGTGTGTGTGTGTGTGTGTGTGTGTGTCATTTTAAGCTACTGCTGTGCTCGCATGTCCTTGAGCATTATTTTTTAAAGTTGTTTTTATGATTTTGCTGCATAAACATCAAACTGGATATAACTTAAACAAGACAATCTCTCTCACACACACACACACACACACACATTCACACACACACAGTGTCTATTGAGTCTGCTGCATCTGTAATCTGTTTGTTTCCCATTAGAGGAAACTTAGCAAACATAGACTCATGTGTCCCTTCGCACCAGATCGACACGATTACGACACTTGTTATCTCCTCTCGGAGATATTGGAAACGTTTTCCAGCTTTCTAACCGTAACGGAATATTCTTCCGTCTGATAGGATCCACTTTCAGTGCTGCAGTTGTTCCTGTGTTTTGGGTTCAGGTCACCGAGATAACCGAGAGAATCCTCTCCGAAAGTGGATCCGTGTTCTTCCTTTGATCTAACACAGCTCACTGATTTAAGAACATTAATATGCGATGCTACCAGGAGACCCGTGAACTACGCTACAAAAAATAAATAGATCAAATGAGGTTGTTAAATGATTAAAAAAAAAAAGAATAAATAGGAGGCCCAATCGCTTCGTTTGATGGCACATTCACCACCACCAACTGTCAATCAGTGTGCTGCTGAGTGTGGTGCTTCACACCACGCCGTAGCGCTACTAGCGGTCAAAAAAGTCCACATGGTGCCTTTAAACACAGATTATATTGAGGTTTGACTTTAAAAATCGCACGACAAACATGTCAATGCTGCTCCGGACTAAACCGTTTGACCAAGTGAGCTAATGTGTTTTATGCTGCATACAGTCAAAAAAGTACACACAACCACACACAATGCATGCGTTTGACAACACACCTTGCAGACAGATGAACACATGTGAAGGATCACCATTATGTAAAGCCCCCTGTTTGCAGATCAACAAGGAAACAAGGTTACATTACCTCAAGACCACCGAGAGAGAGAGAGAGAGAGAGAGAGAGAGAGAGAGAGAGAGAGAGAGAGAGAGAGAGAGAGAGAGAGAGAGAGAGAGAGGAGAGAGAGAGAGAGAGAGAGAGAGAGAGAGAGAGAGAGAGAGAGAGAGAGAGAGAGAGAGAGAGAGAGAGAGAGAGGAGAGAGAGAACGCAGGGTGGAGAGAAATGAAGGCAGAGAGAGAGAGAGAGAGAGAGAAAGGGGAGCAGCTGCCAAGCTCTGAGTGGGGTTAAGCATCACCACAAGTACAACCTAATAAGGTCTGAAAGTGCGCGCACACACACACACGCACACAGAGAGAGACAGACTTGGCCAGTGTTCAAAATCAGTGTTTCTGCAGCAAGCAACAGTGAGCAGTAACTCACATCTGCCTCCAAAGCTAAATACTGCTGTGATGCATCGTGCTTTCCTTTCCCTTCTTTTTTTTTTCCATCTTGCTGTTGGAGAAATGAAACATTTCATATTCATGCGAGTCTTTAGTCTTAAATAAAAAAAAAAGCAGTTTAGACTACTGCGAGGCACCAAGTGTCTATTCCGTGTCTGCCGAAATGTGCGACCTGCACATGCAGCAGAGAAGAAAGGAAAAAAAAAAAACCTCCGCTTTCAACTCCATGTCGATTGTACCCGAAGTCACACATTGATGGTCACAGGATGTGTTGCAACATAAGCCGGTATCCTGTCTGCTGTGCTTTGGTACGTTAGCCTGCTATCTAGCAAGCTACACTGGAGTTGCAGATTGCCATCTCTCTGCGTGTACTTGTGTGTGTGTGTGTGTGTGTGTGTGTGTGTGTGTGTGTGTGTGTGTGTGTGCTCTGTGTTCTCTACAAGGCACAATGGTTCTCCTGACTACATGTACTGTAAATCTGTAGTTGTCTTTGTTTTTCCCCCCGCATCTGAAATTCTCACGTGTGGATTCCTGGGATACAAAACTAAGACTTGCGACCGATTGTTAGTAAATGTGGGAGAGTGTCAGATTCAACTTTTGTCAACAATTTTTACTTTGAAAGGATTACAATGTGAGCATATTCTTTATCTTCACCATCTACTGAAATATGTGAATCCCTCCCCCCCCCCCCCCCCAGAACTGGAGACATCTCTAAATCCCTTATTCAGTCTTTTCAATCAGTTTCACACCGTCGAGCCCCGGCAGCATTTTACACCCGCTACACTCAAGTTGAAACCCACACTGTACCTGCTCCATAATCAGGTACAAATCACATTCACTGGTCCGAGCAATAAGTAGTGATCTAGTTTTGAGGCCAAATGCGGGAGAGAAACCCTGTGATTCACCGTTATTAGGCCGTGTTAATCATTTAAACCCCTTAATGTTGTAACTTAAAAGTTGTAGGTTACACTTTCACCACCTCTTTGTTTGTATGCTTTTTTTTTAGTTCGGGTTCTCAAAAGAATGCAAAATGGTTGCACAGACCAAAGATGCTAGACATTGATGTCTAGCATGAGTTCACAGACCGACGAGAAGGTCGCACATGCAAGACTTCGATGTTTACACATTGATTCCGGCATCCGCGTGCAATGTTGGGATGGACGGCTCTTCCGAGACAAACTATGAAACAAACATCGCGTCGCGGAGGCGGTTGTGGGGGAACGTCAAAACAAACTTTGCGAGCAAAGTACGAGCTGTCGAGTCCCTCGCAAGCGTCTACGTGAGGAATGGATGTTGACTATGTTGTCTGCGACGCAGCCCTGCTAAGTAACCTAAGAGGGCCGAGATGAAAATCGTCAACTCCCACAGTGTTCAGACAGTAAAAATGAAATCACGCATGTAAAGCGAAGTAGACAACTCCTGCTCGCTCTGTCCTCCTTACCCGAGGCGGGGAGCCAAGGAGCTGTGCAAAACAAAATGAATAATGGGTGGATGGAGAGATGGGGGATAACTTTCCCTCTCTCACTGAGTGCCTATTCTCTCTCTCTCTCTCTCTCTCTCTCTCTCTCTCTCTCTCTCTCTCTCTCTCTCTCTCTCTCTCTCTCTCTCTCTCTCTCTCTCTCTCTCTCTCTCCTCTCTCTCTCTCTCTCTCTCTCGCTCTCTCTCTCTCTCTCTTCAACTGAATGAGATTAAAAGCTGATAGGAGATTGCAAAGACATGTCACACTCCTGCTTCTGACACACACACACACACTGCACACAGACGGTAACATTAGCTCTTGTATAGCTGAGAGCTCTTGATGTAAAACACATGTTCCTACCTCGGCAGTGTGTGCCGGTGTGTCTACGGCTGTTTAAACCATCTTTATCGCTCCATCAGTTCAGAGACAAGGAGCGATTCATTCAGAGAGGGAGCGAGAGAGAGAGGGGGAGGAAGGGGGTGGTGGTAGGAAAGAGGAGTGTGTGTCTGTAGACGTGTGTTTGGGAGACAGTGATTGACAGAGTTTCTCCATTTCTCCCTTCAGTATTTATCAGACCTTTTGGAATGTCAAACGCACTGATATTCAGGCTGGATCATCCCAATATGACACCTCCTTTAATTCATTTTAATGATGGATGACAATGTCTCCTATGTGTAGTAAATCTAAGGGATCTGTATCAAAATCGATTGTGTCAACGTTAAAAAAAAAAGATCGGTACCAGGTCTCGGAAACTAACAATATGAGCGTCTCTCCCAGTGAACCAAAAAACCCGTAATTGGCTCATTGTTTCCCCGCAGTTCTACGACTAGAACAGCAATATTAACCCATAACAGATCATCTAATGTTGAGACAGGTGCTCAGGAATTTTCTTTTCTCTTTTTTCCACCTCTGCATGTCTGCAAGCACCTCTTAAGTAGTGACTGAATTACATCTATGAAAACATCAGAGTCACGCAGCAGTAAACGCAGAACAGGACGACTCTGTTGTGTTTCAATTACTGCTGTCTTTTTTTTGTTTTCAACCCCGTTGGTCGACTGATTTGCCAGATCTTCACAGCTCTTCAAACGCACAAAGATTGCGCAATAGAAACTGTGATTGGTTCCTGTGGCTTCTCAGTATCTGGAACCTCTCAGTCCCAAGCGGGCTAGAAGCCGACTCATGTCGCCTACATTCTAACTGGAATGGGTCTGAAGAAGAGCAGCAGCCCCCGACGCAACGTCTGCTTTCGGTCAACCACCAACATTGGTTTAGTGTAGTAGAAAGAATAGAATACAGGTGACTTCATCATGTACACGTATTTTACTCTCGCTGCCCTGCGTTGCATCAAACTTCCAATTATCCCATCCTGTCCCTAACAGCATTAAACAAGAAAGAAATAGCAGAGAGGGCTACTTAAAGGCAATAATCCATCAAAGAAGAATCAGCACATAAACGTATGAACGACTTTTCTTTCCGGCTCGTGTTGATGCGGTGCCCCCCCCCCCCCCCCCCCGAGTTTAGTTCCACTTCTACTCTCTGCAATTTGAGAATAAGCAAATCGGCAGAGCGCTTTGGTTATCCAAGCAGCGAAAACACATGTCGATAACATTTAGTTAAACCTCTTGATAGGACGGGTCAACCAGCAAGAGTGAAACAACGGAAAACAAACGGATTTGCTTGATAAAGGTTTCTTCTTGCTGTCGTTCCAGCAGACTGAACTCATCTACATTTAGATTCACCGGGCAGCGTGTGTGGTCATCCGTGCCTTTGATTTAGTGTGTGTGTGTGTGTGTGAGCTTTATTGACCAGCAGATGACGGCTGTGTGTGAGATGAGAAGCAGGCGACCAGATGGACTTATGGGAAATAAAAACCTTTTATTTATTTATACGCTTTGATTAAATGGCATTCGTTTCTGTCTCTTGGTGTGTATGTGTGTCCATGCGGGATTGTGTGTGTGTGTGTGTGTGTGTGTGTGTGTGTGTGTGTGTGTGTGTGTGTGTGTGTGTGTGTGTGTGTGTGTGTGTGTGTGTGGTTGGCTGGGTGTGGGCCTTGTATTTAATAACAAATAGAATGGAGGGATCAGAGCAATCAGGTTTGAATGATTACTATGGGAACGAGGGAGAGAGACTGATAGGGAGGAAGGGAAGGAAAGGAGACAAAGTTAGATCACAGAATCAACTGATTCTTAGACAACAGCAATGATTGCTGCTGTTTGTTTGTTCTCTTTCATGTCACCTTTTGTCTTCTTACAGTTCTATTTATTCATACCAGCATTTCCTCGGTTCTTCCCCCTCCCCCCTGTTCTCTCCTCCTCTCCTTCCTATCAATATACGGTATTTCTCTGCGTCAGTGCTTCTATAATAATGCCTTTAATTACAGCTGGGTTATAATACTATCCCTGGATATTTTTCTATTTCCTGCTAATACGTGTTCACATGAGCTCTGCTTTGCTTATTTATGAGGAGATCAGATGCATGAAAGTAACATCATCGCATATCACGGTCATTAAGGCTGTTGCTAACAACTATTTTTGTTGTTGATTGATGTATTTATTATTTTCGTTAATATGATTACTGGCCTTGTCCACAAAACTTTGCCCATTACAATTTCCCGCCGTCCGATGTGACGTCCACAATTTGCTTGTTTCTTCCGAACCAACCGTCTAAATACTGATCAATTTGCGTTAAACTACAGAAGAAGAAAATGAATAGATTTGAGAACCTGGGGGCAGCAGTTATTGGTATATTTTCACTTGAAAAAAATCCCAAAATGATTATTCAATCATGCTCACTTTAGAGGAGCTGGAACAACAGAATGGTTGTCATTCTTGTTTTTGATAAAAGAAGAACTCGTGGCGGGTTAATTTTCTGCCAGTCGACTGATTGATTGACTAATTGCTTCGGCGCTAATGGCCGTCATTGGTGACCATAACACGCGTGTTTACTGCAGAGACGTTCAGTGCATGAAGTGTCGGGTGCATAGGTCTGCTGAAAGACATTTGTTTGGCCTTCTAATTTAATATTCAGGGGCTTTACAGTGCAGCCTGCAAAGGTCAATACCCGTTCTTGCCAGTTCATAAATATTTGGTGTATCGTGCATTAATTCCAGGTTGGGAGAACTGAGATGTTTTTTTATGCAGTATTCAGTCAGGCTGTAACTGAAATGGCTTTTTAGAAAGTGAAAAAATCAACTTGTAGAAGTTTGACTCTGAAATACACATTGCTATTGTGTTTGTTAGTGTTAAGAGTGATGAGTCAGCAAGCAATCACAATGGAAAGTGTTATACTTTAGTAATACATATGATATGTTCTAAACATGACTTTTATACAATTTCTTCTATGTTTTTGGCTGTATTTTGCATTGATCATTTCAGATTTCATTTTAATGTTACAAAAACAGTGATGATCAAGTAGAGAAACCGTAAACCGCCAACGAATTAGGTCAGTCAAATGTTTAGTGCGATTGTTAGATAAAGACTGCTTTGTCCTGGTTGATTTTTCTCATTTAGATCATTTGAGGTTGGATGCTCTTTTCGTCAAGTTTTTTGGACGTCAACTCAACTGATTTAGAAACGTGGCTCCCCAGAGGAGCTGAAAGCTGAGCCTACCAGTATACTGTGTGTGTGTGTGTGTGTGTGTGTGTGTGTGTGTGTGTGTGTGTGTGTGTGTGTGTGTGTGTGTGTGTGTGTGTGTGTGTGTGTGTGTGTGTGTACAGTACACTTCATATGGAATGGCTGTAGCTTACAGAGGACGCAGTGTGTGACTGCACGATCTGTAGCTGTCTACTGTACACCAGCTAACAACCTGCAGCTTGCTTGACACACTCAGTTTGGCAAGAGTGGGATCTGTGTGTGTGTGTGCACGTGTGCACGCTAGCAAGGTCTACATATGTTCCAGCACAGATTCCAACCTCATAAATCACTTCAACTGGTGTTCAACAGTCAATCTCTCTCTCTCTCTCTCTCTCTCTCTCTCTCTCTCTCTCTCTCTCTCTCTCTCTCTCTCTCTCTCTCTCTCTCTCTCTCTCCTCTCTCCTCTCTCCTCTCTCCGTAGAAACATGCAGTACTTCCTCTGCCAACGGGGAGATTTGTGTTCTCTGTCGTACAGGATTAGACAAGAGACAGAGAGAACAGAAGGAGGGGGGGGGGGGGGGGATGAGGAGGAAAATAGATAGGATGGATAAAACAGAGGGAGGAAGACAGAGAGAGAGAGAAAACAAGATGTTTGCCTTTTTCTTGGCAGCATGTGAGTTTGTGCTCTCTTTTGGCCACCTCAACATCATCTCGGTACTTCTCGCTTACTCTGCTTGTGTGTGTGTGTGTGTGTCTTTATCTGTGCCTGTGTGTCCTGATGTTGTCCAGATGTGCAGCTACAGTGGGCTGTAAAACTCAGTTATTGTCAAAACACTGTTGCTCACTTCGTGTGTGTGTGGGGGGAGAGAGTGGGCTGGTTAGGGGGTGGGTGTGTGTGTGTGTGTTGCTTCCTGTCTTTGTCCTTGCGCTATTACTAACCTGCTGGAGAGCGAGCACACGGACACACACTCTTTCAGACGCACGCTTTACACACACGGACACACTGCATGATCAAACACAAGAGTGAGTTTTCTGCTGTGTAATTGGCTGAATGATATATGTACAGACTCTTTACTCCGTCTGTGTCCAGGGTGTCCAGCTCCTGCTCTGTTTGCTCATCTGTGTTGGTAGATTTAAGATAACTGGCAGGGATTTGGTGTCAAACGCTCATTGTCTTTTGTATCATACCTGTGTCAGAGAGGAGAGGCGCAGGATGTGCCAAATAAGGGCAGAGCGATTAACCATTTTTGTATCAAAATCATGATTTGAAAAGAGGTCATTTTTTGGACAACATAGAGCTCTATGCTCGGTCGGTGACTGTTGATTTGACATGCTGTGATGACGGCTCTCGCCGGTAGATGTTCATAAATGTTAAGTCAGCTAATTAGTCCCCCTAAAATACTAGTTTTTGTGGTTATTATGAACACTGTCTGCAAGGAACCACCGCTCAGTATGATCTTTACCTCTCCGATAACCTGAGTGAGATGTGACGGACACAGTGGCGCGTCATTTTGTAGCTAAACAAGATCTCCTGGTGTCGATTATAAAAACATGCAGTTGTCAAGATGAACGGTGTTTACAATGATGCTAAATTCATACCAAGCGTCTTGTTTTCTAACCTGACCAGCTAGTTGAGAAGCCTTGGAAACTTTTTGGAGAAGGGCGGGTCCAAAGTTATACTTGGCAGGTGATCTGTCAAATCAAACCAGCCGGGTGATGAACGAAAACATAATTTGCATCAAGACATGCCGTTCTTTTGTTCTTCTGTCAACAAAGAAATACTTGAGATATAACTGACGCTATTGCGGTACCTGCGCTGACCTTGTCAGGAGCCGCCATTGTTGTTTGGAATGAACAGTCGCCTCTTTGTGTCGTCTCGCACACACACCCGAACCAAAGGAAGCTGATATTGGTTCGTGCTCTGGCTTACTGGACAGGAACGTACCACTTGAAGCTCGACAGGGATGGATTCTCGCAATGATCTCCTGACATCACGAGGATCCAGCTGCATCTCTGTGTGATGCCTGCTGATAGCTTCCCACGCTCGGACACAAAGCCCTTTTTTACCGCCTGCATTCATGTTCCGTTTGTAATCTCTTAACGACCCGTCACAGCCTCAGTGTGCTTTTGTTCCCGTCTCTGCTGACTCTTACTTACTGTCAATCATTTGATACCTGCAGGTGGAAATGGAAAGTCTCTGCGCTGAAAGTAATACGTGTGTCCACTGCTGACATTATTGTAAACAGAAGCAGTTCATCTCAATTTAGGTTTTGCCGCCTTGAAGGCTGGAGTCTGAGAAGAATGATAAAGTCACTTTCGACACACAGTTGTGGGACAATTTGCGGGCTAATCAGTGAAGAGTCGCTTTGATCAGATGACGCACTTTTAAGGTCGCGTGAGGAGAGGCGGCGCTTCAACCGATGATGGTGCAGCTCCAGAATGAAGTTTTTGAACCACCAGAGGGAGCAACAAGCTCTGGCTTCCTGTACAAATAAATACAACCAATATCCCATGTTTGCACAAGTGCACATGCTGTGTGTGCAGAGAGAGAGAGACAGAGATGAACTCGGGTGGTGCAAGATAAAGAGCAGTGTCTTTTTCCAGCCCTTCACCCTCTTCACTGATGCAGTCTGTCCATTCAGCGTAGTGATACCAGAAGCAATGAACATGCAGTCCAACTGCTTTGGATTTCGACTGCAGTAAAAAAACAAACCACATTTTGGGGTGTCGTTATGTTTGAGATTACCTCGTCTGTCTGTGTTGTATTTCTGAGGCACAGCTGCTGTTGTAAATTATCAGTGTCTCTACCTTCTGTTTGCCCCTCTCCAACCTGGAGTGTCTCGATTGGTTTTTATCTGTTTTCTCGCTGTGAAGAGATGAGAGAAACGATACGGCAGGAGATGAAATAATGAAGAGGGGGGGGGGCTAAAATAATACTCTGACCAGAAGCATCTTCACTTCTCTGCGTCTTCCTCTCGATCGCCCTCTTCCTCATGTATCCCTCTCTTCCTTTCTTCTTGCTTTCTCTCAGTAATGACTAGGTGCTAACACTTTGAAGGTCTTGGTATTTGCCAGCTCTGGGTGTCTTTAGCGAGTGTACAAGCGTGTGTGTGTGTGTGTGTGTGTGTGTGTGTGTGTGTGTGTGTCTCATTATGAAGAGTGTGTCACAGTGTGAGGAGAGTAAGTCAGCCCCCAGGCTGTGTGTGTGTGTGTGTGTGTGTGTGTGTGTGTGTGTGTGTGTGTGTGTGTGTGTGTGTGTGTGTGTGTGTGTGTGTGTGTGTGTGTGTGTGTGTGTGTGTGTGTGTGTGTGTGTGTGTCGTTCACTAGCAGTAATTTGTTCACTCTCTTTCCCCGTTTCTCTTTCTCAGCTTCCCCTCTTGTTCTCTCTTTCTCTGTTTCTTTCTCAAGCAGATTGCTTTCTGCAGGGGAAGAGACAGACGGAGGGGGGAATTGAGATTCCTTGTCCTTGAGTGACCCAGTTCCATTTCTCACTGAAAATGAAAAAGTCCCGCTTTGTGGTTCTCTTCAGTCGCCGTTTCTATTACAAGGATTTTTACCTTCCGCCGAGGAGGTTATGGTTTTAGTTGTGTTTTTTTTGTTTGTCAGCAGGATTACGGAAAAATACTACAGGCCCCGATTTTCATGAAACTTGGTGGAAGTGTGTCGCATGGGCCGAGGAACAAACCCATTTGATTTTGGGCGGCGGATTGGCCTTGTGGGAGGTCTGCACTCTCCGAGTCACCCTCTAGTTGTTATTGGTTCTTTGAATTTCATACATAATAAATTGCTAAATGTTGCCCTCACCCTCTTTGAACAGTCAGAGTGTTTTATTGGTGCTTGAGATCAATCCGGGATTTAAATAATCACCACGATCATAATAAAAAAAGTACTTGACTGGAGCTTAAGCACACTGCCTGTGGAGGTGTCGGAGCAGAGCGAGATTCTAGGCCAGGTTTCAAAACCTGTTGATAGATCTGACTGTTTGGCAGGGGCCTGGGTGATAACACACTTCTTTTGATGTCCAATTAAGGCCTCTGATAAAGTGCGAGCCAGCT
Organism: Lycodopsis pacificus; assembly: GCA_028022725.1. Taxonomy (NCBI): domain Eukaryota; kingdom Metazoa; phylum Chordata; class Actinopteri; order Perciformes; family Zoarcidae; genus Lycodopsis; species Lycodopsis pacificus. The sequence continues at coordinate 14,196,730 of CM051706.1, read as the reverse complement.
TTTGCAGCGAGATATGACGCCGTTTGGTGTTCGTCCTGTTCTCTCAGTGGATGGAGGGGCTGTGTGAAGCACAATGGGGGAAATGGGATGTCTGCTGATATTCCCTAAGCAACCATTTATTTCTCTCTGATAACATGAGGGTTATCATACATGGTGCTGTCTGGAGCGAATGGAACGAAGATGAGACATTGATTACACACGCGCTCGCACTCCTTCGAGGGTAGCTGATCTATCTCTTGACAGCTAGAGCATGGCCATCAACACGGTAAGGTGTGTGTGTGTGTGTGTGTGTGTGTGTGTGTGTGTGTGTGTGTGTGTGTGTGTGTGAGTGAGACATATTGATGTGTTAGGCTCTAACTCCACCCTGGGGGCCTGTCGAGGTGGAAAATGTGAAACGGGCCCCGGGCCACACCACTTAGCATCGCTGGAGCCTCAGTGGTGACAAAGACCAACTGCACACAAAGCAGCAACGAGCTACACTCAGTGATTGCATGAAAACATAAGCGAACTCTGAAATTCACACGTGCACAAACACACAAATATCAACATGCAAATATCTCCAAAATTTAGATATTTGCATATTTGCAAAAAGTTCCAAATATTTGTACTGGTTTCAGCTCCTTAAATGTTTGGTGTCTTTGCATATTGGATTGTTGGTCACACAAATAATTTGAAGACAACACCTCACAGTCGATTGCAAATATTGGATGTATTGTAGTCTAATTTGGTACAGATATTCATGGTCCCCAGAGTTACTCCTGACCTTTTCCTGCAGCGCCACCAGCTGGTCAAAGATTTCAGTTATCCTGTGAAAGATCTAAACTATGATTAAATATATTCGGGTTGGGTCGGTGTATGGGCGGGACCTTGATACTGCGGCTCCACCCCCTCAATCACTGCTGCGCAGACTCTGGCTCGACAAAGCATCACCACTGCGACATGGCAGCGCCAGCATCTCGTAAACAAAATCTGTTGGCCGGTCTTCAGTGGCAAATCTGCTGTTGGCGTTAGTTCGATATCAACCAACTGAAGAACACCGCTTAAGCTGATAGTTTACAAACCAAACCACGGAGCGCTTTTATCCCCAAATAGAAATGTTTGAAATGGAATGAGGTTGTCTGTTGACATCCAAAATACATTAGAAATAACACATACAGTCAGTGAGCGATGGCATGGCAGTGTTCTCTGTGCAAGGTTGTTAAACATTTCCAGAGTCTGTCCGGCTCTCATTTACAAGTGAAGTAGTGTCACCAGCTCGAAGTCCCTCCCCATAAATAATAATATATATCCTTACTGAGCACACACACACACACACACACACACCTAAACCTGGTGGATCATACAAAGCAGGACCTACTCGACGAGCTGACTTTTCTCATCACTGACACTGGTGATGTCAGCGTACGGTCAATACCCTGCAATACCCTGAAGGGTTGCTGACGGCTGTGCGCAGCCATATTGAGACTTGCGTAACGAAATGCTACGGCGCCGTCAGTTCCACAGTAATGATGGTGAAAGGTCGCAGCATTGCATTCATTTCAGGCGCCCTTTATAACTGGCAGTGGTGCTCTTGATGTGAATTGCTTCCACTGCTGGGTGAGACTCTGTGGTTACATGGAGATGCAGCCGTCAGGAGACAGACGCAGGGAGTGAGGAAGATATCTGAATCTGAAGATGCAGTTGCTCCGATTAATTTCAAAATATTGCAATGACCCCTCTGAGGACATTTGATGGCTGAATTCATCGCGGGTTTTTTTTTTTTTTTTTTTTGAAAGATTCAACTCAATTTTATACGCTCGCATTCAAGCTGAAGCTTGTTTTTGCACTTATTATGCCGCGGAAGTGTTGTTCATTTGTTTTGCTAGGGGTCCAGTATGGCCTGTGCATTGTGATGAGCGGGCCTCAATGAGCGGGCCTCAATGAGCGGGCCTCAATGAGCGGGCCTCAATGAGCGGGCTAGCCTTATCGTTTGTCCTTTTGGCTTCAATTTCACGGCGCACTTTGAAGATGCTGAACTGCTCACTGGGCTTTGGAGCAAAAAAGTGTTTTCTGTGAATTATCATTATTTTTACACTATTTTTCCTATGTGAATATAGATAATATGTATAATATAAAGTTTAGTGTTCTCGATTTAATGACTGAACACTTTGAATATTTTAAGGGAAAATGTTGTTGGAGCAGCTAATATCTCTTTAAATATTAATAATGCCGACAGAAGTGTAACTGGTTTGTTTTAAGGGATGTTTGTGGAAATGTTTAAGGCGACTAAATAACAGTTTACAGTGAATGTCAATATTGCTCAACTTGTGTGTGTGTGTGTGTGTGTGTGTGTTCCTGTGGTGCGTGTGTGTGTGTTCCTGTGGTGCGTGTTTTCCTCTCCTCAGTGTTCACCTTGACATTTGTGCCCACTCAGTGTTGCTCATTTCCCACTACCATGACCTCTGACAGTAACACACACATACACACACACTCACACTCACACACACGCTCACTTACAGCCAGAACAAAAATACGCAATTCACCGTTGGACTGAGGCCGAGAAAGATGTGCCTCTTCACCAAAGACTTCTCCCTCCAATTCTCTCTTTTTAATCCAAAACGTCAAAGTGCAGACAATATTTCACTCTGCTTTTGTAGAGGCATAAATTAAGAAGAGCTTCTTCTAGGACCCCTGTGGAATTTTAAATATTAAACATGGCAGTGATGATGTGCATGAAGATTCCCTTCCGTACTTGTGGATTCCCCATGCTTTCCCTTCGCTCTGCTCGCCTCCTGGTCTCCCCTCCCGACTCGTGCCCACCAGCGCTAATTGGGGAGATAAAGTCATTTGGCAAGGCAGCGTGTGCCGTGTGGTATGCGTGAGGTCATTTCGAGGTGCAATACTCTAAAGTGCCATCCATTATGCAGTTTGGTTTTGAACACTCCTCATTCGCGTTCTCATTCCTCTCTCCTCATTTCCTTGTTCATCTTTCCGTCACTCTGTCTCACTCCTGTTTCCTTCTTTCTCTCCTCGAGGAGGGAAGCGGTTCCTGTCCAAGGTCTCTTGGCAATTAAGACGTATTGCCGCCGTGCGCGCGTTAGTGCGCATCCTTACCTTGATTGGATCAAAACAATAGCAAACAGTTAGCGACACAGCTGTTACCATCAATCCGAAATGGAAATGAGACTACAGGTTGTTTCCATGTCGGCGTTAACGGAGAGAAATGTGTTTGTGCATGTTTGTGTCTTTTCTGATTTTGGTTTTAACTTTTTACCGACCACAGTTTATCGCCTGTCAGGTCAGCTTACAGCATGTGAGGTTTACCGTCTTATTTATAGATGTGCATGTCGTGTCTCTTCCTCTCTGTAGAGCACAGGTCTGCTTCCTAGCCAACACTGACAATCATTTACTTAACCCCCAGTTAACGGTGGTTATATAATCATCAAATCACAGCTGTTTGCCAAAACAGTTTACAAAGGAAGATAATAGAGGGTCATTATGGTAATTATGCTCATTGATGTCCAAACGCCTCTGCATGCACAGCAAATATAAAACAGAACCCTGGTCATTTGTGAGTTCCGTGACCAATACTTTGTGTCATTTGAAAAGGATATTCAAGAAATTAGAGATGTAGAATTCCCACGAAAAGTCCTCAGGCTCACAGTCATTATCTTGTTGTTACAGGATTGCGAGTGGGATTTTAATTATTAATGACAAACGGCACAACCACTCGTATGGTTGTGACATGCGAGCATGAAATTTGTAGCCCTTGGTCAGAATCTTTACTACGAGAAAACCGCCGACTTAACTTCGTCCTTTTGTTTTAATTCAGAGCAGTGTGTGCGGCGTGGATCGCCAATCTGTCGGCTAACTTAAGCTGGATGCAGATAAGAGATACAGATACGTCCCTATTAGTGAGGACACGGTATTAAAGCTCTCAACCATTCATAACTTCCCATTAAAAGGCCATCTGTTGCCCTCATGAAATGGCACGGTTTGGTGTTTTAGGTTAGCCGTTGGACTCGCTGCTCTGGCAGTGTGGCTTTCACCAGTACCTGAGTGGATCGTGTGGGTCTGTCTTGTGTGGGAATCAGCCCACTGAACTATTCTCAGAAAAACAATAAAATAGAGTCTAAGACGGTTAATGAGACACTTAATACCAGTGGATAAAAATACAGGTATTAAGGATGCACATTATGATAACTCCCTCTCTTTCTATGTTTCTCTCTCTCTTTGTCTCTCTCTCTCTTTTCCTTTGGGCAGTGGGGGAGTTAAGATTTCAGTGTCCTGGTTTCCACACCTGTGTGTGTGTGTGTGTGTGTGTGTGTGTGTGTGTGTGTGTGTGCGTGTGCGTGTGCGCGCGCGCATTGCAGCAAAGTGTGTCGAAGTCAACCTGCAGGGCCTTCCCACAAAGACACACATAGTCATTGCCCCTCTCGAGCTCTCTCACTCACACATTCGTATACATTCCCCTTCACACACACACACACACACACACTTACTCTGACGTGGTGCTTTACTGGTCAGTGTGAAGTGGGTCACTGCTCTCCAGATATTAACAAAAAGTTTTCTTACGGTTTGCTATCCTTTTCACTTAGTGTTGCCCACAATGTGAAGGAAGTGTAAACGCAAACCGCACAGATGCAGAAGAATGCTGTCTTGCTTCTGCTTCAGGTCCAATATATGACGGAATGAAAGGAAAGCACGGGGCTCTGATGCTTTGCCCTCTTCTTTCTCACTCCCCTCAGTGTGGCGCACGCTCTCTCGCTGCACAAAGAGAGTCCAAGGTTGAATCTGGAAGACTTCTATCGCAGCAAGAAGAAAACACACGCAGTGGATCTTTTGCTATCTTATCAAAACACAGAAAACTGCATTTCAGCAAACACACACACCAGTACAGAACCACAGGTGCTCACACACAACTGTAGTCTCCAGGTCCATGGACTTTATGTCTGCATGCATTGAGGCTGTTTATCAAAATTAGATCAACGTGGAACGATTTCCCTTTTTCTCTGTTTGCTAATGTGCTTCTCTCTCTCGCTCTCTCTCTATCTCTCTCTCTATCTCTATCTCTCTCTCGCTCTCTCTCTATCTCTATCTCTCTCTCGCTCTATCTCTATCTCTATCTCTCTCTCTCTCTCTCTGTCTCTCTCTCTGGTTATCAGCTTTTACCCAGAACACATAACTGTAAAGTCGATCGTTTATCAAAATTAGATCAAAGAAAAACGATTTTACTGTGCGGCCCAGTCTGTGTTTGTGCGCAAAGTTGTGCACTTTTCCGGCACAGAAATGGAGACTCAGGGCTCTGCAACAAAAGGGAGCAACTACTGCATGCATTGAACACAGGAGGGGTTGAAAAGACCATGGCAGACGGAGGGGAAAAAGGGCCGGAAAGGAGCGATAGCTGAGTGAAAGGAGGTTGAAAGGAGCGAAATGGGCCACACACTGCGGCCCACATCTGTGTGTGTGTGTGTGTGTGTGTGTGTGTGTGTGTGTGTGTGTGTGTGTGTGTGTGTGTGTGTGTGTGTGTGTGTGTGTGTGTGTGTGTGTGTGTGTGTGTGTGTGTGTGTGAGAGGAAGAGCGAAGGGGTAAGACATTGACCTCACTCTCCTTTTGTGCCGAGTAGAGGTGTGTGTGTGTGTGTGCGTGTGCGAGCGTTCGTGTCACAGTGACGTCATCTTGTTCCGGGTTTCCTGACGCTTTTCTTAAGACACTCAGCTGCCGCTCTCGTCTCTTTCGTCACTCTTTGGCACACTCATACATGCACATAGACACCCATCCCGAATGACATGGCTGTTGTGAAAGCTGACACCTTCTGTTTCACACTCTCACAGAGCTGAGCGTGTGTGTGTGTGTGTGTGTGTGTGTTGTAGTACCTCATGAGTAACAAAGGATGTGGCTTGCGGTGTCTTCTGCTCCCTTATCCAGCCCCTCCGCTGTGCAGAGACTATCGCTGTTGTTTATATATTTATGGAGCGGTTGCATCTGTTTACTTGCAGTATTCTTACTGCTGTTATCACGACCCAGCACACAACGCACTTATCAAGTTTCAATTTCTACTTTATTTTGTCCCAGTGGGCAACTGACTCTGCAGCAGCTATAATAAGCAACTTGCATGAAAGTGAAAGACCAAGAGGCCCAACGAACTGACAGTTACCGATACGAGGTGCTGATACAGAGTCACAGGCCAGCAGCGTAACACAAATTACCATCCTCATCATTACCGCAGTCTGCACGGCCGTCAACACCGATCGATGACGGGCGATCATCACTTTCCTCCCGCTTGTACCGTCAGCATAGAGGCCAAAGGCAGGAGGGACGAAGGAGTCGTTACACCTGATTGTGTTGGCAGAAGAGATTGTAGGGACGTGGCTTGTTTGGCCGGCCCCGCCGGGCGATTTACGGGGTTATTTATGCTTTCATATAGCGCGGTGACGGGCGTTAACAACAACGGTCATTTGAGTTTACCCTGACCCTCCTTGGTATTGTACCCAGGGAGCGATAGCTGTTTAAAGTACACCTTTCAGGGTCGGTTCTGGCCTCAAAACACAACTGCATCATCATCGCCTCTGTGCTGTATTTATGCAGAGCAATACGCTCGCCAGTGTTGTTGCAGTAGATGGCTACAAGTCCAGCATCTTAAGGCGGCACGAGAAGCTTCCAGCTCCTCTGCTGCTCTGCTGCCGCTCGCTCTGTATAGCCGGTGTCTCAGGACGGATATTATTCGGCCCAACCGTCAGCCTCGGTTTTTCTAAACTGTCCCATTACAACGCTGAGCTTTTTTATTTATTTAATTTTTTTGTCCCGAAATTTGATTTCCTTGAAGTTCTGTCACCGCGGCCTCTAAAGAGAGGGAGATACTGCTGAATGTGCTGCACTGATATCGCTGCGCTGGGAGCAGACTGCTGGAGGAGAGCTGCAGGCGGCATGTGGCGGGGCCGCCGCACGCTGAGCTGAAGGTCATGCTCGGTGTGATCGGGCAGTAGGTGCTGTGTTCGGACACGGACTGGACATCTTCCATCCAGCAGCAGTTTCCTCTCTGCCAAGTGCCAAAGTAGTATTTTACTGCCGTGGAAATACATATGCCATTTTGATATCGTGTTAATGCTACAGAACTTTAATATTGAGAATTCAGTGGATACTTTTTTTTTTTATAAGTGTGATTGGCTGATAGTGGGATGTTTGTGCTGGTTAATAGGAACCACTTCTAAATAGTATTTCATGTGTGGGAGTGTTTACAGGAATAAACATATACATATACACCACAGCCTGTTATCTTATCATTATCCTTTTTAAAGTTTGAAAGTTCAGTTTTTCTGCTCCACATATCTGGAACAAAGTCCCAGAAAGCTGCAGGTCTGCTGAGACCCTCAGCTCCTTTAAATCAAGATTGAAGACTTTTCTGTTTGCTGCTGCCTTTAATTGAACCACATTCAATTATAGTATATGAATCAATTTCCTGCATTTCTGCATTTTACTACTGCATTTTATTTCTTACACTGTTGTTTAATGTTTTAATGAATGTTCTTAATTGTTTTTAAATCTCCTTTTCTTTTGCCTTATGTTTTGATGCTTTTAATGGTTTTATCTGAAGCACTTTGAATTACCTCGTTGTTGAAATGTGCCTTAAAATGTGTATGGATCCCTGGAGGGATAGTCGTTTTGGGCGCACCCCTTCAGAGAGTTACCGGCAGGGCATTTCTTTGGTTTGCTGCTGAACTAGTTTCTCCCCACCTCCCTGAAATACAGCCTCTGTTACGCGTCGCATTTGTGCTGCCTCCATTTCTTCAACTGAAAAAGAAAGCGGTTCGGTTGAAGTAAATCAGAGACGTTCAATTCGTATTATCATTTTCCCCAAATCACAGATTGCATGTTGACTTTAACGGTCTTTACCCGGCCTGTGTTCTCTGCTACTCAAACCACGTTACATACAGGTTTGTCATTATTTTAATCATTTGTTAGTTTGTTTGTTGTTAGTCTTGTTACTCTTTGTTGAATAAGAATAAACCAGCAGAATAAATTAAGAATCCCTTCAACTTAAACCCAATTATTCTATTAGGGGAGGCAATTTAAATGCACACAGTAGTCTGAGAGTTAACCACACAGATGGACTTCTGCAGCCATATGCGTAACACGTACACACACACACACACACACACACACACACACACACACACACACACACAAATAGTTGATGGTTGGTAGCACCTATAGGGGGAGGGGGGGGGGGGTCTCTGTTAGATTGATTCCAGACGCTTTCTCAGCGTGTGCGTGTGTGTTGGGAGGAATAAATTGGTGAATCTTTATCAGACACTATCCCTGCACGGGGTCTATTTCTTCTTTTTTGTGTGTGTGTGTGTGTGTGTGTGTGTGTGTGTGTGTGTGTGTGTGTGTGTGTGTGTGTGTGTGTGTGTGTGTGTGTGTGTGTGTGTGTGTGTGTGTGTGTGTGTGTATTAGAGAGAGAGCAAGTGGCTGATCCAGTGTATAGGATATTGGATTTGGCAGTATGGAATTTAGTTAATTCCTCCAGCTAGTCTTCTAGCTTGATTAAATAATCGCTGATTTAATGCAAGTCAGTGCGTCTATCAATGTAAGTGTGTGTCTCTCTGTGTGTGTGCGTTTAAAGCGGGGCTGACTTACTCTTTAAGTGAATTAAATGTAATTTAATTTCGAAATACTTTGTTTAGAAAGCCCTCTTTTTGAATTCATTTGAGACCGCAGGGCGCCTCAGTCTTTCTTTTATGCTCTTTCTCACGTTCTCTCTCTCTCTCTGCAGTTTTTTCTCTTTCATTTTTGCCACATAATGCCAAGGTTAATATTTGAATATTTCAAAGAAAAAATGTGACTTCCACTTGGGAGTTCAAACACAAAGCACCGGCAGACGCTGTCTTACTTGGTCCGTCCTTGACAACAAACTATTTGAATATAGAAATATATCGATAGAAAATGAAGTTCTTTTTAAAAAGGATACAAAGTATTTAGGAACACGGCTGCTCTCGTTGTAGGCCACCAGTCTGCCTCGCCAGATTATTCTCAGTGAAGCTCTACCACCACTGCAGTTTGAAGATGCCACCGCACATTGGTTGCAGATGGAAGCTAAAATACATGCGAGGGACTCTCGCTGCAGAACCTTAACCAGCGGATGCTTATCTGTTCCGGGCCAGCTCCTCCGTTGAGATCTGAAAGACCATGCAGTGTAAACAGTTTGTACAACATCTGTAAATGTACGGCTTCAGGAGACTCTCGCAGTGGACTCAAAGCCACAGCTGAAGGCTTCAGCCACTGTGCGGTTACGCCATCTGTTTTGAAGTTGCATAAAAGTCTCGATTCTCCAGAATGAAGTTTATCATGTATTAGTACTTTTTATGAGTCACGAAAAAAGCCACTGAGAAACAGCTCATAACTTCTGCTTGAATTTAAAGGATAGCGATCACTTTCACCCATTTCACGGAAAGTTTGCGCAGCAGTGCCAACACATAAAAGTCTAAAAAAACAAAAGAGTTTTAGAGCTGTTCACAGACGCGGAAGGGAGGAATACAAACGTGTAATGTCAAATGTAGCCTATTTTCAAAGAGCATATTTTCCCAAACAAACAACAGTCGGGTCGTGGAGCCTCTTTCATGCATTCTTGCGTTAAATCTACTGCCACAAGGGAAACAAGGGCTCTCTGTTAAAGCAGTTTGGGCGTTACAGCTGATTGGGAAAGTTATTAAACCAATAAATGCGGTTTAATGTGCAGCCTGCCACTGAGTAGATTGTATTTTTAATTTCTGTGGCCTTTTCATGAGCATTGTGAGACAAAGACATCTGCCAATATTGTCAACTTGTCAGTGTTTGTATTTTGATGTACACGCATTGGTTGTACTGGTCTTTTCAGCAGGATATTGAACTACCTGATGTCTGTTATCTACGTATTTGAGTACACAGGAAAAGGACATTCCACATGAGTGTGTTTTTATTAATAAGGTTCAAAATGGACACCTAGCCTGGGGATAATGCGGCAGTGTTTACATCGGTTGCTCAAATACATTTCCTGCTTAAGAAAGCTCACTTTGCATCTAAACATCAAGTTAAAAGTTAGTTAGTTTGCTTGATTAGGAGGAAGTTGATAAAGACTTTAATTTCCTGACGTGTGCGCGTGTGTGTGGGTGCGTGTGTGTGTGTGTCAGAGGGCGTTGTTGGTGGTGCTAATTGAACTGTATCATAGGCCGCAGATAAATAGATGTCATTAAGTCCCTGAGCTCTAATTACCTGCAACCCTCCTCTGTAGGCTGAGGTGAGTGGAAGAGGCTAGGTATCAGTAATCCATCAGAAAGAACATGCACACACACACACACTGCAGATATACACTAATACACCCAGCAGCACACATGCATAGTTTTGAAGCCACACAAAAGATGCACTCCCACTCACAGCAAACCCGTGTTTAGGTGTGGAAGTATAGAGCCGAGTGTGTGCATGCATGCGGACTTGCACACTTCAACACATGTCAAGCCAACCAGCTGATGATTGAAAAGGAAGTTAAAGATCATGAGCCAGATTTAGTGTGTGTGTGTGTGTGTGTGTGTGTGTGCACGTGCACACGTGTGCGTTTAGGAAGGTGGTGGGGGCTATTTCTGTACTTTCCTGTGTAATTGACACTTGAACCTCCCTCTCCTACCGACACACGAGATGCACACACACACTCTGCTATCCTTGTACCGCGGTTTCGGAGGAGCCAAGATACACCCAACACACACGCGCGCACACACACGCACTTCTTGGATTACGGCGTCTCATCCAAATCTTGCATGCCTTCATTAACCAGGGGAAGCAAATATTTTCAGGTGTGTGTGCGTACGTGTGTGTGTGTGTGCGTGCGTGTGTGTGTGTGTGTGTGTGTGTGTGTGTGTGTGTGTGTGTGTGTGTGTGTGTGTGTGTGTGTGTGTGTGTGTGTGTGTGTGTGTGTGTGTGTGTGTGTGTGTGTGTGTGTTGCGATGAGGGGCAGCTGTGGGGCCATATGTGAGTGATTTGGGTGCTCGGAGGGAAATTGAATTCTGATGACAGATGCACTGTTTGGCTTGCAACACTAGACACACACACACACACAGACACAGGAAACGTACATCAATCAATCACCTGGCTCTGTCTCTCTACATGTGGTGACCGTATGTTGTGTGCAACATGCGCACACACACACACACACACACACACACACACAGCAGAGGATGTAACTGGTCTGCTGTGTGATGTCGGATGGATGAAAACACATGTACCATAACGACTCTAATATTAGCTCAGGTGTTTATTACATACAGCATTATTGGAAACAGGATGTTCTATTGTACACATTCTGAGACTGAGAGACTTAGTCTTCCCGGGATAAATAAACACATCTATGGTGTTCCTTGCACATTAACTCTGAACAATCCAAAAGTTTGATTTTGTAGCCTTATTCCAGACAATATGAAGGATGTCATCGTAAATGTCTGTTTATGAGCTACAATTACGGCGACGAAAGAAAAAAAGAGCCATTAAACCACTTTTCATTGGCACTAGAATTTGATGTGTAATCATTGAACACTGTCTTGTACAGATGTTTGATCTGTTCCTGATCCGTTGCTTTCTTAATGTTCGTGTTATTTATTTTTGATTCATCTCCTTTGAGGGGACCTCCTGTTACCTCCTTGTGCACAATGCAGCTTTGGATCAATATTCCATTTTGACGTTTGCTATTACATTTAAAGGTTGTGTGCATTCTCCTACACCACTACATATGAGTAGCATTTGCCAATTTCCACAGTTGCCGTGCTGATTCTTAATTGAATGTATGTTGCTCAGGCTATATGTACGCGCATTTCTCTGTGTTGCGCGTGTTCCCGGAGAAATGCGTATTGGTTAATTGTGCTGTGATCCTTGCAGTGCGTCAGTGCTGTGTCCACTGGGCTCTTTTGCTTTTAGCTGGCAGGCTGAACCAGATGCTCAATGGAAGTGCTGGTAGTGGCTCCATCTGTAGCTCTTGACCGCAGACAGGCCGATTCAAGTGCGGCGCACTTTTGTGAAAAGTTGAAATGTTTTTAACTTGTAACACTGGGTGCTCTGAGCCCATTAAAAAAAAATTTAAAAAGCGTAGCTCTCAGCACTGTCATGAACATAAAACAACAAGAAACTAGAAAGGAGAAGGTCCTAGTGGGTGTAAAGTCCACGATGGAGGGAGAGAGAGAAGTGACAATACAAGAAAGAGAGGGGGGGAATATGACGGACACACAGGAGGCACATTTTAGAGAGCCGTACCCATGAGCACATACAGTCTGCAGACATTTAGGAGAACCATCGCGAGATTATCAATGCGGACGTCACACACAGACAGAGATGCACACAACGCACAGGTCAGTGAAGGAAAACTAAAATGACACGCTGGTGTTGTCTCTTCTACTGATATTTAAATTCCTGAACAACAAAATCTGAAACTAAACCATAATGTAGAGTATCGACGAGAAAATGAAGATTTCATGGGCAACAATGCTGACAAAAAAATTAAAATGAATGAAAGCAGAGAGCAAGAGACGGTTGGATAGACGGCAGAGAGAGAGAGAGAGAAACAGACAGAGCCATGGAGGAGAAAGATGAGGTATGCTGTCTTCTCAGGGTCATAAAGGTGGTGAATGGGGCCAGAGACTTAATGGGATGGAGAAACGTTGTGATTGGCTCATTACTGTGATGGAGCACGTTGCCACGACAATTGGCCTTTTCACCCCCCCCACACCCCCACCCTCCTTCATTGCACACACTACTTTTTTTATGCACCACTGCTCCATGAACTGCAGGTGTGTGTGTGTGTGTGTGTGTGTGTGTGTGTGTGTGTGTGTGTGTGTGTGTGTGTGTGTGTGTGTGTGTGTGTGTGTGTGTGTGTGTGTGTGTGTGTGTGTGTGTGTGCGTGCGTGCGTGCGTGCGTGCGCGCGCGCGCGCGTGCGTGCGTGCGTGCGCACGCTCTAAAACAGTAAAAGTCAAACACTTGCCTGTAAAGTGCGTCCTGCGGTTCAGAGATATACGCTGAAACACTTCCAGGTGAAAGCGTTACTCGTCTCTGTCCATCACATCGGTCGAGCAGTACTCGACCGGCCACATACTTAAAAACACACACAAGGTGGTCAACGCAACCAGATCGTTTTCTTTCCATTTCAGTATACCTCATTGTTTTTATTAACCTTGCTCCATACAGAGGAAATCACTGTAGAGCAGAACAATGGTCTCAATAGGATTTCCCATTAGGCATGATGAATGAGAGCACATCATCTCTCTGCCACCAAGCCAATCTGTTTCCTCTCTCTCTGCTGACCTCACGTCAGTGGTGTGAATATTAAAAAGGTATCACGACTTAAGTCAACGTTTTCACCCCCCCCTCCCTTCTTTTCTCTCTTTGACTTTGCAGCTTTCTTAGTTTCTTCATTCAAGCTCTAATGTTGTCCGTCTTTCTCCATCCGCAGCGACGCAGAGGCAGCGGCGTCTTCTGTGCAAACTGCCTGACCACCAAGACGTCGTTGTGGAGGAAGAACTCCAATGGAGGCTACGTCTGCAACGCATGCGGTTTATACCAAAAACTGCATTCGGTAAGTCGTACGCGGAGGCTGTGGCTGCACTAGCTGTGCATCTCACTGCAGACTATATCAAACAAACTGTGGACCTGCGAGGCCAGAAGTGGTACAGGAAGTTTCTGTCTATTTGCGATTCCCTTGATTTGAATTTTCTTTCAAACTAATTAAAAGAGAAACAAGAAGGGAGCTATAAATTTCAAAAACAAATAAATATAGGAGGACAGAAAGGAATCCCTAGAAGTGAGCTGGAGCTCTGGCGTATCATCACACTAAAGTTAATCTGCTGTGCTGAGCTCCTATACACGCATAGGAGACCTACGCACACTCATAAAGGTGAGGAACCCAGTGCTTTAGACTACTTCATCGACTCTGTGCTGTGTTCTAATACATCCATGGGGTAATTCTGACCGCTAATTATCATTCCTCCTGTCTGGCCGATTAGCACCCTACGCAAATTTACCGGCGCATACTGCAGTCAACTTCCTGCATACGTTCAGTGAATCCCTCTTGTGAAAACGTAACATTGTGGAAAAAGTACATTTGATTTGCTGGGAGCTGGGAGTTACCGACCATTTCAGCAGTCACCGTGAGCCAGCTCCACCGGAATGAATCAACTTTACCATCTCAGCCCGGGGAAAGTCTATGGAAACCTCAAATTTAATTACACTGCATGAATTACAGATGAGATAAAGACCCAGCCTGGAATTTAGTTGACTCTTAGAATATATACTTCTCACCTCGTATGTTTGTAAGGCGTTAAAGCTGACGTCACACTTCAATATAACTATTTAATGCAAGGGTTTATAAATATTACCAGTGTGAAACAAACCTTCAGATATATATATATATATATATATATATATATATATATATATATATATATATATATATATATATATATATATATATATATATATATATATATATATATATATATATATATATATATACATGCCAGATTCATGTTCACATGTTTGGTTTTTAAGCTCAGTTTGTAAAATTTCAAAGTGAAAATGTTTCAGTGTAATACATCACAGTGTTGGTAAATGCATCGGTGGGTCGACCGTGTTACAACCCAGAGATCTAAGCTGCAATTATGGGATGGAGCTTTAAAGACCTTTCACAGGATGACAAGCCATGGCGGTTTACTCCTTCCTGCCCCTGCCGATGTCCTTGGGTCAACCCGTTCATCTCACATGCTGCTCCAATCATGTCCCAGCCCCCCCCCCCCCCCCCCCCCCCCTCTGCTCTTGACAATCTTCACGACAGTCGTATTTTATATCCCATAATAAAAGTTTTATATGCTCTACACACATTATTAGAGAGGATAGCAGCTAGTAAAACACTTCAGAGTGAGAGAGGGGAAGGGAGAGTTGTGAATACAGAGGGAGAAAAAGGTAGACGTAAAGGGAGGGAGGGGAGAGGAGAGGGACGGAGGAAGACAAAGAGAGGGAAAGATGAAGGTAAAGAGTGAGGACAGAGAAAATGAAAGGGGGAGTGTAAAGAGTTAGAGATGGAGGGAGACAGAGATTAGGAGAGTATGCAGAGGAGAGTAGAGACGAGTAACTAACTCCAACCATAAAGGTGTACAACATTACAATTTACGTGTTTGTACGGCGGTTAGGGTGTCTCACACAAATGGTAAAATGGACTGTACTCGTATAGCTTTTCCAGTCTTCCGATCACACAAAGCGCTTTTACACTACATGTCGTCATTCACACACATTCATACCACCACTAACAGTCATACAACATTCACACACCGTCGCCAGGACCGTCTCGTCTTACACATCACACAAGATTACACAGCGATGCTATAATTAATGAGAATCATTTTATGTACCTTCCCATTGCAAACTATACTGTATACAGTTAATGACAAATAAATACCTCCCTTATCTATAACGTTTTTAAATAAAGTGTTAAATTAGTTGGAATAAGAAAGTCCAGAATAAAAGAAAATGTCAGTGATTTGACTGACATAATGTTGTCACTGTTGAGGCTGTTGGCCTCCTCGGTGATGGACTCCTGTTTATGGTAATGATCCAGGTGTCTAAAAGCGTCAGCGGGACAGCTCTGTGATTAACAACAGAGACTGTTACCAGTGTGGCTGCTTCGGGGAGACACCTGTCCGAAATGCACGTGCATTAATAGATCATGGAAACAGAGCGTTGTCCCTCCTGAGCATTTGTGTGGAGCTGGTTTGGGCATGAAGACTGTTGATTGTCAAAAGGAATGTGGTAATCATTTGTTTATGTTGCATGTGCAGCAGGAGCATCTGATGCCGTGCATGACCCATCTCTCTTTAAACACCTTCAGCAGCAGCTCTGCAATGACTGATGATAACTCGGCGCACATAAGCAGGCTTTTATACACTTACCTTGGGAGACACACTTTGTCAGTCACAGACATCGGGCTATGCGCAAAGGTACACACATGACCATGAATACATTCACACACACATGAATCATTCCCAGCATAGACATGGCGAGGTTTATTGCTACATTCATCCATGTTCCTCTTTGTATAAGAATCTGCCATGATGTAATGTATGTCAAAAGCCCTGCATCACTCACACACACACACACACACACACACACACACACACACACACACACACACACACACACACACACACACACACACACACACAGCAGGAGATTTCTAGAGGCATACAGGTACATACAGTACATGTACTCAATGACAAGGCTCTAAAAATTTGACCTGCATGGCAGTGACAATTTCCATAAACTTTTTTTTATGCTTAAAAAACTCCCTAATGTAGTTTTCATGCCACGGCCACTATGTATGAGTTGCAGGGCAGACACTTTAAAGACACTTTAAACAGTTCAACTTTATTTTACTTTCGCTGATTTGTCAGGAAATGTTTTATGATGTTTTGATTTTCTTGGCATGTGTTAAGGAGTGAAACAACACAAAAGTCATCATCTTGCGTATATCTTTATAAGCACTTCATTCATTTAAAGTGGGGAATTAAATAAGTGTGAAGCGGTTGTGTTGCGGTTGACTGTTGCCTTTTCAATCCAAGTACTGAGCAGAAATACTGTATACTTCAGTAATTAAGATTACTTACTGAAAGTCAGGACATTATTGAAGGCGGGTTTGTGAGGGATCTGTCGAGTAGAAGTTGAGTGTAAGTGCTCCCCCTTGTGGTAAGGGCAAACATTCACAGTCCTCAGGATTGCTGGACATGTAAGTCTTATATGAGCACGTGACCGTTAATTACACTTAGATCAAGTCCATGTGAACTGAGACTTTTAAAACGTTGATCTACCATCGGAAGCTTCACTGAGTCACGTTTATTAATAGGACTACCTTGCGTTCATTGTGAGAAACAGTCGCTCCAGTTGTAGATCTTCAGGCAGCCATCGTGCAACTTCCTGAGCATTAATGCGTTTGTATATTTCACCAAATATCAAATCACTTTATGTTAATATAGGATGTTTATTGGTCATAAGCTTGAATGTTACAATTTATTTTTATTGTACGATTGACACATCACAAGCACAGTAATGCTGGGCTATGCATGTCTGACATCAGTCATGTCAGATAAATACCTGAAAATAATTGAGAGTAAAATCTTGAAACAGAAAACGTTATTCATTTTTCCTGTATTATTCTTTGTTTTCTTATCTTGTAGACACCCAGACCTCTAAACATCATCAAGCAGAACAACGGCGAACAGATCATCCGCCGCCGGACCCGAAAACGCATCAACCCTGATCCGCTGTCATCGGAGACCCCCGCCCCCAAACAACAACGCATCGCCAGCGAGGAGCGCGTGAATGGGGACGAGTCGGACAGAAGTTTTGCATCGATCAAAAACCAGCAGCCTTCACCTCGCTCGCGCTCGCCCCGATCCACTCAAGCGTTCCTAGCCAATCAAACATTGGAGATCCACCGACGAATGCCTCCTCTGCTCCTCCCCTCGCATACCCCCTCCTCATTGGTAGCTGACGGCAATGGGGGCGTTGCTGAGGGAGGAATAATATCAAAAGGAGAGGGAGGTAAAGGAGGAGGGGGATCAGAGAGAGGCAGCCCGATCGAAAAGTACATGCGTCCATCCAAACCGTCTAGTTATTCGCCTCCTGGATCGCCCATCGAAAAGTACCAGTACCCTCTTTTCTCCTTACCCTTACCATTAACCCTCTCGCCTGATTTGACCCCTGAGTCGGATTGGCTCAGATTCTGGACCAAGTATAAGATGGCAGCCGCCTCCGGGGTTCCTGGTACCATCAGTAATCTCAGTAGCCCTGGTGGCCTCGGAAATAACACTCTTTACCTTGGTGCAATGGTGGCTCCGGGACAGCATCATCAGCAGAGCTACACGGTGCCTTACTGCGCCTCTCCCTACTCTCCTCTTCCCCCACCTCCAGCCCCTCCTCACTATCCTCCTCCTCCTCCTCATCACTCCCAAACCTCGTCGCCGTCATTGGAAAACGATGCTCCCTTGGATCTCGCAATAAGACAAAGAGATACAGGTGCTGCAAATGCACACGTGTCAACAAATGGTGCGGAGAGGAGAAGGCAAGAGTCGCCGCTAGCCGAAAGCCTGAGAGAGAACTGGAAAGGGGAGAAAGAGGAGGAGGACGAGGAGAGGATGGACGAAGGAAGCAGCTCAAAGGAGGAGACAGGAAGGGAAGAGAAGGAGCATTTGACAAAACGTCGGCCAAGTGTCCCGTCGACTCGCGTAATGGTGGAAGTGGCCACGCAGGACGACCTGACCAACCGCTGCCTCCACTGTGGGATCTACTTCCTGGACGAGGTCATGTATGCCCTGCACATGAGTTGCCACGGCGACCAGGGGCCATACCAATGCAGTTTTTGCCTCCACGTGTGTGTGGACCGCTATGACTTCACCACGCACATACAGAGGGGCTTACACAGGTACTCGGACAAAACGCCACACAAGGGCGGGCCCGAGCAGGACGGCCCCGCTCAGAGCGTCGCGGAGATGTCGGAGCAACAGAACATGACGCCGGAGGAAAACGACGAAGGGGATCAGAGCGAGATCACGGACGAAAGCGATGATGTCGTCACGTCCGTCGTTTGTCCGGACGGCCAGGCAAAAGAAATGACCGGCGACGAGGCCACTGACAATGAAACGGAAGTTGGAAAAGAGGTGGAAGGAGCGGGTCATGACGTCACAAGCCAGGTATTGGGAGACGAGACGGTGTCGGATAGTGACGACGTCGTCACAAAGCCCGCGGAGGTAACGACTGTTGCTGAATCTGACACCGTAGATGAGAACGCAGAGAGTAATTAATCTGATGCCTTTTGACTCACACAAACCTTTTAAGAACGTGTTTTAATTGAATAAATAAGCTGTCAGCCTCCACGTTCCTGGAGGCTCGCTCATGTCACAGTGGGCACTAAATGGAACACATCCTTATGCTGGAAGCACTCGGCTGTCAAATGGTCAAAAATCATTGTCGGATCCCCGCTCAACTGCTGCAGGGACAGTTGGGAGAAATGGGCCCCCCCCCCCCCCGAATCCTGCGTTGAGTGACGAGCCACGGGACAGCTCTGTGGCAAGCATTCAACGACGGAGCCCGGTCATGCAGCTGCAAATCACCTGTAAACAAACAGCCACTTCACGTGCTTTCCAAATAAGAGGAAGCTCGGCTGAAAGTTGGACTGCTCTCATTTAGGATGAGTTTGAGGCGCTCAGCACTTGCACAGCCATCATACAGCAGAGCAAAAATAAAAAATACAATTCTAGAAGCAAAACACTTTAACTTGAACTGAGCTCATCTGTTATGCACCGAAACTGATCCCTGAGCTGGTCCGAACTAGTCTGATGCATCATTCAGAGTGTTTTATCTCGGTACGACCAGATCTGATCTGGTTAGAACTACTTCCGTTCTGGTCCAGAGCGTGTTTTTGACTGTTGTAACCGCTGTGCAGATGGATCCAAAAAACCAAAACTTACTTTGACTCTGTGAAACTGGTCGGAGTTAAAACCAGTTTAACTTGGTGGTTCCTTGGTACAAAAAGGATCAGTTGGTATCTTTCACTCTTGCCCTCTTGTTTCTAAAACTGGCAAAAAAAAAATCGCCACCTGCTGCAAAGTGTGTCAAACTGGGAGACTGGTTGGGTTCGATTTGACCGAGACTTTTTTTTTGAACTGCTTGAAACCGGTTTCGACTGGTAAAAACCGGAGTAATTCCGGACCGAAGTGTTCTCTTCATCCATTTGGATCAAACCAAGTGACATTGTTTTCTACCTTCCTCCGTGCCATGATACTAGCTACGTGCCTGGCTGCCTGCCTAACAGAACGTTCATCTATTAACCTGCTTAACATTTATAATGATGATAATGGTAATAATAATTATGATGTTATAGTACAAAACATGCAATTTGCTACACCTTTTTCCTATATATAATATGTTATTTTGTAAAGGCAAATAATGCTCTTTTTTTTTTGTTGTTGCAGGAAATGGTACTATACGGATTAGTCTGTTTGTGTTTTTTTTCTGTTTGTGTTCTTATGGAGACTTGTTACATTGATAACGGCCGTCTAACAGAAATGGTACAGCAAAAGACGGGGGGGGGGTTGCGTGTATGTGTGCATTTGTGTAATAGCGTTTGTGTGTAAGGAACAAAGGAATGCGTCCCCCCCCCCCCCCCCCAAAACGATGATTTAAACATTATGAAGGCTTGCGCTCGATATTTCTGTCCTCAGGGGTCACAAGTGTTGCACACCAACCCGCCTGTTTCATAGCATGTGACACATCATTTTTGACATGTTCAGCGGTCTAACGGTTTTTTAGCATGTTACATAACGTTCTCTTATATATGTTCTTATTGTGTTCTTTATGTGTTAAACAGGTCAAAAATGGTCTTGGTATGTAACTTTTTGTTTTCTGTATGTCTTCACGTGGTTTTATAGGGTTAGGGTTAGGAACTTAGGGAGATCAAACTTAAACGTTTTCACGA
This sequence comes from Lycodopsis pacificus, assembly GCA_028022725.1. Classification (NCBI taxonomy): domain Eukaryota; kingdom Metazoa; phylum Chordata; class Actinopteri; order Perciformes; family Zoarcidae; genus Lycodopsis; species Lycodopsis pacificus. The sequence continues at coordinate 14,176,217 of CM051706.1, read as the reverse complement.
GGAACAGTTATTTGCGTTGACTGTATGAACCGTTGCTCTGTATTGAGTCGGCAGAGCTTCTTGCCTCCAGTGTTTTTACTCAGCCTATCTCGTATATCCGAGAGTTCGGTAGGTTACCTCTATGTAGCATGTTAGCGTCTTGTAAAATCTGCAGAATACGTTGCCTTTTCTATGGATGGCAACTGTTACACTTTAGACCTAAATGATACTGACGACGTCGCAGAGTTGCATTTTATAATTCACTGAAGGTGAAATGATCATGTTGCTTTCAGCTCCAACTAACTCATCCCACTTCTCTCCCATTCGTTAGCCACGTTTGGGGTTCTAAAAGCTTCTAAGTTAAGACAAAGAGCCGCCCGATTCCCTTTCCATCGGTTATTTTTGACAGTCAGGTCCTCTAAAGTCCCCCTTTTCTTCAGTGTGGAGCAACACGGTGGCCATCTTGTTTATTTTTATAAAAAGAGAATCCCTTCTTCTGCCTTTGCTGCCTTAGTTGCAAAAAAAAAATAAAAAATCACCAAGAGACTCCTTTTGAAGGAAGTAATAATAGGCCGAAAGACAAGAAGGAAGAAAGAATGAGAACAAGATATTTTTCTATGCTGATCCAAAAGACGTGAATGCAAAATGTTCCGCCCAGTGCCTGGTAACTTGTACAGTTTTTCTAATAAGTACAACTGTCTGTGTCGAAAAGTTGTGTGTGACGAGTCGGCTTATGAAAAGTTGGTCAAACAGACTGCGATATTTAATTCCCATGCACCAAGATATCAGTCATCCATTCTAACGCGTGATTCCAGCCTCGCTGTCTGGTTGGTCAAACGCCTGTTCACACCGGGCGGTTTCAGAAGACCCACATGAGCTTTTTAAAAGAATGTAACTGTCGATCACCAGTTAACTATCTCTAATTTGTGCATGTATGTACACGAGTCTGTGGAGACGTAGAGACAAACGGTACGGCGCGGTTAACTGTTGTACGGAAGACGTAATGCCAAGGAGTGGTCCTGTACCGTGTATTTGGTTTTTACATGGAGATGAACTATGGCATGCAGTCATGTTACCAGAGGGCTCATATCACAGTACAGAGTTTGATTTACACCTTTATAATGCATGACTCCACTCTCCATATCACACTGATGACGCCAATTCAAAACGCATAATGTAAAAAAAAAAAAAGAAAATCGTATTCCAATGGTCTTCATTCTAAGAAATATCTTTATTTTTAAATTTTTTTTTTTATTATGGTGATCTCCTAAGGGGCTGCTAGCATAATGAAATCTGTTTACATTTGAAAATGTAGCAAAAAAAAAAAAAAAAGCAAAGGAATGAAGCAGTGCTTTCTGAAAAGACGGAACAAAAGGAAGGACTGAGGGATACCTGCTGAGATGGATAGATAGGTGCCTTTTGAAGAAATGAATATAGTAGCTAATAAAAAGAGGTTTATGTATTTAGCCACTCTTCTGTTGTCTGTATACCTCCCTCCAACATCACTTGTATCTTTGTCGTCTACTTGGACGGAGAGATCTCCGTCTTTCTTTGCATCTGTCCACCTGTTACTCCAACCCTCTGACTCTCATCTTCTCCGTATCCCTCCGCTGTCCTTGCTCCCTTCTCTCCATCAAAGTACGAGTGAGGTGATTCTGTCATACTTTTGCTGACGGCAACTTCGTCACCCACAGAACTGACAGCCTTTGTTTGTGCTTATGTTTACTTTGTGGGATTTCCCTCCCACTTGAATGGGCCTTGCTTGGGTTTGTTGAAAGAAATTGTCACCAGCAGTGAAATTTCAAATACTCGCTAGAAGCAAAGTGTGGATTCTTTTTCCTTCAAATTTAGGTTTATTCGTTCGCCAACGGGACTACCATTTGAAGAAAATTCAACATAAATTTTCATCTTTTGAAAGATGCAATGTCCTTTGGTAACGATTTTCAGGGGATTTCTAGGAAAAGTAGGACGAAGATGCAGAAAAGAAACTGGATGAACTCGTTTTTTCTTGAGCTAAATCTGGGTGAACGTCTTGATTTCTCAGTGGGCTGGAGACAAATTCTGATGCCAAAATGTATCAAGAGTTAAGCTTTTGAAAGAAAATTCGTTCCCTCTACTTTCTAAGTTGGAAGTAAGAAGAACACAGCCATGATATTTAAGCAAAAAGAAATGTTCACGCACACTTTTTATATAGTTCGTGCTGCAGAACCCGTTCCTATCCAAACATCTTTTATGTATCTGCCAGCTTAACGTTAACGTCTCCCGTGGGTCAAGTAAGGATGCAGTTTATGTGAAACATAAATAGTTATTAATGTTGATGGGGAGAACATTTCAGCTGGCGTCTATGTTTTAAAATAAATGAGGTACTGCAGGACACACATGGCATGTTTTCCTTCAATAATGAGTGTATTGTTTAGGTTTGATGGCATTTCACATCAGCGTTTACATTGAGGAAGGGGGGGGGGGGGGGGTCTGGCTTTACAAGTGTTTTAATTTTTGTCTTTCTCAGAATGTGTTATAGAGAATTATGCTGTTGCTTGCACTCCATTTATTACGTTCTTATTGCCAAGGAAGGGACAACACACACACAGACACACAGAGACACACACACACACACACACACCGGCAGTGGTACGGCTTGAGTGTACATTTTGGGATGTACAGTATTAATCATGGGAGACAAGGGAGCTAAAGGCCAGTTTACTATTGGGCAGACACACATGCATGCACACACATCAACTATGTACATTTAACCAATATATTTTAGTAGAATTTTGTCTCCTATTCAGTTGAATGGCTTTGATAGAATTTGTTTTGTTTTTGTTTTGTTTGTTTTTAGGTTATTTTCCTTCTCATGTTGTATTTTATTCTGAAACCTTTCTGTACGTTATTGTTTTTAGGTTTCATTTCATGCAAAAAAATGCTATTTCAACATATTTTGACAGCCAAGAAAAAGTTTGTTACACAGCTAAACTTGAAGAATAATGTTGACGATGATGATGATGACGATGATAATAATTAATAAAAGTAATAACAAACATACTGAAAATGGACAATATGGATGTTTCATTTCACGAGTGATTTACTGTGTAAAGGAGAGGAAGACCTCGGTCGGTATGAGTCCCTTCATCGTGTGATCAGAGAGTGGGCTCTAACCTGAGACGTACTACTGTGGGCTGAACAGACACACACAGCTTTCCCAACTTGGGTGATTTTATTTATTTATTTTTTCAGAAAAGGTTTGCAGTAGAAAAATGTTTTAGCTCTGAACATGCCTCCTGCTGTGCTCGTGAATGTAGCCAGCAGCTCCACAGACATTTCTATTCTCGTCTTTTCTTCACTGCTGCCGGCCTGCTTTCACTTTACTCGCTTTCTTTTTGTCCTCGTATAAGTATGAGATTATTTATCTGTCACTTAGATTATTTAGTGCACACGACCTACTCAGAAAATCAACCGCGTCGTTGCTGCACAACACGCGGTTCATTTAAAGTCACTTTTTCATGCGGAATACATTGATGTGGCGTTAATAACAGCGACGTCGTTTGCTTTTTCCTTACAACGCTGGTTGCAAGACATTAGTTGATGATTTTGCATAGCTAGTTATGGTTCCCAGTGGATGATTCCATTTGATTTCTGAGACCTTGTGACCATTCGTCCAGTGCCAGACTCGGATCACATTTTCCTGCACGGTCAACAATAATGTTTGCATCTTAACGTTTGCTGTCAGCACTCATGGCCCTCAGAGGATACATTGAAATGTTGTTTGTGACCCTCTGACCTTTCCTTTAAGACTATCATCAAGTCAGGATTTCAATTTCCAGAAAAGAAATGTCAAATTTAATATCAGTCTTTGAGCTTTCCTATTATGTGTTCTGGGGTAACTGTCTATTTAATGGCAAAGACCTGAGAAAGCTTTTGCCAGCTTAACCAGAGGCTCCATTTCTCACCATCACACACTAAAAATCTTTTGAGAGCCTATTTAAATTTCCTCACCATCCTTATTTGGGTCAGGAACTTTGACGGACGTAATCGGTGCAGCCGTGCTATATGTCGGACGACAAAGGGCTTCTAATCTTTGGTCTATTTCATGTTCAGCATTATCAATTTATCTTTGTGTTTATAAGACGAACATTGATTGGAGTTGATTAAGTCTGCTTTGGAGCAGGTGTGTGTGTGTGTGTGTGTGTGTGTGTGTGTGTGTGTGTGTGTGTGTGTGTGTGTGTGTGTGTGTGTGTGTGTGTGTGTTTGAGATGGTCGGCCGCAGAAAGTCTGTGACAGACCAGAATACTAAAGACCCTGGTGTCTACTGGAGAGGTCAACACACAGACACATGCGGCTGCACATAATTATGAACCTGTTAAAGGGGACAAATCCATCAAATGAATACGCGGCAAAACAAGGACAGAAAGGAACGTGCAAACATGCAGCAAGACGTGGACACTGGCAGATGTACGCCTGCACAGACGGACTCTTTCCATTTTCTGCGTCAAGCTCAGATATCTTCTCTTTATTCCTTTATTCCGCTGTTATACTTTATATCTGTCTGTCAACCAGCCGCCTGTCTCTCTGTTTAAACAGCTCGCAAACATCATTTCTGTTTATTTTATTTCATGTATATGTATGAGTTACCTACACTGTTGACTGAGCGTACCTGTGTCAGAGAGCAGCATGGTGACGAGGTGTGTGTGTGTGTGTGTTGGTGTGATAGTATTGTTGTCATGTCTTCATGTGGGTTGCTTGAGATGTACTTTGTTTAAATGTAATATTCTGACAGACACAAATGTAATTGATGGACAGACTGATTGAAATGATAGATAGATATCATAGATTGATATGATTGATTGATAGATTGATATGATCTAGATTCGGGCTACTTTGAATTATGAATGTGGCTCATGTAGACAGCTGTGAAGTTTGTAACTCTACAAGTATGCACAGAGAGAGTACAAGAGAGAACCATGGAGATAGACAGATGGATAGATAGATAGATCAATAGATGTTGATATTCATTAACTTAATCACTTATAACCACATGGGCTGCTGTAATGTGAGCAGCATCTCTGCCTCTAACTAATCCCAGTACCCGCTGAAAGCAGAATTACAGTTCTACGGTCGACTCAATACGTCGGCCGTGTATCATCAGCTTCACAGTGAGGTCCACTGCAGAGGGATTCGATGTGTAATCTTCTTTACTTCTTTTTCATCTTTACTACTTCAGTTGCAACACACCTTCTCTTCTCTCTTCTGTTACTTTACGTGCCTCTTTTCTTTCTTTTCAAATCGAGATACATTTCATTGGAATGTCAGGAGGGTTTACGTTCCTGCACTAAGACGTTTTGGAGGCAAAAGGAATCACTAACACTCAGTTTTACTTTAACATGAGAGAGAGGAAAGGAAACAGGAACAAGGCACATCACCACATGCTTAAGTCCGGCCTTATTCTGTAGTTTTATTTAAAACACACACACACATGTTAGTGCTTCCACACACATAAGCACAAAGAAGGTTATGCATGCATACACACACATAGTATGCAAATGTGGGTTTTTTTGCTGCAGAAGCAGACCTGTCGGGACACACACAGACTATATATCCAAACGCACACACTCTCTCACACACACACACACACAGTCACCCACGCATTGCGTCACAAACAGTTTTTCCTTGCCCCGTCCTTCACATTAGGGCGCCGCAGTTATTTAATAATAATTCAGTTAATAATATCTCCTCCTCACAATAACACTGATAATGGTATGCACCTTTGTGTGTGTGTCTTCAAAAGACTATTTCTATTTCTGTGGAAAACTCTGATAAGCTTTTGCTCACATTCCTCACCTGCAACCCGCCAATCCTCTGCTGAATAACCTCCCCCCCACTCTTCCAATAAAATGCATTTTAATTCTCTCCAGAGCACATGAGAGGGCATCAGGACAAGAAGTCAATACAGTTGACGATAAAAAAAAAACCTTTTGTTACTTTATTTCTGCCAGACTTTTTAAAATGTATTTTACCCGTTTCTGTCCTCATCCGTCTTGACTCTTTTCCTCTTTTTCTCTCAGTTTTATTCAGATTTTCAGACTGTTCTGTTTCTACTGGGGAATCTGCATTGTATATTAAACTTTAATAGGGTTCTTGATGTGTAGGGAGGGTGTTTATCTGTGTTGTGAAGCTGTCTGGGCTGTGTGTGTGTGTGTGTGTGTGTGTGTGTGTGTGTGTGTGTGTGTGTGTGTGTGTGTGTGTGTGTGTGTGTGTGTGTGTGTGTGTGTGTGTGTGTGTGTGTGTGTGTGTGTGTGTGTGTGTGTGTGTGTGCGCGTGTGCACTTCAAACAATAATAACATTTCCTCTCTTCGACTATCAACAGAAACAGAATTAAGCAGGACAGAGACTCACATCCAATCTGAGCACATTTTCCAGCTAGCAAGTGTTTTGTAAAGATAGTATTTTTTGTTCCGCCCAGTTACTATATTTGTTATTTTTGAGTTTTGTTTGTTTTTTAACAAAAACATTTTTCCCCTCAAACAATTTGATAAAAAGCACGTCCCTGTTGAAGTCACAGTCTTCACATTATCTGTGAGCGATCTGAGCCGTGATGTGTCTACGCTCACGCTGACCACGTCGATGCTTCTCTTCCGATCCGTTTTGTCTCCCACAGTCTCTGCCTGTCCAATCATCGGTCTGCTCATCGTGCAATGTCTCCCCAACGATTGGAGTTTGATCAAATTTTGGGAGACTGATGTGTCTCACTGCTGCATTCTGGCATCCTCAAAATTGAAATGATCAGCCCAAAGCGGTGCTATCAACACAAGTCACAAGAAGATGCATCAGGCGCCGTAGATTCCTCGACGCCGTGTCTGTTGTTGCACGGCATCGTTTATGAGTAAAACTGTTCAATTTATGCACCAATGGCTGGATTCGTAGAAGTCAACATGGAGGATTCTATTATGATAAAATGGGAATGTGAAAAATAGAAGAAATAGAAAAACTTTTCCCAACTTTCTCTTTATTCGCATTAATATATAAGCAAGTGGCTGAATCAGCTCACACACACACACACACACACACACACACAAACAAACTGAAACGTTGTATCACCATACTTTGAACCAATGCAGAGGCAGCAGTTAATCAGTTCCGAGGCAGTAGAGTTAAAGATTTATGAGCGAATAAAAAAAAAAAAAATATTCAGGTGCCCTAAAACATTTCATATATCATTAATAAAGCAAGTAACACACGAAGTACAGCTAGTTGAAAAATAGAAATGAGAGAGTATCTTCGGAGACAAAAACTAATTATAGATGAAACATGAATAAGCATCTTTATACATAATATAGTCTTTTATTTATTTATTAGTAAGTTACAGCAAAGCAAACACTATTTAATTGAATATTTGTCCTCAATAAAACAAATACATTTACCAATTCCATCTGTAAATTACAACCAAAACCAATAAAAGGAAAATGAGAAGTTTGAGGACAAATATTGTGTTTCCAGCTGTGGCCTCATAAATAAGAGAAAGAAACCGCTCCGCTAAGGACACCAGCAGCGCGTGTGTTTATTCTGCAGCGCTGTGAGAGCCCTACGAAAATACAGTCATGACCAACTTATTGGGTAATTGAATCCTCTATTCAGCCTCATCACATGTCTAACTGCGCTGACAAATCACAGCCAAAGGCAATCTCACTTTTTCACTCCGTGATTCGCAAGTGTCCCGATGATGATTCTAATAGTTTGTGTACATCTTAATTCTGCTTCAGGCTATACTGACATTTCACATCAGCAACCACCACTGACTGTTGATGGTCCTCTGGGATACCGAAGGTCTACTTATTGATAACTAAAGGTGCCTTTATCATTGGTATTTCCCTCCAAGGCAACATAAAGAGGTGATGGTGCTTTATGAATACGGATGTGATGGGGATCAGTCAGCTCCATGGGCAGAAGCTTCAGAAATAGTTCTCAGTATCTGCATCAGTTGCCACGTGAGGTCTCCTGGCCGGCAGCATCAACTTTTTTCTGCCGCCAAAACTGCTCCGATGCTTTGTCGAGAAAGACTTGAGGCGTTGTACCAAAAAGTAGAGCTGGAAGCTTCTCTACAGCATATGTGTTGATCCTCTCAACCTTTTATTTTGTGTGTGCACCAGGATCTTTGGTGGGCTTAAGTGCAGCCTTGGGACGGGTGGGACCCACATATCCTGGAAATATTTGCGGCCAAGAGATGCATTCAAGAGCAGCCTGAACTAATGTGGTGCCATTGTCTGATGGACAGGTCTACTGTACAAGGGAACAAGGCTTTCAGCTGAACATCTTTGATGTCTTATTGCTATTATTATTATCTTTTACATGTACCCAGGACTCCCTGGAAAGCAGTATTTTGGATAATGTGAGCCATAACCAGTCACACAGGGACCAACTACGCCCATGACATGCTCAGAATACCTCAATCAGATGAAATCCTTGGACATCTCTTGTGTTCAGCTGCTCCCAATGGCTGAAAAATCATTTTAATTCCCGTCATTGACTCCCTCAGTCTTTTCCCTGAGTCACCTGAGGAAGCACAAAAAAAAGAAAAGCAAAGGGTTTTAAAACTCTACCAATGCTGCCAGTGGCTTCTTCCCAAGAACCCCCACGCCTGCTGGAGCATTTCCGCCCTAACCTTTGTGTAACCAGCGTTGCCTGCTTGTAATCTTGGCAATCCCGGAGTTAAAGCTCATTTTTTGTGTTCTACTAATTGAATGCATTTGGCAATACCTCCATTACAATTGCGTTATCAGCTTCAGGCATTGGGATTACAGTGTTTACATGGGTCAGGGAAGCACAATTTCAACTCGGTAAACACGAGTTCATTTAATAACTGGTGTACAGCTCATCACTCCAGTGCACTCCGGGGATTTGCTTCAATGCAACACATGGGTCAAAGTAAACGGACCTTTGACTATTTCATGAAGCTGAAGAGGTTACACCTTTAAATAAATCCAACAGCTGACAATCACCCGTGAGTATGACCGTACTCCTATTTTATGCACAAAAATGTAATAACGTCAATGATCAGAGTGCATTTAGTAGATCATTTTAATACAAATGTGCATGTTAATGATCCCAATGTGATAAAGCAGCTGCCTTACAGCATGTGATGTCGATGAAGAAGGATGAATAAAAAATAAGCGAAAAGAGAATGGTTGAAAAATAATCAAAAGGAAAGAATGAGGTGATATGGGGTCTCCCACCTCTCCTCTCCAGCCTTCACTTCATCCATCCATTATTCAGCATACCTGCAGGTCAACCTCCGAGCATCTTCTTGACATCCCCCCTTTTCCTCTATACTGTGTCTCCCACTCGTCTTTCCATCTCTCTGTCACCCTTTCATTTTCCCTGCACATGGGTTTGCCTTCCGGGCATTCTGCCAGAAAACCCTTTCTGGCAGAAATCTCCTTGGGTTCAGGAAACAAACCTACTTGGTGAGGTTTACGGAAAGATCATGGTTCGGGTTAATATAAACCCTTTCTGGCAGAAAAACCCTGGAGGCAAACTTCTCCCACGTGCATATTCCCCCAAAAATGACCCCAAGAATGACCTCAGCTGTGAAATGTCAAAATTTGTTCAGTTTTTTAATTTTGGGAATATGTTTCTGGAGGGTAGCTGTTTCTGGCAGTAAAGTAAAGTTGTTGCCACTTGCTCCTCTCTCTTTTTTACTGCTTCTTCTTCTCTCTTTAAGTTCACATGCAGGGTTCAATAGCAACAGTTTCCCACTGAGGCACAAGCAAAGAAACCGAGGGGCCACATACATTATACATTTCAGGTTTTATTCATGAATATACACTTCTTTTGTAAATTCCTAAAGTATTGAGTCAGTATTAGCCTTTGCATGTGTGTGTGTGTGTGTGTGTGTGTGACCGATAACACCACTTCCCTCCTTAAAACAGCCCCCGGTGTTGCTTTTCTCTGCAGGTAAAGGCCATGGCAAAAAAAAGAAGGATTTGTGCAACAAGAGTCTCTTCAGAGGGAGGTTCCTTCTACTCACAGAGTCAGAGTTACCAGTCAAGACTGAATTGGAGGTATAATAAAAAAGATTAACTTGAAGAACGGCTCAATTTCAGACATATTCTGCCATCTGTGGCGGCAATATATTGTTGCTGTGGCGAACACGGACTCTATTTACATACCAAGGAAAATTCATTTCTCACTTTCACATGTCACCAAAGGCCCCATCTTTTCTCCAGAGAAACATTTACTTTAATATCCACAACTGTTGTGCTTTTATTTTTGGGAGAAAAAAGGGAACTTCTGGCGCCAGGTCCTCTCACACTGTGCTATAAGGGCTACACTTGCATGCATTGCACACATACAGTACACTATGTTCTTGCATTAAATGTGTTAAATTTATTGGCATAAATTAGGCCCCCATGAATGGTGTACTATATTAATGGTATAGTGTCGAAACAGATGTTACGAGGGGCATATGTTTTCAACCTTTCAGCCATTGTAAGAGCTAAATAGAGCGTCAAGACATGACATATACACATAATCAGCAGGCAACAAATAACTGTATGTAAGTCCTAATAAAGTCATCGCAGGTTCAGCAAGTCACAACCTTTATATTTATACCTTTGCATTTATAACCGAAACAGGTGTTGATGACTGCTCTGGATATGTTGCCATTAGTCTCCAATAACAGTGGATTGCTTTACTTTATTATTTTATTAGCTTTCTTCTTTATTTTGGAGTCAAACACTTTGTTTTGGAGACTGTTTCATTGTTTCATCACAGACATAAGAAAATAGCTGCAGGTGGATCACAGCTCTGTCGTCAGCAGCGTCACACAGGTCGGGTTAGCTGAGGCGCGTTGGCGTTGGGAGAATGGCGTCTGTCCACCTCTGTGTTTTCGTGGGTATTTTTCAGCAACATAAATAAATAATTCAAAGGAACTTTTTTTCCCCAAGTGAGGAGGAAGAGACAGGATATTTACACGCAGCGCGAAGTTCAGCCAGAAGTGGATAACAAAGACGCGCGCGCTGTTCCAGGAGGCGACGTCGTTGGTGGCAGCAAACAGGTGAGTAAGTTAACCCCTGATGTTGCTGATGGACTGGCAGCACTGCTGTGGCCTCCACATGTTTTACTGATACAGACGTATCTTTTGATTCCTCTGTTACTTGTATACTGTGCCATGGTCACACATTGCCACAGTAAAGTAAAGGGAGGTGGGATTGTTGCCTTGAGGTAGTTTCTATCTAATGTATCTGTGCTAAGTGATTTCATTTGAATCAAATATAAATGCCTCATACCTCCTTGGATCTGCACAGCCGTGAGAGAAGTCACAATGACTTTTATTCATTTATTTCATGTTTTGTCTAACTTTGTGTATATCTCAAGTGCAGGGTTAGGCTGTCCTTTACTGAGCCAATTTAACATTTCACAAACAATATTTATACTGACCTCTCAGCTAGATGCACAATTCAGGCAGATTGAGTCGTGTTCAATTTGTACACGTAAACAACCATAACTTGTGTATTGGAGCAAAAACAAAAACAAAATACAGAGATCAACACATGCTGCCAACAAGTGTGAATGAACGTGAAGCCAGACATCTTAAAGCAGATGCTGCTTCCACAGAGACAGTTCTGGGAAAGTAACTGTAACTATAGTACAGTAACAATAACTTTAATATCGATTGATCCGTCTGTTATGTTTTTGACGAATCGCTTTATCGTTTAGTCGATGAAATGTCAAATAGATGGTGAAAAATGGCCGTCACAAGCACTGAATGATGGCAGATTAATTCGCTTTTAATTGACCTTTTTTTCGACTTGATTAATCCGGTTTGTGCTCCATAAAGATCCTTCTGTATTGTTCGCTGGTGTATTTGTCCTGTTTCTGTGGTTATGCGGCCCAAACATAGATGAAGTCATGTCACGTCAAGGAGCCGTCACAGCTTCACAGAAGTATATTTTTGAAGCCATCTGTAAACAATTATTTAAGGTTTTACACTACTTACAACTGTCCAGTATTGTTATTGACCTACAATGCAGGTATGGAGAGCATATATGATTTCAGTAGGATATTGAAAGTAATTTCAAAAGCTCAGAGGTTGGTTGTTGCATATATAATGCTGGTGTTGTGTGAAAAGGCCTTTTAGATTGAGAATACTGAGACCAAGAGCGAGAGAGAGAGAGGACTTTTATCAACAGGACTAGAAGACGATTGCATGATAAGAAGATGATTGAGAGAATGAACGCCGTGTGATAAAATATTAAAATTATTAAGGGAAACACATGCAAAGAATGTTGAAGAGGCGTTGTAAGGCTGGGTAAAATTGGAGGGGCAGCAATTGTGGTGGGAGTGAGCAATTTAAAAATGGAGCTGAGTAAGTGAGCAAATAAAAAAAATGAGAAGAAAAGAAAATTTAGTATGAGAAAGCAGAGGGAATCCAGAAAATGAGGAGGTGAGACGGAGGAGGAACATAAATTATGAAGCGAACGGAATAGCTTGCATGACAGAGAGGGAGGGAACATGAATTGTAAAGTGAATGAAGGCCCCCACCGATGGATTAGAATCTCTCCGGCACTTAAGGCCTTTCAAACTAGTGAGGGAGATACAGCAGAGAGCTGATGACTGAAGGGAACGAGGAGGGGAGGAGGGGGGAGGGGAGTGAGTGAATGAGACAGAGAGAGACGGTGAAGTGAGGTGGGGAAAGAGAAATGGGGAACAAAATGCATCGGAGGGAGTTAAAGAGTGAATAGATGAAGCAGCGAGGGAGAGCATGGAATGATAATGATCCCCGTGGAGTTAAGGGGAAGAGCATTAGGACGGAGCAAGGTGGAGATAAAGTGAGCGACGGATGAGGGAAGCGTCTGAGAAAAGGGAAACGGAGGGAAATGAATGGTGAGGACGCGATGACAACAGAGATAGAAAGCTGGAGGTCTTCTCTTCTCTCATTTTCAAATACTTTATCACTCACTGCCATCCCATCATGCAACGGCTTCCCCCCCCCCCCGCCTTACAGTTTATCTTGTTCACCTGCTCATCATTTCTTTGTCCCCCCTCTCGGTTTCTTTTCCCGTCCACGTTTTTTCCTTTCTACCCCTTTGCTTTTATACAGTAAATTCCTGACAAGTAAGCAAGAAATACATCCTGTCTCAGAAACGTCATGTCCAATTTGAAGCTGTGGAAATGGCATGTGTAAGAGAGTGAGAGACACAAAATGGGGGGAATTATGGATTAAAGGTCAATCTTTTCGCTTGTCTTACCTTAATATTTACAATTGACCACTAACTAAAAATATACCATAAAACCATGATTTCACCACGAATACACCACTACTTCTATCGCTACTACTACTGGTTAAAGTCGATGTGTCTGTCTATCTATCTATCTATCTATCTCTCTCTCTCTCTCTCTCTCTCTCTCTCTCTCTCTCTCTCTCTCTCTCTCTCTCTCTCTCTCTCTCTCTCTCTCTCTCTCTCTCTCTCTCTCTCTCTCTCTCTCTCTCTCTCTCTCTCTCTCTCTCTCTCTCTCCATCCATCCATCCATCCATCCATCCATCCATCTATCTTACCTTACCTCGATGTTTGTATTCAGGAGCACTAAAAATGAAAACTGCAACATAAAAAATGTTTATGATATAATAAATGATTTTTATGTATAAAATGTGTGTGGCCCTTTAGTCACACCTTTAAGAGCTAATCGAGTCAGGTCCCCTTTTTGTTTATTAAAATTGTGAGGGCAGCAGTTTGTGGGAGCTGAAGACTATGAATATGACCATAAGGTACACCAGAGAAAACAAAATAACATTGACCATCCAGTCCACCATATTAGTGTCCTTGGGAATTGTGATTTTCTTCACTGTTACTGTTATCATCTCCTCCAACAATCTCTAGCACTGGATGGTTACAATTTGAAAGGGGGAGGAGAGGAGGTCAGGGCAGGTGAGGCGTGAAGAGATGAGAGGGGGGGAAACGAGGATGAACAAGAGGAGAAGTGTACCCTCGCTGAGAACACGTGTATGCGTTTGTCAGGGTGTGTGTGTGTGTGTGCGTGTGTGTGTGGTAGTGCCTGTAGTGCAACGTGTAGTTTTGCATGTGCCGTGAGCATGTGCTTCCTAGATGTAAGTGCACTGTGTCTGAATGTGTGTTTCTCATGCTGCTGTTGTGTCAGTACGGTGTGTTGTTGTGTCTGTGTGCGTTTCTCATACACTGTATATATTTCTTTTTTAATGTATTTATTCAAGGACAGTTTTAGGCAGTACATATTTGAATATCAGTGAAGCAATTCCAGAGAGATAAATCAAGAGACAACCACTGTGAGGCGGCGGGTGAGAGGAGGAAGATGGAAAGAAAGATAGAGCTCGGACTGAACAATGCAGAAGAAGAAGATAGCAGATAAATAGAGGGTTGGGTATATGCTCCATCCCTCTTTTCCTCTCTACAAATGTTCTTTGCTGCTGGCATGATGCTCATTTCCTGCCTCATATCGGCACACCGTGTCAGTCTCTGCTGGTCTGTTCCACTGAATAACTTTCATCGTCATTATTATTTGCAGAATGCTCTGTAATTTTCTCCCTGTAACCACAACACAAATAGCCCAGGATGCTCTGTGGGCTCTTTAGCCTTCTTTCCCAGAAACCCGCACTTATTATACTCACACTTGAGCTGCTGCTGTTGTTGTTGTTGTTGTTGTTGTTGTTGTGTCAGTACGGTTGTTGCGCGTTGCATCACCTATCTGCATTGTACCAGGTATTCTTTACAATTGCTTAATGACTCTGAGCCCTCACTGCTTGTTGTTTCTGTGTCGCCCTGTTTAAAGTCAATCAGTGAGACTTCTCACCCAAATGGCATTTATATTAATATAATTCCTGAATATGTTACCTTCAGTGTGTGTGTGCATGCCTTTGTGTCTCGGAGCGACAGTTTAGCCTGAGCGTAACATCTAGCTGTTTAAATTACTGCTCACACAGCAGTATGGTGCAGGAAAAAACAAACACACACACACACACTGAATACGCAACGACACCCATGTATCTTTGGCATATGCTGCAGCTATGAATCTTTAATGTTGGCTGACTTGGTGTTGAGTCATAAAAACAATAAAACTTGAGAGGAAAGGGCCTCATAGGTCTTCAAACAAACTTCATAAAAGTTGTTTCGGTATCATGAAGCTCTGACAAGCACGGCGTCTCAGCACTTTGTGAAAATTACAGTGAAATAAGCACAATATGTTGAAAGTACCAATTTAGATGGTATTAAAAATGACAATAACTCCACAAACAAGTCATAAATGTGTCCTTTTAATTTAAAGGATTTATTACCATGATGTGTGGATTTGCAGTGGTGGTACCACAATTACATGCCAAACATTCTACTAACATTGGAGTACAGAAGTATTAGCAGGATAATGTACTCATTATGCAGGGTCACATATTAGGGCGGTTCCAGCTTCATCAGTGGGCTGCTTGGGAACGGGAGAGCTGCTGGTTCAAGTCCCGGGACAGACCAAGTACAGAGTGTGGACTGGTAGCTGGAGAGGTGCCAAGTTGCCTTCTTTGCTGCCAAGGTGCCCTTAAGCAAGACACCGGACTCCCAAACGCCTCCCCAGCCACTGTATAGTAGCTGCCAAAGGCCAATTCCATTGTGCTGTGACGTGTACAATTATTGTACAATTATTATATCCCAAAATAAGCATCAGGGTGAGCCTGGCCCAAAATTTACTAACTTACCTATGGCCAAAATAAACAAAAGAATGCTGCTTATAGGCCACATTTTACGCTTGGCCAATCCGATCGGCACCCCGAAGGATCAGCGACACCCTCGGCAGTGCAGCACTGCCTGGTTGGGAGTCAGGGAGAAAAGAGAGAGAGAGAGAGAGCGCCGGCCTCCACAGGTCCCGTCTAATCAGGCATAATCAGTCCCTAACCCAATCACCTGCAACGCAACAGATCAAAACACAATTTAAACAGCACCACCTTCAGGCAGGGAGGTAAACAGCACTCATGTTTCAACATATCCTATGACGATCTAAATCAATAATCAGTGAAGCGATCCATGCTACCATTTACAGTTGGAATTGGACTAGAAACTTTTTATCCAGCACTTCCAAATGGTAGAAACAGTGCCCTGAGGTTCCGATGAGACAAAAGGAACCTTGAACCTTGAACCTTGAAATTAGCTCGCTTTGCCAATTAAGTTGCAGCCACTGACAGGATTACAGAATCAGCCGATGGAGCTGACGTATGAGGAAAAGCTGAGATGGGGCAAAAAAGCCTTTTTAGTAGCAGTAGTGAAGAACAAGTACCTTCTCTCAAAGCGCGCTGTCTCTAGCAGGTCTTTGTCTGGGCGAGAAGGGTCATGGGAATCTCTGCTACACTTTTCTGACACCTTGCTGCTCTTTGCTAGAGCGAAGCAAACGACTACTGCCCGTCTCAGCAGGACAGATGACACTGCAGATATTTCTGAGGAGCGGCAGAAGACCGGAGCAAACCAGACGGTGACGGAGGTTGTGCTGATGCGTGTAAAAACAGATCTGTGGACTTGGATAAAGTATAAGTTATGACACGTGCAGCACTTTTAGCTGCAACATAAAAATAAACGCTCAATTGTGCGGGTATTTTTTGTTGGTGGATGGTGGGCAGAATTGTTGGAGTGTTGGAGATAATGATCCTTGGGTACATTTAACAGCCCTCCCATGCTCATTGTTGGGCCCATTATTTAATAATAATGGAACGCTTTATTGATCTTTATATGGTCCCTCTGCCCCTCACCGCGAGTCAGTTCCGAGCACGGGGCCGAACAATGTGTCCTCCTGCATGAGTGATGGCTCACTAATAACTGAGCCACCCAGCTGCCTGTAATATCAAAGCGGGGCCGTGAGAGTGTGAGACTTGAATCTCGATTGTTTGCTGCACATTAAGCTCCAATTTGTTTGTCTGCACTCGACGATGACAGCTGGCCGACCCATCTCGCATCGATGGCAGTGCGGTACCATCGGTGAGTTTGAGCGCTTTGACAGAGGGGGCACTGGTGGGGCCATCGTTTGCGTGAGGAGCATAGCAAGGTGTGTGTGTGTGTGTGTGTGTGTGTGTGTGTGTGTGTGTGTGTGTGTGTGTGTGTGTGTGTGTGTGTGTGTGTGTGTGTGTGTGTGCACGCACATATTCCGACGATGTACCTGTGCTTAAAACCAGGACAAACATGCAATGAATTTTCCCCTGAAAGTGGTATTACCAGACAACTCATCATTTGAAGAGTATTTAGTTACCATGGCAACGCACACTGTTGCTCGGGGAATGGATGATCACTGAGGGTGTGTGAGTGTTTTGTTTGTTCGAAGGAGATATTGATGAGGGACGTGCATGTGTCACATCAAGGCTGCGTGTGATATGGTTGAGCTTTTGCCAGATGTGTCTGTGAGATGAGGAGAGAGGAAAAAGTAACTGAAATATTAAGACGAAGACCATACGTGTCAGCTGTGAGAAACAGAACTTGCCTCCATGTGTTTAATGTGACTATGTACAGTATGCTTCCAGATAGACAGTTACAGATTAATAAGCAAGCAAATAACTTCTTTTTTTATAGTGATGATTAGTTTGTTCGGTAAAACAACATTACCACAATATGCTAATGAGCGGCCTCTGGGACTCTGGCTCAGTAAAACACATTGCTGTCAATTGAGGTTCAATTGGGCCCGAGCTGTCCTTAATGAGAAGCACACATCACATTTCCCAGCAGAAATACAGAAAACTTTGATTTAAAAATGATAAAGTTCAGAGTTGCAAAAGAGTTTTCCAATATTCTAAAAGTTACATTAGAATCTGAAGGTTGGCTTCCTGAGCGCAGTGCTCATTTTTCTAGCGTTGATTTGTCTCATAAAGTTAAATTACTTCGAAATGTTATATATGGTGGTCACGGCATTGAAACATTTTGAATTAAAAAATTTCAGACACAATGTCCCGTTGTTTCTGGATGATTAATTGACGCTGCTTTTATTGAAGTTTTACATTAGGTTTTACAGAAAAAGATAACATTTTGCTGCACAACAGTTCCTCATCTTTTTCACCCATTCACAAGCAAACTTACCTCTCACAACGAAATGTTATGCTACCAGCCATCTGCATGTCTTATTGCAGAATTGTATGGCTTTGAGTCGGGCCAATGTCCTTACATAGAAAGGTCCTTTACTGCTGGCTTCAGGGGTCAAAATGATAATGAAGTGTCAAAGTGTTAATTCTATTCTATATGTATAGAATAAAAGTTGACTGCTCTCAAATGTTTAGTGGGCAGTTTGTCCCTATCGATACGTACACACACACACACACACACACACACACCGACAGCAGCCCCATATGCATGCAGGAACACTAACTTAGACACACAGTCAATATCTGACACCTATTCATAACCTTTGAATATGAGCAAATAAGGCCTGTCACACAGGGAGACAGACACACACACACTGCTGCTTCCTGTAATCAATGGCTATAAATCAGAGCACAGACACACACACGGGGGCAGCAAAATGACACTTGGTTCCAGCGGGACCAACCCGTACGTACGGTTGATCTTAGGAAATGTATTCGTAACCTTTTGAATATGAGCGTACATGCAAAACACACATGAGACAAACGCATACACACCCCAAGTGAGCCTGCCATTGTCTGTGATTGACGAGCCTATTGATGTTCTATGTGGTTCATCTCTGGGGTTACGACCTAATGTATCGATCCAAGACTGTGTGTGAGTCTTTGAGCATGTTCTGTATCGGTTATGCATTCAAATGAATTTGTAGGTCTGATTTTTTTGCGAGGCAGTCGGTCGTGATGCACGTGTACGGGTGCATGTGTTGTGTATGAATGAATGAATGAATGAATGAATGAAATTTATTTATAGAGCGCTTTTCACAGACATGACATCACAAAGTGCTTAACAGCAGAAATTAAAAAAAACATAAAAAACCACAATGTGACCCTAGGGTCAATAAATGACATACACAGAATAAAATAAAATGAAAAATAAAAATAAGATAATGAAAATTAAAACATATTTTAAGAGCAGGTCTAGGACATGGGTTTTTACTCAAACGCCAGCCTAAAAAGGTGGTTTTTGAGCTGGTATTCACAGTATCTGTCTGTCATGCATGTGCGTGTTTGAGGTGTGTGTGTCTGACCTTCTGTCATTGATTACAGGCAGGGCGTGATTGGAATAATTGCTTTTGTGGGGGCTTGTTCCTGAGGCGTTCAGTACCTCGCCGGAATCCAACACAAACCTCATATGAGATGTTTGGCGTTTTGACAAGTGCTTTGAACAGTAATGAAGTTTGGATGACTGAGATTACTGCTGTCAAATGAATTTTTATTGTTGTGTATAGTTACTGAGAGAACCCTCTTCCTGTACACATGAAACAAGGGATAGCAGGTCAAAATATAAGGTCAGGCAGTGTGCAGTCTAATCATGCAATGTAAGACGATCCCTGAACCCTAATGGTTTAAATAGCCTTTAAGTCTCCTGCAAAATGCAGCTTGCACCAAATTCACGTTGCACCACTCCAATGGTGTTCGGTTATTTTGCAAGGGACTATCATTGAATACTCGCGGTGGAACGGTTCACAACATCACAGTTTGGTATGTACCTTGGTTTTGGGGTCGCAGTTCGGTGCAGCAGGGAAAGCAAAATATTAATAATTCATATATTTTACACGGTGCTCCCAGGGGAGGGGTCAGATACAAGGCGACTCACTGACCCTAAATGAAGCGGCCGGAAAAGAGTCACTTCGGTACCTTTTGACACATTCACATTCAGGTGATGCCGTCATGAATTTAATGTTAAATGAAGTGTATCAACAGATGTACCCGACTTCAGGTGAACAGTGTCTGTTTGACTCAAATTGATGTCAGTTGAGCTTGACTTACCAAGCTAACCGGGCTAAGAATAATGTCACCAGAGCATTGACATCAGCAGGTGCAATCTATGGATACTTTATTGAAATAATGTGCTGTTTTAACTTGTTTCCTAAATCATAAAATGTCTTCGAATGAACTTTTGTTGTTTATAAAAATCTAAAATAACTCTTATACAGTTGTATTGCAAAGCTGATAACATTACTACAGAAAACACAACAGGACACACAGCAATTAGGCTGTTTCCCACTGATGTGTATTCATAAAACAGTATGATGGGAAAACAATTACAAACAAAAGTGTATTTTTTTTACTCCTTTTCTCTGTTTTGTTGTTCTTGCGGGGACATATGGACCCTGCATGGTGCTGAAAACACTTCACGTACACATAAGCTTTCGCAGAAACACAATGCTGCAGCTGGAGATCACTGGCCACATGCACTATAGCACTGCCTAAAGCCAACATCTACCTTTGTTTTCCCCCTCTTTAGATTCTTTCTGCTGAGTTTGCAAATTAACAGCCACACACACATTTATTAAAAATACACACACACACACACACACACACACACACACACACACACACACACACACACACACACACACACACACAAAAACAGCAACTAGGGTTTAAACTTTCCAGCAACTGCTGATTTTTGACTCTCAGAGAATTGTGAAGTTTAGGAACATTTTCACAGAAGACAGCAAAACCAAGCCAAAAAAAAACCAAACAGAAAAGGCTAAAAATCTATGCAGACACCACTTAAGTGGACCCACATTTAGCATGTCAACACGGACCTTTCGAGACCATTAAAGTCTACCAAATGTAATGGCAATCTATTCAATACTTGTGATTGCCGTGTTCCATCGATTCACAGTTAAACAACCAACCAATCAATCAATTTAATACTGCGGAGTGTGCATGTACAGTATATACATGGTTTAAACAATCTTGCCAATTTTCTCTCTAATGCTTTGTCAGAGATTGCTGTGGGGGGGAAAAAAAAGACCAAAACTATTTTCATTTCAAACAAGTCAATGGTTAGAAATTCTGCTGTCCTTTTTCACTCTCCTCCGTTTGATGCTCGAGGAGGCCAAAACTAATAACTTACCTTTCTGCCACAAGCTTGCCTGTTGATTTAGCAGCTCATAAATTCTGTAATGTACATTGTCTAGAGGAGGGTTGAATTGTATTTTGAGGAAATGTTAAATATAATGCACGCCAAGGTAAAAGAAAGACGCCCAGTCAATCCCTTTTGAAAAGACGCCTGGCTAGTAGTACGCAAGCATTGCTGATTACCATCCGGACCACATCCAAACATCTTTTTATGTTTCTGCCAGCATCTCATGATGTCAGCCCTTAAACATGTTGCTGCCTCAACTGTCAGCAGCCTGGAAAAAGGGAGCTGATAAAAGAAAACTGAAGGCTTTGGAATGTCGGCATGGAGTCTGGTGGACTGGTAGCATCACTCACAAACCCAGAAAGTAAATGAATGGCTTGCGTATCAGACGAAGACATACAAAGTTATTCATATTGTAGGCGTGACAGTTGAGGAGTAACGTATTCGTCTCGTCGTCTTGTACAATTTAGGAAAATATACGTATGAAATTAAATAATGGACATTCGTGTTGCAGGCAGGCACTGAGAATACAAGTCAAACGTAACTGATGTATATTTGATCAGATATTGTTTCTGTTAAGTATTTATTGAACAGAAACTATTGTCATTTTAAACAAGTCAAGAGTTAGAAATTCTGCTGAAATTCTGATGGCGTAAAATATTCCGATATTCCTTGTGCGACGTAACGGATAGATCTGTCTGTCTATTTTCTCTCCATTTAGTGATGGATTAATGTAGCCGGGCGCTAGCATTACCAAGCATTAGCTTTAAAATAGCTTTATCATGGGCTTGGCTACAGTGGTCCACCACAAAATGCAGAGCAAATAGACAGACGGATCTATCTGTTACGTCTCTTTGTAATTCAACTTAACGGAAAGAACCTGTAATTGTGCAGTCGCTTATCTCCGTATCATTCTCTGTATCGTTATATTACGCCTTCGCCATTTTTACCCAAAATTCCAAATCCCTAAATTAAAAACTGAATTCCTACCAATAATATCCGAACAGTTGAATATTTAGGTCCTGCCCTAATTGGTATGGTAATTAGCTCAATTCAGGTGGGTAGTAACGAGGATATGAGAAAGTGAAACACTTTTAAGTTAATGGATTTTAGTAGAAGAGCTTGTGTCTGTCCTCACACTCGTGTGTACTGTTGCTTGTAATAGTGATGGTCATTGATTAAGGGATATTGATATTTTTTACAATATTAAACACAAGTTATTATAGCGCACAGACTCAGTGGGTTACTTGAGAGAAACTCTGATTTAAAATCGATTTAATTTAATTATTTTTTCACTCCTAATGTATCACAAATTACAAATCCATTTCCATTGCTCTGGCCAACGTCATAAATATCTTTTATCTTCAAGGCTAGAGCCAGCAGCTACTTAATGTT
This sequence comes from Lycodopsis pacificus, assembly GCA_028022725.1. Taxonomy (NCBI): domain Eukaryota; kingdom Metazoa; phylum Chordata; class Actinopteri; order Perciformes; family Zoarcidae; genus Lycodopsis; species Lycodopsis pacificus. The sequence goes on along the minus strand of CM051706.1, from coordinate 14,153,847 downwards.
CTGTGTGTGTGTGTGTGTGTGTGTGTGCATGCATATACATTTGTATTCTTCTCTTTCTGCATACAATTTATTGCACGGCATCAGAGGTCCTGATTATGCCTCTACCTCCGGTTGTTACATAATTGATGTTTCACGCACACACACACATGCACAGAGGACGTAATCTGTTTGCTACATTAAAGCTAGTTGGTCCTGCTAGAGTGTTGATCCATCAGATGCCCAGTTGTTTGGTTCCCACAGCTTTGGTCACATATGGCTAATATTTGTTTCCTACTAAGACGTGACATTGGTGCTCATGCATGGGTTGACCGGCACACTGTCAGCAGATAATTCATAATGATCACATCAGCAATGCCTCGCCCACAGGGATGATGCGGCATTTGGATGATGCGGCATTTGATAGTCCTGGGATTAACTGGACATTTTGTGAAATTCAGAAAACACTGGGTACTTCTCAGCCAGGTGCGCCAGTTTACAGTCTACAAACTAGAGGGCTCGAGTCTATTCGTATTCTCACCTCATATCGACCCACCTCATATCGTCCGAGCAAATTCCAGCTCCTTCTCTCCGGCCATCGGTTTGTGGTGAACAAAACCATACAGAAATGTTTTTGTACCTGCAGCTGTTTCACTACAAAAGAAAGCTAGCAAGAGATGATGAACTTCACCCGTGCATGACTCTTTAAGCCCTGGAGTGAGTGTGTGTCTGTGGTAGCACTACATCATAATTATTTTAGACTATTTTTAACACAAAATGATGCTTGTTTTGATGTATTTTGAATGTGTATCGCTGTTAAAGTCTATATTAACTCAGGTATGCCGAATCTCCCGCCGCCACAAAATAATGTACCCTAATTTGTAATAGACTTTTGATATAATAATAGTCTTTTAGTTTGGACCTGAGAGTAGAGGGCTGTACAGGGAAGTTTTGAGATAACTTTGTAACATACATTGAATTGTAACAGCACTAGGTCTGACATTAAACACAATCTAAATGTGGAGGCGTGAGGGCGAGGCCTCGCAACAACAACTAGTTGACCTCTTGTCCTCTCTTTGTTAAGTTTATGTGAACTTCTGTGTTTTCGTGGAAACACTCTCACATTCCAAAAGCATGCAAATCAAGTGAACTCGACACTCCAAATTGCCCTTTGGCGTGAAATTGAGTCGATCTGTGTCAATCTCTGTTGGTTCTGTGATTGGCTGGTGACCCGTCCAAGATGTCATGGTGCACTCCATTCAGCGCATACTGAGAGAGGCTGTCTGCTTAATGCTTTCAGACAATCCTTTTCCACTGCAGTGGATTGTTGCAACAGGAGAATCGAAGAATGTTGCTGGAATCCTGAAGCTTTAGAAATAGCAGTTTGCAACTTGAAGTAAAATCTATGAATAGCAATAGATTAAAACTCGACTAATCCAGCGTTGCCTCACAAACGTCACCAGATGAAAAGTGAAAGGAGGAAATTAATTTAAAGGAGAGCGGGGTGAAATGTCTTATGAATAATATCTCTATTTTCTCGCTATATGCCTTTTGATGTGTGTGATCACAACACCGTGAAGTGAACTATTGTGAATGGTATACACAGCTGCTATATGACGTTTTATAGGGCTTTTATTTTGAAATTCCACATAAGAATGTCCTGATAGTGACACTGAGATGGTATGCTGTCCTTTTGGTCTTTGGAAATGTATTCTGTATTATTCGGTTTGACTGAATGTTTTTGAAAGTACAGTTTGCAGTCTTTAATTTTTTATGATTTTTTGAGATCTTTTTTTCGTGGCATGTCTGCTGTATTTGATAGTGAGAGAGACCGACAGACAGGCAGGTGAGACAGAGGGGATGACATGCAGCCGGGAGCCTTGGACCGGACTCGGACCCGGTCCCGCTGCAGTCAGGTCCTTAATGGTCCCGGCTCTACCCAGTGATTTTGATCTATTTATTTAGTCATTATTGAAAGACTGATTGACTTCTTGAATGAATGTGACATTGCCGGAAGGTTGCTTTTATTTTGATGTCAGTTCTCACCCGCTCTCACCGTAATGCCAAGTAAAGACACATACCACAAAACATTGTGGTTGCCAGTTTGTCTTTTTCAAGAGGAGGATCTTTCATGACCATTTCCTCACGTATAAACTTGCTTTACTTCTCTCTCTCCAGGCTCATGCCCCTTTGCTTACTGTGGAAACAATTGACATATCTAAAACCCTTTCACTACAATAAATATGTTTTGAGAGCTTAGTTTTTTCGACTGTTAAATTTTAAGTGGCAAATATTCTCCAAACTATACAGTATCTTGTATTTTGGAATGAAAGCGCTTTGATGGTTTGATCCCAAATTTTACTTCCCAGTTTGTTTAATATTGTGCTACGCTAACTAAACAGCTGAGTATTAACCCTAACTGAATGGTTAATTTTGTGATGACCAGCTTTTTATCTCCAGATGGGAGTTTATAGATTACACACTCTGTAACACTGGCTGCCTTCAGATACAGTTCAAGTATGTGTGTCATCAGTCAGAGGTTGGAGCATTGCATAAATAAATAGATTTTAGATTCAAAAAGCTGTGCTTTAAGTTTGTTTGCGTGGTAAAATTGTATTATGAATCATTTTGTCCCAGATTTTTAGCATGTATTCATTTTCTATCTCCCTTCTGTCCATCTCTTGTCCGTGTTGAACACTCAGTTTTAATGAGAGCATTTTGTGCACTGGCTATTAGAGCTAAAGACTGAATTAGTAGTGTTGCCAGAGTTGATGATATTGAGTTGATTGCGTTTCCAGATCACACTCGGTACAGAGTTAATCAGAGCTCAGGGTTAAATACAAGGTCTGCTCCGGTAGTACTGGACTGCCTGGTGCGTGAATAATTGAATGTAACATATATTATTCCTGGGATTGTCATTGAAGAATGCATGTTTTTTTTTTTTCCAGCTGCGCCCTCGTTGACCGTCATTGTACACACATTGACCTCTGGGCGCTGCCCTGAAGACTCGATCTTTAGATGTCGGCTGTCTGAAGCGGTTTGGCATTAATTGTCCGGGTCATCGGCACATCAACACTCGTAACTTAACAAAGGCAGGCCTGTGGTTACATGCCCTTCCATTGAACCTTAATTGGTAAAGATCTTTATGTATGTCAAAATAAAGGAAATAGTGGTATGAAGGATTTTGACTAAAACTTTGCCAACATTTGCAAAACAGTCTTTCAAGATGTATTTCAGTGTGATGAGTCAGATACAAGCAGAGAGTGAGAGTACGTTTCAGTTTTTCTCACATCCAATTGGTATGAAAATCAACATGTGGTGAAGTTCAAAAAGACACATTCGGGTCATCCGTTTACCTTCCTCTGTGCTTCGTCATTAACTTGTTCAAAACAATATTTTTAAGAAGAGATAGCTTCCTGTTCCCATGCTGATGCTGCCCTTGAACTGCACATTGACGTTGGGTCAACTCCTGCTCTATTTGTCCTGCTTTCTGAGTTGGCAGTAGTGACCGCTGCTATGGCATGTTGCCCTTCAACAAATGTTTCAGTTGGTGACATCCAAACTGAGCGCCCAGTCACACCAGAGTGTGTCACAGGTCAAATGAATATGCGTGTCCTCCTTAGACAGCTGTTGGTGGAAGCTTGTGACTTGGTGACTACCTTTACTACATTTGCTAATATTGGTTGTGGCTAGTTTTGTTCTGGGGGAAATGGATTTAGCTAACAGGGATTTATATATCATAATTTAATAAAGTACAAAACATAAAATGAATGTGCATTCCTAAAAGCTACCAGACTCAATTTTACAAGATAATATCCAAACACATCATAATAATGTTAAAATACAAATTTTTGTTGAATAGAGATTGAATAGATCATAATGTTGGTCAATGCAGTTTAACACAGATTTGTCAGTTACAATGTATTATCAGGAATCATCAACAAGAAAGCATTATTGCAGATCTCCAAATCACAAATTTTTACAGATTATCAGCTGGTTCCCGAATAAGGATCGCATGTATTTTTCATTTGCCTGATCTGACATCTCCATGAGGCATTCCACTTACTCAGAATTGACTTTCTAAGAGCAGGGGTTAATGTCGAGCCCTGATATAACAGGTGTTGCTTACAAGGAAGAGAGGAAAGGTTCCATGACGGAGCATATTATACCCCAGCATCACCCTGACCTGTTGCATCATCGGGCATAGAGTTTTATTTGACCCAGTTAGATCAAGCTCAGCCTCAGAGGACAGTCCTACCACTGGGAATGAAATTCAACAATAGAGGACCTTCAAGCAGAATTCAACTCAATGGGTGATACTATAAAGGAAAGTTTGCCCCATGCAGGCGAGGGAACACTGCTTGTATAACCCACAGAGAAGATTTCCACAAGGGAGAAACAGTGCTTGCATTTTTCTCCCCAGTTTCAGGTTTAAATTAATTGCCGGATAGCCCGAGCTATTGTCATCTAACTCTTAAGTTACAAAGCAGAGGTAACAATGCCAGAGCCTCACTGAGATATTTGTGCACCAACTAGTGTTCACTGATGTCATATACATCACACCTGGGTTGGGGGTGCTGACCTAGCAATATTGTTTACTCGAAAACACGGTCTTAAAGTTCTTTCAGGCAGAATTGAAATGCCTACAATGGGAGCAACAAGTGGCTGCAGCCCTCTCCATTGTGCTTGTTCAATCGGTGATGGAGAGACATGGTTTGATCGGGGACTATTTTTCGATGAATGTCTTCTGAAAACCACTGCATTATCAGGTTGTGCTTGCTTTTAAAAAAAACGTATTTATTTATTTTATTATTTATTGGTTTGTTGAAGGAAGGTGGTCCAGTTGGTGGGTAAGATGCTTCAGTAGTTATTGTATAATTTAGTAGACTGGAAGCCTTGAAAGGAGGAATGTTTTCTGTGTCTCTGTAACTTTAATGTTAGACTTGTCCCTGACAAAGATAATAATAATAATAATCATGATTTCCTCCAATTTTATTATTTTCTCTTTTGAAATGGTTTTGTATATAATGAAGTTGAAATTGTAATCCATATCTGATTACTTGTCTGAGCCATATAAAATGCGTTTTGACACCAGACTTGATGACTGGTATGGAGACAAGTCCCTATAATTCAATGAATTTGACTTTTTATTTCTATAACTTGGCTGGTTCTAAGAACCAAATATTTTAATTCAGTCTCTTTTATCCTTTAATCATTCCGTTATTCTTTGATCTTGGAAACAAATTTCATGTCTACCTATTTAAGGACTTGGTAACACTGACAATTCTTTGGAAGGACTTATGGTTTAGTTTCCTTTTGATACGTGTCCACTCCAGTAGCCATGCATTCTTTCATAAAACATTTATTGTGATGCCCAGGTTTTGTCTTCTCCCCATTTACGTGTCATATATTACTTATTTGTAATTTACATTTTGGAAAACGGAAATGTACTGTACCTAGTTATCTCTCGACATTGTAGTGCTTTTGTATGTTTGGGTTTTGTTTTCGAGACCAGTTTTCAGCTGATCGGCCATGACTGGGGTCCCGGCCGGTTAGTGTCACAGATTTCTCACCTTTCACATTGACACAAGTGTGCTGCCGCCCGCAGCATGGCGCACAGCAGCACAGTGAGCAACTTCACAGCCACACACACGCCACACGTGGTCAGTGTGGAAGTTCTTCAGTGCGAGTGAAGATGACATGAAGCTCGCAGTTTGTCACAACTGCAGTGGGGAACCACCGTAAAACATTTGGAACAACTGACTATTATTATATTGTAATTCATTCCCATGCATCCTGCTCAGAGAAATCACAGTGACCAGCACATTCGAGAAGGAATTATGACCTGTTTACCTTCCCAACACTGGCTCTGAGCGGCTTATAATACATCATTGAAACTACTATTTCCAAGACTTTTATTTTTGTTGGTAGACACTTTGTATTGTACCTCGTCAAAGTGTGCCATTTTACTGTGTCGTATCCATTATGTGGTCTTCCTTTTTGTACCTTTTTTTTTTTTCTTCTGTAAGTTGTCACGCATGAAACCCTCGTTTTCATTTCATGGCCGTGTGTCATTTTAAAACTTTGGTAGACCTGGTTGTCATGAACGCATTCTGTTTAGCAGTGTGTTTGAGTTCCGTTTGCATCTTGGGATACTTGGCTTACTCCAAAGGTGAACCTGTGAAAGACAGCTCGACAGACCAAGGACATTTGTTTTGCCGCGTTGAACCAGTCAGTAGGTTTGTGAGCTCTGCACTATGAATGTCATCTTCGGGTGTTAAATACTTTTTTTTACATTTTTTTCCTTTGGGAAAAATTCAGGTGAAAATATGAGTTTTGAACATACTCTGGAGAGTCACTACCTTGTCTTAACGGTGGTAAGCAGGTGGAAGATAGTGGTTGGCCAACAGCTGGTGTACCACAGACATGTTTAAAAGGCAGACAGAGGCTGTAGCAGAGGCAATTCCCGAGCTGCCATATAGTGGGACCCGGGTCTTTCTCCGTCAAGGGCCGTGTGGTAACTGTCTAAGGACCAGTCAAGGATGTCACACACGGGAACAAACTATATATCTTTACTTTTGGCTCTTACTTGTGCCTCTTTGTCAGTGACTGAATAGTTGTTAGAAAATAAACTTAAATGTCTATTTCAGGGTTATAAAATGAAAATTCAAAGAGGTCCAGTTACTAAAATGTCCTCCCAGGAAGGTCTGAAAATCATAAAATCCCTCTCGAGGGCGTTTTCCACTTGCGAATACTGTTCTGTGCACGCGCCTGGTTTTAAATGTGTGCTGGTTTTGAACACGCAAGTCAGAAAATGGTCTCAGGCACGGTAGTTAAAGATGAAAGATGCAGGTCAGTCGCTTCATGCTGTCATCTCTCTCACATCTCTCTCACGCTGTTGTTGACATCCCATCACAGTGTCGCTGCTCATCTGAGTGTTGAGAAAACCTGAAGTACATCTGTGTCTGGCCTATTTCTTTCTGACCTTGCCTCAAACATGACATTGGAGCCTATATTAAAACATGTCACCGTAACAATCCAAAATCACTTATCCCACGCAGGGCTTGAATATTTAGCAACCTAAGCCCCCATGGCTATCGGACATAATTACAGGTACGCAAACAGACGTACAGTTAAGCACACCCTCAAACACGAGTGCGTACACACGAGGGAGAGAGAGAACATCCAATTACACATTTCACACACAAAACTCATGAATGCGCAGAGAAAGCAACCACTCCGAGCCCAGATGGCCTTTTTCTTCCCACTTTCCCCTGCCCTCATTAAATATCAAGTATGTCAGGGAGAATTAACACACGAGGACTCGCACACACCGACCCTCTCTGTCTCTGTCTTGCTCTCTCTTCTTCTCTTTCTCATATATGTCATCAAGAGATACCTCTGTCATACACTTTCACACACGAGCATAGATTTGTCATGCTGCTGCAGAAATCTCAGTCCCTTAACCACATGTACAAGCGCACCCACACACATGCATAGTGCAACTGTGACTTTTTCCATTCGTAAGTCTCAGACCTGCAGCCCAGTGCTTTGTCGTTCCTTGTTTTCCTTGTGAAATGTTCAGCCATGTTTCAAGGTAAGTATGCAATCATGTGAAAAGTGTAAAAAGCCAGAATGAAATGACTCCAGGAGACTCCAGAAACCACACCCTGATGTTTTGTCTGTGGCTTTGAAATCTAAACAATGGAAATTCATCTGTTGGCAATTAAAAAGACTGAACTCGGAATATTAATTATTTCAGGGATTGGTGATATCTGAAGAGCTCAGTGGGCATGAGAAGACTGGTGAAATGGCCTCTTTGAAACAGCAGAGATAATGAGGTCTGAAATTTCCTGTTTCTGATGTATTAGCCAACTATCACAAGCTGGTCTCATAAACCCTGTATGAACATTTAAATATGAAACTGATAACACCAAAGTGCTTTAGAGGACAGTTAGAGAGGTGTGGTGGCTGCACATTAAAAACCTGCACGCTTACATATAACTGCAAGAATATTGGGACTCATTGAAGACAGATTTAATCTTCCTTGGCAGTACAATATTCTCAAATTAAAAACATTCATGGGTTTCATGAATGTTATCCAATTTCCATAAATGCTCCAATATTTCACACAAAATCATATTATTGTTTATGGGTTTAGTGGATGAACTATCAAACTAAAATACAACTGTCAGGGAATTGCAAACCAGTTTAAGTATTTGTATTATTACTATATGAAGTATTTTCAGTATTTTCAGTCTTTTCCACATTTCTAAGTGTAATTCAACAAGATAAAGAGTACAGCCACGCTAGCGGCCGTGATGTTCTAATTGTCACCAAAACACAAAGTATTGTGTAATTTAGACCTGATGGTGGCGCTGGATTAAAAGTTAAGGGATCACCAATGTGGTTGGAATTCATCCTGAGGGGGACATGATTGTCTGTCGTAAATTTCATGGCAATTCATCCAGCAGTAAAGATTTCTCCCTCTGCCTGACAGACTGACATTGTTATCCATTGCCGCTATTTTAGGGCACAATTATATACAACACTTTTCAGCTCAGACACAATTTGAGTTTCTAAATACCACGACGGCTATTCATTTGATACATGTTCTCTAGACGTGTGTCCCTGTGGTAATGATAGACTTCCTGGATCAAGTTTAAGTCAAGCTAAAGCCTACTGATCAGTGTAAAAGTGAACCTCCACATCACCTGGTGATCCAGAGAGAGGACAATGAAATTAAGGAACAACACTGTTCCCATAAAGTCTTTATTTAGTGTTCATTAATTAAATAGCAATCATTAAAAAGCAAAAGCAGCATGTTTACCTTTAGTAGCATAGACATGCTAACGCTAGGTAATGTCAGCTTCACAGGTTTTTACGTAGAAAAGTAAAGATACATTTTTTTACAATATATCTATTCCAACCACTACACAACGTGGGACCCTGGTCAAACCTGTCCGGTGCTCTGCTATGATGGGCCAGTCTGCATTCGAGGGTGGGACTTAGCGAAGCGTCAGTGACAAACCCCTAGAACCTACTGCCTGATATACAACCAGCCGAGTTCATCTTTCAAAACTCTGATTAAAGTTTGACGCCTTACACTCCAGTGATCATTACAGTGTTCCCTGAACATTCACATATCCGTTCTACTGTTGACTGTACAGCATCATGATTTTATCGTTTTGGGCATCACTTACAGATAATCATCATAAAGCCGAAAAAATCCCCACTAAATTAAACGTGCCAGTACAAATTACAGTGTGTCCTCATTGTCGGTTTACTGCACCAAATTGTGCACAGTACACAATTAAAACCACCACCCACTGTTTTAGTGTGGATAAAAGACAATTACGATTACTGGACTATCTTTTACCTCCTACCTTCATGACCGTTACTATGCCAGCTCTTCATTTAAGGCCAGAATAACAATATGGGGGCATTGGAGAGCTCACTACCAGTTTAGACATAATCATCCTGCCAGTGTTTCCCCAATCTTGGCACCCAGTAGAGAGCAGCTGCTCTAATAGCCACTCAACAAATGCAGTGCTGATTGGTCATGCGGTGTCTTGATGTTCAGCTCTGTTGCTTAAAAGTGGCAGGGATTTGAAAACTTGATGTGGCGATCAGAGTAAATCTGATCTAAGTGTTGACAGCTGAAGGGAGTATCTCGTTCTCAGTGTTCTGTGTTTGACTGATGTGTTTCTGTGGAAAAACAGCCACTTGACACTGAGACTCTTCATCTTTCGTCTGTTACATTGAGTCGTTGTCATCAAATGTGACAATTTTCATGGATGTTTGAGATGGGGGGGAAAATACGATTTTACACACACAGTAGAAGTCCACGGCTGTGAGAGGCCGGCATGAAATGGGCACCGGACAGCTCAGTATAGCAAAATGATAAAGATTGATACAGATGTCAGTGTGAGGATAGCTTGGGAGGAATCAAGGTGGCGTACTGAAAGATGTTGCACTATGGACAGAACGGCTGCTTTCTTTGTCTTTTCTGCCGTGGGATTGTTCGTCATATAGAACTGATCATATGGGAACTTTCACTGCAACTGTGCCAGGTATTGAATCAGAAACGGAGCAGTGCTCCCGGTGGCACTGTGACACGCAACACCTCTTCGGATCTATTCATCTATAAGTCTGCCTTCAGCTTTCTGTCTTTCCCTCTTTAAAAAATGATGAAACTTCACTCTACTGTACGGTAAGTGAAACTAAGCTGACATTTTTTGTCTTATATTGGCCATATCAGACACTGACCTGTCATGTTGTCCACCACTAATGTTGTAGAGTTTTTTCCATTTCCAACATGTATGTATTATCTTCTTTTAAGGAGTAATTGTATTACTTGAATTTCTAGTTTCACTGTCCTATCAAGGAGAAAATATAAAGGAAAACACTTTCTCTGCTGGTGCATAGATGTGTACTGTCGGCTAAAACTTAAGAACACAACTTAGTGGGAATGCTTGGGGTTAGAATGGAGTTTTTTATGGCTTTGACAAAGTGATAGTGTGTACACACCAAGTACAAAGCGCATATCTGCCGTGCGTGTCCTGTGGGAGTTTGACCAGGGGATAATTTGTGTTCATTAACGTCACTCACGAGAGATGTAGCTAACCTCCATCTAGATGCCAACAATGTTTCATCAACCCCTATTTTTTGCTTTGCACATGTTGTGGAAGTCCCAAAATGTTGAACGTCTTGCTGTCTGGGTTCATAACATCATTCAATGGTGCTTGCTGCTTTAGCATTTCTTAAGGCTCACCTGTACAACACCACCTGTGGGCTCTGAGTCAAAGTTCCTCTGTGCTGCACTTGCGTCTTTCAGGGGCTAGACACTCTGTCGATTTACAAACTTGCATGACGGAAGTTTAGTAGGCACTGGTCAACACGGCATGAGCTTCTTTACATCCACAGCAACTGTATGAACTGTATCTCTCTCTCTCTCTCGCTCTCGCTCTCGCTCTCGCTCTCGCTCTCGCTCTCGCTCTCTCTCTCTCTCTGACTTGTCTCATTAATGTGTGAAGCAGCCCCCAGGTGTTGTCCATCTATCACACTTTGCCTTGTTATCTCTTTTCTTAATTGACCCGTGCTCGTTATCTCCTCTAAATTGAGGTCCTCTAAACCAGTGTTTAACGAGGAGAGGAAGAAAGAACAGAGGAGAGGTGTTAAGGGTAGGACCTATGACATTGCTGCTCTCTGGGGGGGGTTCAGAAGTTCCCTCTCTCACACACACACACACACACACACACACACACACACACACACACACACACACACAAGAATGAGCAGTACAAAGAGAGAGACATCTATATGCAAAGACAACCATGTTTGATGTTCACAAACACACACGCAGGTTGACACATACAGTAGTGACACGGACACACTCGGCACCACCCACAGATGTGCAATTATGCATGGGTCACGTCAGCTCTCCGCATGTTAAAGGCACGAAACAAGAGGTCACGCTCAGGGAGACCAAATGGGAGCAGAGATTAGAAGCAAAGGCAAGGACGAAACGTGGTGGAATAAATGGGGTCGAAGATCGAGGAAAAAACAGAAATTATAAGACGGGAGGAGGCTGTTGCGGAGAAAGAGACCGAATGCTAAATGGGAGACAGAGAGCAGGATCATGAATTAATTAGAACATTTATATGAACAAGAAGACTAAAGTGTGCCACAATTAGCCACCTGGCAGCTGTTTTGGATTAGCCACATAACGGCAACTCCAGTCGCAAGCAGTCACGTACATCAAAGTGGCTGATCTTTACAAGGCAGAGCTGTGAGCTTAGCGTGTTTGTTTGTTTTTTTAAATTCTCTACTGGTAATCAATCACTGTTAATGTGATTCGGTACAATTCAGCTGCAGGTGTGAGGAAAAAGGCACAAAGACACAGTCGCCTTTGGACCAGAGTTTTAAGTATATGCCACCAAAACCTGTCATCACATGAAGTGTAAACATCATGATGATGAGTCGTGCTCTACTTCTCCTACTGCAATCATATTGCTGGTATTTTGTTAAACGTCATGTGAAAACCCCCCCAAAAAGTAGCAAATCATAATTGCTTCCCAAATTGCAATCTTAGATCCAAAACCCCTGTATAGTCGCATCCTGCTATGTGTTGTGTATGTGCGTGGATAAGTACTGTATTTCTTTGATTGTTCCCCTCTTACACTGTGCTCCACGGCAATCACTTTCACAGCTCAGCTGGCATCTGATTATCTCTCTCTCTCTCGCACACAGACGTACAAATACCGAAATACTCGCAGATACACGCGTTGCATTATTTGCATACCGCTTCCATCTTGAAATTGTTATTTTGGTAATCAGACAGACCGAGAGGAAACATAATTATGGAACTGGATCCACTTAGCAGCAGTGAAGCTTTGTGGGTGTTTGTGTGCACGCACGTGTGTAAGTGGTAAGTGCAGTGTTTCTTCTTCAAAATTGTGTCGCGGGAAATGTCAGAATGCACTGGGTGAACAAAAATCAGGGTTCCTTTTGTATGTTAACCTCTAAAAAAGACAAAGTTAGGCCAGTCTATTTCCACAGGCTGAACTATGGACTTGGTTTTGAAGAAACGGCATTCTTCAACAGAACACAAAGGGGTTGGAGATAATGCAGGTTTCAGGCCGACTAGTTCCATAGTCGGATTAGAGGGATCCTGATTTAACTTGTATGTTTAAAACAGTTACTCTGTCACTCTGGTCTGTCTTTAAAGTATGATATTTAATATATAGGGTTTCTGAAGATTTTTACGACAGTTTCTATGAAATTCAAAGTGGGTTAGCATAATACACGTACTGTTTGGATCTCTGTGAACAACAGGAGTTATGCTTGGTACTATGGATTTTCACTCAGCATGTGTTGCTTATTATCCCACCCTGCACCTTTTATGCGCCGCATTATTTTTCCCTACATTGCATTTCCTAGAACTCTGGTCTTGACATGGCACGGTTGCAGCCAAATATGATCTAATTTTCCCCATATAGTGTTCAAGCATCATATCTTCTATTGGCCGTGACTAAATCTGATTAATTGGGAACTTTGCATAATGCACTCTTGTTAAAATTGGAGGATTTGAGCCATGGCTCAGAGGAGAGGAGTTTTAAAGTCATTACTGATTTTGGAATCGGGTGCATAAGGAGAATCCTCAGTTGTTCTTATCTCTAATCTCAAACATTAACACTACAATATCTGAAAATAATGGTGCATCACACACTAAAATACTATGATAAGATATTAACATTGTGCCAGAGGGAGCATTGCACCAGCAGATGTAAGCAAAACTGAGACTGACTGCTTCGCATTGAGAAAAAACAAGTTTGGATGAGAAATGGTTGGGGAGACGTGGTCAACACGGGTTGTCTATATTCTTCAGCGAGACCTTGAGGGGAGAGTTGGTTTTAAGATCTGTCAACAGTGGTATTCCAGCTAACATTAGCTTCGAGGGCTAGAACGTTTACTGTTTCTGGGAAACATCGTCATCTGCTCGGGGTTGTCTCTGTCTTTGACTATCCGGGTCCCGCTCGGAAGGAATGACTTAATCACACAGGTGTTATGTTTATGCTGTGATTTCACAATTGTAACATTGTTCATTCATATCTGCTTGAAATCATTGTCATCCTTTTACAGTATATTGACTTAAAGGTCTTTATCGGGGGAGATTTAGACACCCTCCCCAACTCTCATGTACTTGATTTGTGTGTGTATACTTTTAACCTCATACAGACATGTCTGTGTGTGTTTTAGTGGCCTAACACAGTGTAATTAGTATTTTACAAAAAATGTCAAGTTACGTAAATCGTAAAAAACTGCACAAATAAATGCTGAGTGATTTATATTTGCAAATTTATATCTGAGCCTCTAATTTACAACTTGTATTTCATACTTTATACCCCAACTTAGAACTTTCCAAAGGAAATCTATTTGTGAATCTCCACCTACTTGTGTGGAGTAGGTGGAACACTTGTACTTGTCATATTTTTTACCAAAACATCCCCATTTGCAAGACTCTAACATCTACAATGCTTGGATTCATTTGTGAACTGTCAACTTTGCATTTTAAAATAAACGGATCTCAACGGATTTGGGCTGTCGTCTCGCACAATATTCACAAGTAAAGGGAAGATCCAGCGCTTTCCAGTAGGTGGCGGTAATGAAACATTTTTGGATGCCCCGCTGAAAAACAAATGTGTAACTTCACTAAATATATAACTGGATACGTACATGCAGCAGCTTACGTGCACGCGCTTTAATGTTTCAAATAAACAGCCGACAAATCGGAAACTTGTGTGGAATTAATATTACAGCAAATTATTCAACCTAGAAGTAGGCTATGGGCAGATTACTGCTTACTTTGGTGAATTTTTTTCTTGTTATTAATGATGCATCATGTTTCAGATGTCTGTCCTCAGAATCGACTGCTGAGCTGGTACTACTTTGTCTGCACAGAGCATTTGTTTATATTTCTTTACCTTCACAAGGCTAGTTGCTGCTCTGTACGCGCACAATGCCACCGGGTGGGATCAGAAAGAATGGCCCTGAGAGTTATAAGCAGAGCGGGAAGTTTTAAATCCTTCACAAAAATGGCTGTCTGAATTGTTTTCGATGCGTCCATATCCAACACGCCATTAATCAACACTTCACAATGTTGGATGTGCACAGACGCACAGGGGTTTCTGTGGTTATTTGACAACAGTCTTGTGCTGTTTGCACAAAATGTAACCTGCAGATGAACTCTGCATATCTGTGGCTTGACCGTTTTGTTCATGCGGCTTTAGCAGCATAAATCCGCTCAGGAATCCATCTCATAAGATAGATATTGTGAAACGGAAATGATGGAAAAGCATCATAAACCACCAAACAGAAGTCAGTGAGTTAATGTACAGACACACGTTTTACTGAATACAGGGAACTACGCTGGTTATTCTCATTTAGCAGGATGCTAAACTTAAGAAAGGTTTTACACTTTTGAGGGGACTCTGGGTGATTAATCCGCATCATTTAGGCGATGATGATGACTGGAGGTTGGCAAGTATGCTCATCAATACTTCATCATTGACAATGATTATTGACTTTCGGGATATTGTTTTTGCGTTGCCCGTATAATGGCAATGCAAAACTTGCAGGCCTAACAGGGTCAAGAGTTTCCCGTGAATGCATTACTGAGAGAGGTACCATTGGACTGTTTATTTAGCGAAAGATTATTTTCTTCTTCTGCTTAGTTTCACAGCTGTTGGCATGCATAAATGTTACATTACCTCCATTTACTGGAGAGCAGTGGATCTTCTCTTTACTTGAGATTGTTGTGTGAAACACGTCGGGCTAAAATCGTCAAAAAAGGATCGACCCAAATCCGTTGAGATTAACGGCACGTTTCCCTTTGAAAATGCCCTGTTTTAAATGTAATCAATGTAAGGATTAGGGATGTTTGTGTTCATTTACAAATGATATAATAGTTGTAAATTGCAGGCACAGATACATATTTACAGATTGTGTTTTACGAGTTTCATAACTTGACATTTGTTTGTGAATACTTATGAGACGGGTTCAACTTCATACCTGACTTTCCTGAGTTTCATAGTTGGTTCTCTCTCAAGGTAAATGTTTGCCTCACTTCACAGACACCATAAGTAATAAATAAGAAATAATGAGAGGTGATGCTCGGCTATATATGCAAACAAAAATGCAAAACGCACACGCGCATGATGCAGCAGAAACTGTAATTGATGAACAGGTAGCGAATAAAAGGCTTCATTCTACACACCCAGGAACATCGCCACACACACACACACACACACACACACACACACACACACACACACACACACACACACACACACACACACACTTCATCTCTAAGTGTGTGTGTGTGTGTGTGTGATTATGGCTATGGTTATTTGCTTTCAGTGACAGACAAGATGGCCCAATTACCATCTTGTCTCCCCATCTCACACCTCCTCCTCTTCTCTCCTCTCCTCTCCTCTCCTCCCCTGTCTCCTCTCTCCTCTCCTCAACTCGGTTTTGACAAGGCAGCAACAAAATCTGTCGTGTATCCCATTGACCATTTGATAAATTGCTATGTCTTGTCCTACCTCTCTCTCCCTCTCTGTGAGTTCATCCCATCACCCTGCTCCTCTTCTGTGCATCTCCAGGCCATTCGTTGAATAATTCAGTATATCTATCATACAACCATTTGGTAAATATTGCTCTATCTTTCTGTCACTCACTGAACGATTCCCACAATATCCATTTGCCAATACAACCTCATAATGATCTCCTTTCCTTTCGTCCTTTCTCTCTCTCTCTCTCGCTCTGCTTCTCTCTCCAGCCCTCTCTCTGCTGCTCACCAAATCATTTCCACTGCCTCTCTGCCTCCTGTTTGTTGTTTAATAATCATGTATCAAGGATTTGCATGTATATCCATAGACAATTTTCTGCAGTGGTGATGTGGAAATCTATTACACCATTGAGTGAGTGTGTGTGTGTGTGTGTGTGTTTGTGTGTGTGTGTGTGTGTGTGTGTGTGTGTGTGTGTGTGTGTGTGTGTGTGTGTGTGTGTGTGTGTGTGTGTGTGTGTGTGTGTGTGTGTGTGTGTGTGTGCGTGTGTCAGCGAGCGAGAGGAGATAGGGCTCGCTATTTATTTAGTGGAGCGCTGACTGGGAGTGATTGTGTCCAGACGGCTGCGTTTGTGTGAATGTGTGACTGTGCGTGTTCGCATCTGCCAGTATTTGATCATAATGTTTGGCAAAAACTGTGCAGTGATATTGGCCTGTGTTTGAATCGCAGATTGGATTTGTTCTGAATTCAAGCGAAATAAATGCAACACCGACCTTTTCAGAATTTACCCGTGTCTTTTAGCTGAATACAATATCAGATTCTGGTGCACTATGGACAGTCATTTGAAAGAAAACAGGCCATTTTCTTTTCGTGATGTGTTAAACAATGTTGTAACGGGTCCATTTCAGCACTGAGGGAGTGCAGCGTTTGTTGTGAAATACTGTCGCCGTGCTGCTGCCGTTGTTTATTTTCTGATGTCTTTTCACTCTGGCTCTTGTTGCGTTGCACACAAACGATATGTAAACGTCTTTTTTTCTCACTTTCCAATCTCTTCAACCGTGTGTAAATCCACACCGACTGAAAATAGGATGATAAAATACAATATTACCAACATTATTGTCATCAGTATTTATTTTAATCGTATGTTTTATCACCATTCGTTTTTCTAAAATAAATACAGTAGCGTCTTTACTGTCTTGCCGACAGCATGCAGAATACAATTAACTCAAAACTGCACATCCAACACATTGTAAGTCAGAACACGGAGCAAGCATGAGTGAATCATGTCAACAAACACGGCAACACATGCAAAACCGAGTGCACTAAGTCAGTAATGTATTATGGGATGTTTTAAAGGTTGTGTTGATGCCTAATCAAGTATTTACATTCGGCGTGGTTTCAAGCTGATCCCACGGCCCTGAATAATGCAGCTGGAACCTTTCCAATAAAACATAATCATAAAGTTGTATTTTTATTTATAGATCGAAGCCCGGGGTCACTCGCAAACTTAAAAAAATTAATAAATAAAATGATTGTTCTTCAGGGATCATATCATCCCGAGACATCATCATGTGGACTAGATTGCTTTGAGACGGCGTTCACACAGACGATACACATGGAAAACCACTTTAAAACACACGGATGTACAGCCATATTAATAATATACATGATGTATTCTGCAGCATACCGTATTCCTTCAGCTCTGTCTATTCTCTCCACAGTTTTTATTCTGTTGTCCTGTTGATTGTTTGAAATATAAAGTATGAAATTATTGAAAAATGCAGTCCAAAACACAAAGATATTTGATTTACAATGATATAAAGCAGAGGACAAACAATTCTCACATTTAAGGAACTGGAACCAGCTAATGTTTGGCATTACTGCTTCATTAATGATGTACACGGTAAATTAATTTTATAGAAATAAAGGAAAGTAGTTGAGTAGTTATCGTATCTATCCGTCCATGCTGTATCTGTTAATCTATTTATAGTGTCTTTCTATCCATCTACATGTTTTCTCAACAGCTTGGCAAACACTCATTTTGGTTGGTCCACATTACATGTGACATATTCTTGGGGTCCAAACAGCAAACGTGCATACGTGCTTTTGACATGATGCACCTTCAGAAAATCCGCTCAGACATATTGACCGGTTCATGTGTTCAAACTGTCAGTTAGTCCTCGTGGGGACTGCAGCGTGACTAAAATATGAAAACGCACAAATTGTCAACATTGCAGAGAGACGAGTGTTTAAACATTCGCCCCACATATGTGAAATTATGAGATGGAATGCGAAGTAACATTTACAAGTGTGTCATGTGGAATAGGATTGTCTATGTGCGGTCATATTGTGCGGCCGGGTGAGTAATTTGCATGCAATATAGGGAACCATCAGGCACTGCTGACAGGCGTTTCTCACGGGATGTGCTCGGTGCATCAATCCCAATGTTCTAGTGTTATTCTCTCCTGCATTTATTTCTGTGTGAGTGAGCGAGTTTGTGAATATATTGGTCATGTCGAGAAGCCTCGGTGGGATGCAAACATGCAAACAAGCCAAAATATCTGGGCAGGAATCATGTCGAACTGTCTGGATGTTTCAAATGTGTGCAGAGACGAGGCTTTGCAGCAGAGAGCTAATGTATCTCCCATAGACTGAATAAGAAGTGGACGTAGACAACGTAACATCGCCCAATGGCTGGTAGTCTGCCTTTTTGGATCCTCAGGTTCGGCATTTTGCCTGCCACCATCTTGGTTTTTTTGCAACCAGAAGTGACACAGGACCGGAAGCTGAATCAAACATTTTTAGGCGACCAAAATTAATTTATAATTAACTAACGTGAAGTAAAAAAAAACACATTGTGAAAGTGTTGAAGTTGTAAGATGAAAACACAAACCACTCCCAGACCGGACATGCCGTGGTAGCAACCTGTCAATCACAAGGTAGACGCCCTCTATAGTATACCCGGCTTTATGGTCTATTTGACTCTAAATGGGGCCATCATTTACTAAATGAACATCGTGCTCTATTGAAAAACACTTGATATTTACAATGTTTACTGAGGTAGAGATCATAGGCTTCTATACAACCAGACTTCCTTTAGCAACCGGAGGAGTCGCCCCCCTGTTGGCTTTCAGAAAGAATCCAAGTTTAAGTCACTTCTGCATGGGCTGCACTTTTCAGAACCGGAGGTTGCAGCCTGGTGTCTTCACCTCGAGTGAGAGTCTTCAAACTGGTGTTTCTGTAAGTCATTAAAAGCATGACAGTGAAGTGTCGAGTGCTGTATCATTATGCGGACTGCTGAGAATGGACTTCAGTGTTGATTCACAGATGAGTTCGGCTTCTGTATAGTCCCGCTCTGCACCAACAAAACCGATAATGAAGGACTAAAACCAGGGGAACCAGTTCTTTGAACAAGGAGACGCTCATTTCACGGCGATGTCAAAGTTCCCGTTTTCTCTCCACCGCTTTTCTTGGTAATGATGACATTTCATCAAATTCTCAATAGTTTTCTGGTGTATTTTGTTCAAGATGTTAAAATATTCATTCACACCAGCTGCAATTGCTTTGCAAAATTCCAGACATGAATACACCCTTTTGTATTGCCTGCAGTGTTCGAATTCATACACCATGGTGCTTTCTTACTCACTGCATTATTATCTGTTTTTGTGAATATCAGGATTAAAAAAAATCACAATCCACCCCGTGAAGAATTTGTTTCATCGTGTCTCAGACGGACATTTTCTTTTGTTAATGCAGATATTTCTCGTGTGAGGTTACGGGGTTCTTTGAGTCGACCGTCTGCCTCCATCACAGCTCCAACTCTGATTTGGCAGGAATTCTACAAGCCTTTGAAACATACGAGAGTCCACATGGTTCAAGCAGCCATCTCAGCGAGGGTCTTGTGACGTTACCGTAGCTTTCACCTTTTTTATTTTAAATATTCCCAAAGAAGTTTGGTGAGGCTGACGCCTGGTGACTGTAAAGGGAAAGTCATGCGAGTCAGCAGTCTTTGCTCTATACCCTGGACTTCAAACGGACCAGGCACAGTGTCTCTGCATGTTTAGGGCCATTCTCCTGCTGGAAAATGAAACCCTCTCCACGTCATTTCAAGTCAGAAGGGATGGCATGCCTCTGAAGAATAGTATTTTTCTCCCCCCCCCCCCTTTGGTCAGTGTGTAGTTCATCCTGTGCGAGTCATCAGTTCCTGCAAAGGCAAAACATCCGCACACCACACACTATTTCCACCCCTACATTTAACTGCAGGCTTTGTGCCCTGTTGCATTAATCCCTCATGTGGTGCTAGCAGCGTGGCCTTGCTTTGGATAGAAATGACTTGATCTGTGGAAAATCTCTCCACTGTGGGTTGTACTGCCTCCGCACAACGTTTGGATAGATGGTTGGTAATAATAATTCAGCCCTGCTCTGAACTGCTCGTGGGGGACATCATTACAATCAACTGAAAAGCTGTTTTAAACCATTAACGGTTGCAGCAATACAATGTGTCAACAGCCATATTGAATTGGTGAATACTTGAAAATAACATGCCATATGTGATCAGGATAATACACATTTGATGAATGAAGATTTTGATTTGTTTCAGTTTAAAAGAATGTGTCAAAAATAATGTTGTATTTTCAGTAAACGATGAAAACAAAGTCACTGGACGCATTGCACATAGATTTAGCACCACTGCATGTGATATATTGTCCTCACAGTTATTATTTCTGAAGGCACAATTATTTCCTCTGTTTGATGAAATGATCTCACTTAATCAGAACACACTCTCCACAGAAGAGACGTTATTTGTGCTTGCAGTGATTAGGTTTGATTGATTCACAGAGAAATTGAATTTTGACTGTCTGACCTGAATTTGCCTGTTGATGCCCACAGCATTGTAGGAGTGTACTATTAGCTAATAATAGAGAATATATAGTTAATTATATATATTTTTTTTCATTAAAAAGACAGTTAAAAGTGTTGAAGTCTGCATAGTGTGTACTTAAAATGAAGTGTGTGTGGTTACTGTAACATGAAATGCAATGCTGGTCATTAGTACTTGTGAGTTTCTAGTATGATGCCAAGAAAATAGACCCGATGACACGAGAAATTATCTGTATTCAGTATTTTATTTCAATAGTTGCTTAAGATTCAAAATAATTCTTATATTTATTTTATGTTTGTTGTAATATATTCTTATGTATGAATTGTTACCTCTGAGCAGCTACTAATCCATGTAACAGTGATTTATTTTGACTGACTCTGCCCGTTTAGACCTTGTTTTTGAGCTGTGCTGTAGCCTACGGTATGCTTGATTGACATCTCCTTCACCCTCTTGTGAGTTTTATTGCACTTGTGCATGACAGTTTACTCCTTGATCGTTTGTCTTTAGCACATGTTGTAGTTTGGCAGGTGTGAATGCAGGACCTTCATAAGACTCGAATTGGCATAATCAACAAGTTGATGAATCAATAACCCTCTACATTTAAATCTGCCTGCATCTTTAGATCTACTTCTTTGTACAACAATTACCAACCAGCTCATCAGCAGCGCACTTAAAACTCTGGATCATCAGATCTAGGACACGATGTTTTGGAGTTGTTGTCATGTTGGGGAAGAGGAGGAGATTGAAGTCTACTAAACAAAGGGAGATGGAGAGAGTTAAAGCAGGTGTTGGCTTCGCAGGGGTTCGGTAATGGAAAAAGCTGAGTGTTACTTGTTGTGTGTCTGAGGAGGGAGAGAAAAAGAAGCAAATGGAAAAAGCAAGTTGTCTCGTGTCCAAAATGTCGACAGTTTAATATATATTGCATCCGGATCTCATCTTTCTTTCTTCTGCTCTGGTAAGGTGTGTGTGGGTGAGAGGGTGCATGAAGTAAAGCACAGTATTCCTGCTCTTTTATATTACATGCTCACATGTGGACATTTCAAAACCCATCTCAACCTTTTCCAGCCAATAAATCTTGTTACAAGGTGTGTGTGTGTGAGCCTCTCTACCTGTGTGTATGTGTGTACATTGGTGTTTGTGCAGACCATTTCTACAAGGTGTACCTGCAAACATACAGAGATCAAAGTAACTTATCGCATAAAACGGAAGCGCAGTAGGGTAGAATCGGGGGTTTTCAACGCAGCGGGCTGGGCCCTCCAGGCTGTCTCCACTTATTTATGAACTCACTAATTTATCTCACTCAACTGTATGTGCTGGTTTGTGTTCCTATAAATATGCATATATATGTTTATGTAAATATATATATATATATTTATCTAAATGCTTCGTCCGAGGCAGTAATCTGAAGAAAGTCTCCACAGCATCTGATATTTGCATTGTTTGTGTGTAATTGTGGTGTGTGTGTGTGTGCATGTCCCTTGTTGCTCTCAAAGATTATCAGTTTCTAAAATATTTCCCTCCAGCAGTCAAACTGAATCATGGGAATGGAAATCTTCAGACAGTTGGCTGAAATGCTCACGTCATAAGAATATGCATGGAAAACAAGAAACATAAAAGGAAACTTGTTTATAATTATTGTAAATTATTCTGCATACATGCATAGATGAATACAAAAAAACGTTAATTATAATACACGGGCCAATAAGGCCAAACAAACATTCACAATAAAATAATTATTTGGCTAAAGTAGTACATTGGCTATATTTAATGGTATGATATCATCCTCATTGTCTTATACTTTATCTAGTCACACTCATCATAGGTCAATGAAAATATGTCTTATCTCATGTTATAAATGTATGTACAAAATTTGTCATCGTCCTTTACCCTAGTTTTGGTAGTTAAAAATGATTATAAAGTCCAGATCAGTGAGATTTAGTCAACATGTATTTTTGAACATGTATTTTAGAAAATCAGGGACATTTTGAACTACCTTTTGTGGAAAACGCTTTTTATTTTAGTGTTTCACTCAACACCAAGGATGATAATTTAGTTTAATTTCAGCAAACTGCTCTCAATTTAAAATCCACAGTATGTATTGATTTTTAGACTAAAACAACTGAGACTGAAAATGTGCCACTAAATAACAGGTTAGGTGGATATAAATACTGCTTTTTCAAATCCCACTACGAGGGTGTCAGTCTGTTCTGTGGTTAGAGAATTTCTGTGCACCAATTGATGAGGAACACCGTGCTCATTCAGCGTTACCGTCCAGACCGACGTCGTCGTTGCCGAAGCATGGTGCCCACTCTCAGGCCCCCCCCCAGGATAACGCTGTTGTCAGCATTGTTGCCGTTGTTTGCATTGTTAGCACGGTTAGCTGCTAGCTGCTGACTCGGACATTGCCATGTTGAGAGCTGTGCTTAGTCAACCGCGCAATCATATATAGCTCCTTTAACAAAATTAAAACAACATCCAGTGTGCACTCCCTGCTTCCTCACAGTTGAAATGACCTCATCACTCCTGTCAGAAATAGAAGAGCTGCTCCCCGTCTACCTAACGTCACTCTTACCTCCACTCACTTTCCTTATTCTCTCAAAAAACAATAACCCCAACAACCTCAAGGTCTCAACTTGCCCTAAGATCTTGTGTTTCTCTGTAACACTTCACTCCGACAGCTTTAATGTCCTATTTACAAATCACAGTCAATTAAAGCAATGAAACGCTCAAAATGTAAATGCATAGCCCGACTTGTTTAAACATAACATGTGGGGACTCAAACTGAGCAGTCTGTCACCTTGGGACCTATCGGCTCATTAGATGACACCACAACTTTCTTTCCCATGGAGATGCTAATGAGCGAATGTTGTCTCCCCGGCTCATTAAAACATATTAGCACTCGTGTCATTTGGGAACCCAAAGTGAGCAAATGCAGTCTCTTACCCTGTGAGCCAGGCTCATTACAACATACTAGTACTCCTGTCATGTGGGAGCCCAAAATGAGTACCGTACATATATTCTGTCACCCTGGGACCAAGGCTCATTGAAGCATATTATTACCTCTGTCAGGTAAAGAGATAACAGACTCCAACCCATTTTGGGCGAGCGAGCGAGCGAGCTATAGAGCGAGCGAGCGTCAGCGAGCGAGCTATAGAGCGAGCGAGCTATAGAGCGAGCGAGCTATAGAGCGAGCGAGCGATAGCGAGCTATAGATAGAGCGAGCGAGCGATAGCGAGCTATAGATAGAGCGAGCGAGCGA